>JAOEGL010000003.1:182401265-182984030 GCA_034509955.1 Urosaurus nigricauda
AGAGAGGGCCCTTCTCTTTTATTTATTTTATTTTTTTAAGAGAGGGTCCTTCTCTTTTATTAAAAGGGAGCGTCCTTCTCTTTTATTTATTTTATTTGTTTAAAAAGGGAGGGTCCTTCTCTTTTATTTATTTAATTTTTTAAAAGAGAGGGCCCTTCTCTTTTATTTATTTTATTTTTGAAAAAAAGGACACTTCTCTTTTATTTTATTTTATGAGGAAAGGGCCCTTCTCTTTTATTTTATACTACTACTACTACTGCTAATAATAATAATAATAATAATAATAATAATAATAATAATAATATTTATTTGTATCCTGCTTCTCCCTGTGTTAGCTTATTTTGGAAAAGAGGGCAATTCTCTTCTATTTATTCTATTCTATTCTATTTTTGAAGAGAGGGCCCTTCTCTTTTATTATTATTTTTTGAAGAGAGGGCCCTTCTCTTTTATTTTATTTTTTTAAGAGAGGGCTCTTCTCTTTTATTATTTTTTAAGAGAGGGCCCTTCTTTTTTATTTATATTATTGTATTTTTTTTTAAAGAGAGGGCCCTTCTCTTTTATTTATTTATTTCTTAAAGAGAAGGCCCTTCTCAATTATCTATTTATTTCTTAAAGAGAGGGCCCTTCTCTTTTATTTATTTTTTTAATAATTTTAACGAGAGGCCCCTTCTCTTCTCTTTTTAATAATAGTTAATAATGATGATGATGATGATGATGATGATGATAATAATTTGAGAGAGGGCCCTTCTCTTTTATTTTATCTTTGAAGTACAGGGCCCTTCTCTTTTATTTTATTCTATTTTTTTGAAGAGAGGGCCCTTCTCTTTTATTCTATTTTATTTTTGAAGGAGAGGGCAAACGGAGCCATGACATTCTCTGAAGATGCCAGCCACAGATGCTGGTGAAACGTCAGAAAGGAACTTTTCGAGAACATGGCCACATAGCCCGAAACAAAACCCACAAAAAACTATGGAGCCATGACAGTTTGAAGTGGTGTCAAAGTGCTTTATTTCTGCAGTGTGAATACACCCTAAGTAGATTAAGGCCCTGAACAGACTGGCGATAAACGATGGCATCGGGGCAGAGTTGGTGGGGTGGCAATCACACACCCTTCTTCTTTTGTGTTGTGTCTTCTTAGATTGTAAGCTTGGGGGCAGGGAACAGTCTAATTAAAAATAATAATTGTAAGCCGCTCTGATAGCCTTTAGGGCTGAAGAGAGGGGTATAAATAAATAAATAAATATTATTATTATTATTATTACTACTACTACTACTATATAGGACTGAAGTTTCTCTCTATTTATAACTGCATCATGCATAAGGAGACTATAATACAATAAATGCCATAGTATAATAAATCTGTAGTCTTTAAAGTGCCACATGAGTCCCGAGCAATTTATTTCCTGAACATGATTAAAAATCTACAAGAAAAAGAAAAACAGGAAAGAAAATATAATCTTTTTTTTAAAACCAATCCATCTATTTTTTTAACTAGAACGATCCTCTCCAAGGGCAAGTGCACCACTCCTGCACAGAGTGGATAAAGCAAGCCATTATTCCATTTCCGATTGCCAAAAGTCAGTTTCACAAACATACCACAAACAGTGGGCATATCAGGCATATCCGGTATTGAACTGATAAGGACAGATGCTATGCTTGATCTGCGAGCCAAAAGACCGATAAGGTATAGCAATCTTTATGGAAATGAAGATGAGCTGGCAGATGCAGAGCCAAAATGCACTACAGATGGGGTGGCCCAGTTTGGAGTCTTGTGGAAAACACATTGAAATTGCATCTTTTTTCACCACCGATGGTACGCTGGGCAAGTGCTCGGGCTTGTGGATGTCACTGACCTTTCATGGGATCCCGGCGAGCCACACTCACCAGCCATGCACCCATTTTTTTCATTAGACTATTCCCACCCCACATCACCTATGGGTCAAGAGGGGAAACTTTGCCATATTCATGGCAGCCTCAGGACTATTTTTGATTCAAGAGAAGTCTTGTTCCAACCAGGCAGTAAATTGGAAGTCAACTTCCTGAATGAAGGGGAGAAACCCTACATTTTCTGGATGTAAAACCACATCAGGAGAGGCTCAAAAATGACCAAAAAACCATAAGAAACATTTTTTTAGAAAATACCATTTGGGGATGGGGGGGGGCCCTTGGGAGTCTCAAAATGCATTGGGTCACATTTTCACCAGCTCTGACATATGGGAAACTTTCCCTGCCCAAATAATGTCCTCCAACATTTCATGGGAGATGTGTCACCAAACATCATGTGAATATGGTCAAGGTGGCAACAGTCATTGATGAAGAAGCAAACACAACCTAGGAGAGCGTTTGCATGGTTTGCTTTTTTCCATCCTGAGTCTGCTGGAAAGGGCTAGATTCCGCCCTCTTCTCTAGTCTTCCCTCTGCATTTCGAACTCAAGACCGCAGCAATTGAAGTAAGCTGAAGACAAAGGAGGAAAAGGAGAGGAAGAGAGAGAAACGGGGATATTTCAGAAGCAGCTGGAAAAGTGGGATGATGGAGGACTGTCCCTGCCAAATTGGAACAGTTGGAGGGGGACACAGTTTAATCTCAATTCTTTTCTGCCTTTTTAATTTTGTGACTTCGCTTCCCATGGCTCTTTTGTCTCTTGGTCTGCAATGGCTGGATTACATTATGAAATGTATGTATGCATAACACTGTCGTTACGGTGCTTCATAGTGAACCCCGGCCCGACTGATATTTCCTGTCTCTCCCATGAGCGATCTCCTGTGCAACAGACAGAATTGGTTCCTATCAAATTCCCCTTCATGCTGGAGATCGCTCACACTAGGAATGTCAGCTGCTTCTTGACAAACGGGAACAGAACTCTAACGATCACAGCGGCTGCTGCCTGGTATGTGTGGGTTGGGGGACTTTCTAAATCCCTACATAATGGGAATTATTAACACATAACAACCATGAGGGCACAACTCATTTGTAACTGTCATAATGAATTCCAAACATTAATAAAATCATAGAGCTGGAAGAGACCTCAAGGGCCACCCAGTCCAACCCCTTGCCATGCAGGAATACACAGTCAAAGCACTCTCAACAGAGGGCCATCCAGTCTCTGTTTAAAAACCTTCAAAGAAGGAGAGTCCGCCATTCTCCGAGGCAGCATATTCCACCATGGAATAGTTCTTACCTTCAGGAAGTTCTTCCTAGTGTTTAGGTGCAATCTCTTTTCTTGTATTTTTCCCGCCCCTGTTATTTTAAAGCAAGCTAAACGGACCTAGAAAAGATTCTTAGTTCCACGACAGCAGCTTTCTCGCAAAGAAATCTCAGGGCAAGAAGTGTGCGTTTATATATTTTGCTCATCTGCTAGACTTTACACTTTTTTTGAATGGCATTAGTCTGTGCAGTAGTTTGCTTAAGGTTTCATGCTAAATGGCATCACAAGGTGCCGGTCCTTGTGACCTCCTGTGACATCAGGGGCTGTACCTAGATCTCAGGTGTTGGACCTGAAACCCTCAGGGCCTGGGTAGTTCAGACTTATTCCCAGCTCATCAAGTGCTGGAATTTCAATCTTTGTTCTCATCTTTTCTCTATGATTCCTTCTTCTTTATATAATAGATTTCTACCATCTCATCCGTCCAAGGAGTGAATGGAGGTGCATCCCACTGAACAAAATGACAATCTCTAGACATAAGATTGTATCCTGACAAGGATCTGGAACCTCATACGCACAGAGGAATGCAAGTTACTGTCAAAACAGTATTTCTCCGTGAGTTAAAATGGGAATGTTATAATGTTTGCATGGCACCGTCATAAATATTAAACTTTTCAGATCTAAACAGCATTACAGAGCCCAGGCAGCTGCAAGCTTGAAAAAGTTAAGTTTGTTGAGGGTACAAGAGACAACATTTTAGTAGCTGCTCCCATACTGTGAAATTCTCTTCCAGGAGAGGCTTGCCTGGCTCCCTTCGTGCTGTCTTTGTGTGATTGTGTGATTGATTTCTTATTCAAAAGGCTTTTGCCAACTGACTGGTTTCTGAAAGAGCCATTAAAATTGTGCTTTTAAAATGTTTTAGAATTGACGTAATATTATAACATATGTAAGATGGCCTATATCAGCTCAAGGATAATAGTGGAAAGACAAAGAATTATATCAATTGGATTCTAGCACCTGTGATTGCGACTCTGTGGTCCTTGGTGTCAAGCTAAAATATAAGCATCTAAATTATCAGTCTCTGTAATAATTGATGAAACTAATTTCCATAAAGCTTTATTTTTATTTGCAAAGCAAATCAGCACTTTAAAAGTTGTTAGTTTAGTTTTAAGAAATTGTGGTTTGGATCCTGGCAATCTGCCTTCCAAGGTGATTAGAAATAGATTCTTTGCCCAGTTTGAGGGGATTTCTTCCACATCACAGTTCACCTGCTTCAACCAGAGACTGAACCCCAGTATAGCATTTTCACACCCTCCAATATTTCACAAATGTAAACTGGGGCCTTTAGCCTTCTCTGCCAAAAAGTGCTGGTGCTTCACAAAACTACAACTCCCAGTTCTGGGCACCACATTTCAAAAAAGATGTGGAGAAACTGGAGCATGTCCAAAGGAGGGCAACTAAGATTGTGAAGGGTCTGGAAACCTTGCCCTATGAAGAACGCCTTAGGGAGCTGGGGATGTTTAGCCTGGAGAAGAGAAGGTTAAGAGGTGATATGATAGCCCTGTTTAAATATTTGAAGGGATGTCATATTGAGGAGGGAGCAAGCTTGTTTTCTGCTGCTGCAGAGACTAGAACGCGGAACAATGGATGCAAACTGCAGGAAAAGAGATTCCACCTCAACATTAGGAGGAACTTCCTGACAGTAGGGGCTGTTCGACAATGGAACAAACTCCCTCGGAGTGTAGTGGAGTCTCCTTCCTTGGAGGTCTTTAAGCAGAGGCTGGATGGCCATCTGTCAGGGATGCTTTGACTTGGAGTTCCTGCATGGCAGGGGGTTGGACTGGATGGCCCTTGTGGTCTCTTCCAACTCTATGATTCTATGATTCTATGATTGTGTAGGATGGTGCCTTGGCAGTTAAAGCTGTGAAACAACATTCTTTCTACAGTGTAAATGCACCGTTAGTGGAATGTGGTCAAGATGAAATGTGGTCAAGATGAAAAAAATATATATCCACGAGGAAGAATAAAGAAGCTAGTGGAAGGTGCAGCAGTTTGATTTTGCCTGAGCCTACTGGGAAAAGCGAAATTCTGCCCCCTCTCTCCTCTCCCCCTCCTGAGTTTTAGGATCATGGAGTTGGAAGAGACCCCAAGGACCATCCAGTCCAACCCTCTGTCATGCAGGAACACACAACCAAAGCATCCCTGACAGATGGACATCCAGCCCCTGTTTAAAAAACTCTAAAGAAGGAGACTCCACCACTCTCCAAAGGAGTGTGTTCTGCTGTTGAACAGCACTTACTGTCAGGATGTTCGTCGTAACATTTGATGGAATCTCTCTTCCTGTAGTATGAATCCATGGCCCCATGTCCTAGGGTGAATTTACACTGTATTTTAAGTGTTGTAGTTCTGTAGTATGAAATCTTGGGATCTGTAGTTTTATAAAGCCTTTAGCCTTCTCTGCCAAAAAGCGCTGGTGCCTCACAAAACTACAAATCCCAGGATTGTGTAGGATGGTGCCATGGCAGTTAAAGCTGTGAAATAACATTCTTTCTACAGTGTAAATGCACCGTTAGTCTCTGGAACAGCAGAAAACAAGCTTTCTCCATCCTTGATATTACATCTTTTCAAATACTTAGGAGCTTATTAGATGGGAGGAATTTCTCTTTATTCCGAATGGAGCCAATTGGAGCCAATTCAAATTCATGTGAATTCGCTAGTTTAGCGAATGTACGTGAATTCAAATTGCGTTCGGAATGCATTCAGAATGACTTCCCATTGCCCGAAATTGCATGAGATGCTTTGATATGAAATAACGTAAAACCCATGATTGCGTTTGGAATAACTTCCCTTTTGCCCGAAATTGCATGAGATACTTTAATACACAATAACGTGAAATCCCATGATTGCATTCGGATTGCCATTAGATTATACTTCCAGTTTCTGTTGTCTGATAAACTCCCTAAACAAGGCTATCATATCATCTCTTAACCTTCTCTTCTCCAGGCTAAACATACCCAGCACCCTAAGTCTTTCCTCATAAGGCATATTTTCCAGTTTCATCACCATTTTGGTCACCCTCCTTTGAACTTGCTCCATCTTGTCAGCATCCTTTTTGAATTGTGCCCAGAAATGGACACAATATTCCAGGTGAGGTCTTACCCAAGGAGAACAGAGTGGTACTTTTCCTTCCCTTGATCTCTAGACACTATACTCTTATTGAAAGCTTGTGCTTTCAACTCAGTCTGCAGCAGTGGAAGTAAGCTGAAAACAAAGGGGGGAAGTAGTAGTAGGAGAGAGAGACTAGGACAGTTTAAAAGAAGATAAAAAACTGCTTTTAAAACTCAGGATTAATCAAGACCCGGATAATAGGAGGGTGATTTTTAGGGGTCTGGAAAAGCCGAGATGGGAAAAATCTGCTCTTACTGTCCTGATTATTCACAACAAAGTCAGGATCCAAACTAATATATCTGCATTAAGTTCAGATTTTATTTTTTAAACAAGTCTTTAACCACATTATTCTTCAAAGAGAGCCTTGTAATAACTGAAATGTAAAAGGTGTATACTTTTTTTCATTACCAGTTTTTATCCAACGTGCTTACCTGGAGGAAAGATGGTCAGAGATGGGTAAAAAGTATTGCAGAATAACTTAACAGCCTCTGGCATAGTGAACATAGTTCTTTTTTCTTATTCTCCCAGTACAAAACTAATATCTGTTTTCTTCTAGCTTCCCTGCTTTTTTTCCCCCAACAACGAGATGAATGTGCCCGATAAAAAAAGCAATTTTGAAATATGGGTCTATAGCTCTTTATATGAGTTCAAGTAATTTTGAGTTCTTCTCTCATATTTTGTTTGATTGCTGGGCAGAATTACAGCCCTATAATCTAGTTTTCAAGTACTTAACTTCTTTTCTTTACAGCCCACAACTATGTTCTAAATTATAACCTTGCAGCTAACAAGGAAGGAAATTACAAAAGCCGTGCCAATAAGATGGCTCCCAAAAACTGTTTCAGATACTAACTTCAAATGGCATTCTATGAAGACAGACGATGCAAAAGTGGGGTGACCAGATGACAAAGCAAAGGAGGATAGGACATTTGACAAAAATGTAGGTCATCACCAAATAAAAGCTAAAAATCGTAACAGAAATAAACATTAATTCTTCTTAGTCATGCTCAGAATGGAGGACATTTTGCAATTCCTCCTGGATAGAAGGTTGAAATGTAGCACTAGTGACACCACTGAGAAGGATACAACATTGTGTGATAAGTACCGACCAAAGATGCTTTTCCCTCTATATGTAAGGCAATAGATGCTGCAAGGAGGCAGAATGGATAAAGGTGTAAGTGCTATGTGCCTCCATCTTCTAAGCATGCCTTTGGCTTGCTGCTCTCAGATGCTGTGGAAGGTGCCACCATCATGCCACCAGTGTTGAAATAAGAAGTAACTACCAGTCTAGGCAGGATCTGCATGTGGAATGGAGTGCGATCCCATCTTGTCCTTTATCTGAGCCAGCAAAATGTCCTTTTGTCATGGTCTTCTCCAGCCAGGAGGATGTTGAGTCCCCAGGAGCAGAGAAATGAAAGAAACTAGCTGCCCTTGAAGACCCAGGATCTTCAAGGGTATTGGAAGCTACCCTCTGGGACAGAGACAGTTCGGGCTTCAGAGTCTGAAGCAGTAGTTGGACCGCCTTCCAGAGTGTGGCTGCATCCGCACTGCAGAAATAATGCAGTTGGACACCACTCTAACTGCCATGGCTCAATGCTATGGGATTCTGGGAATGGCAGTTTGTTGTGGTACCAGAGCTTTGCTGAATCGTTTTGGTTTTGGGAGAATTTTGGATTTTGGAATTCTAAAAAGGGAGACTCAACCTGTACAACATTTACGTTAACCACAAAAGAGATGGTAAAGCTGAGCTATACCAAGAAGGACTGCATACATAGGTAATTGTGCCTAAAAATAAGAATTCATGTTGGATATCAGAACAGAGGGGATTTTACATATTGGGTGCCAGCACACTAAGGCCGTACACAGACCGGCATTTTGGGCCGACCTGGGGGCAGAGTCGGGGTGTCGCATCCAGATGATGCACTCCCTGACTTCACCCCTAGAGCGCCATGATGCTGTGCACCGCTCCACACACTGCGTGGCATCATGGCACTCCTCTGGCACTACATCCATATGATGCAGCACTGAGGGAGCCATATACTGTAGCTGTGATATGCAGTTGCCATGGCCCCAATCTGGCTAGGAAAGGGGGCATCCCACCACCTCTTTGGGGCAGTCTGTCGGACCCCTAAATGTCCTGGTTGAAATGATTGCAGCACTGACCTCAGTGGTATGTGGCTGCACTGGAACCTTATCCAAAGAACTGAGTAGGTTTATACGTGAGAAGAAAATGTCTCAGATAAACAGATTGCAGGTTGTTTGGGAGTTAGTTATGTGGCCTATAGACATTATGCAAATATGTTTTTATTTTGTGTGTGCTTATTTGCATAAAGAAATCTATTTCTAATCATCTTGGAAAGAGGCAAAGATGAAATCTAAGCCCCTGAAATCTTTATTCATCCACTCTTCTTTTGCTCCGGAAATTCATGCATAATCAAGCCAATCTTTGCAGATGTAAAGTCTCAGATTTTCTTTTGGTATAAGTGGTGTGGAGTGGGGGATGTTTTATGAAATGATGAATTCTCAAAGAACCAGACGTTTCACCCAGTCCCACATTCTGTCTCTCACAGAAGACAGACAGGTTAGCTCAGGGATTCCAAACCTTTTTGACTCACAGAGCCCTTAGAGCTCTATGGAGCACAGGTTGGGAACCGCTGGCTTAGCTTATACTTAATATTTGCTTTCAACCCCCGTCCAACCCATTTGTTTTTATAAACTCTGGGGACAGTGGATATTCAATAATGAAGCGGTATGTCATTCAACAGCAAAACCCTCAAATAATGCATATGCTCCAGGAGTCCTCATATTTACCAAGAACAGCTTCTATTTTCTATTACCTGTTCCTTATCAGTCATCTTTAGGGATCTCAAATTTATGCACATAGACTAAGAATTTATCAGTTTCTTTCCTCAGTCTCCTCCTCCAAGTTTCTTTTTCTTTTCTTCGCTAGCCCCAAACATCTCTCTCTGATTATGGAGCAGGTACAGCTTGAGATGTATGTAAATGCGTATTCATCATGCAATTCAAAGCATCGCCTCTTAAACATGATGTTGCTGCTCTAAATTCAAAACCCCTGTGTTTTGCTTCCCTGTGGCAAACTAAGTGATAAACTTTCTCTTCCATCATACTTTAGTCCCACTTACAAAACAAATGTTTTTTCCCTACCATTGGCCATTTTAAAAGACATCAACAGAAGGACAAGGAAAACCAAAGTAGCCATGTACCCCAGAAGTAAAAACTGAACAAGCAGAGTTGAGTAACACTAATAAAATGTGACAACTGTCATAAGAGATATGGGGTTCTCTAGAGCTTTTTAATGGAAAACTTTCTCTGAATAAATCTTGCCAAAAACCCCCAAAACCTCAGTTATAGTGTTGTCATAACTTGGAAATGACTTGAAGACACATAACAACAAAGAGCTCTTTATCAATCATGCCCTATGAGGAGCGACTTAGGGAGCTGGGTCTATTTAGCTTGGAGAAAAGAAGGTAAAGTGGTGAAATGATAGCCCTATTTAAATATTTGAAGGGATGTCATATTGAGGCTGGAGTAGGCTTGTTTTCTGCTGCTCCAGAGAATAGGACATGGAGCAATGGATTCAAACTATAGCGAAAGAGAATCCACTTCAACATTAGGAAGAACTTCCTGACAGTAAGGGCTGTTGGACAGCGGAATATGCTGCCTTAGAGAGTGGTGGAGTCTCCTTCTTTGAAGGTTTTTAAACAGAGGCTGGATGGCCATCTGTCGGGAGTGCTTTGATACTGTGTTCCTGCATGGCAGAATGGGCTTGTACTGGATGGCCCTTGTGGCCTCTTCCAACGCTATGATTCAATGATTCTGTCAGGCATGAGATTATATTATTCATAGCTCAGAAAGAAAAGTGACATGTTTTAAAGTTTGGACTCCTAACACCTCCCTCTTCAAAAGCTAATCTTGAGAACGAGGGATCTACCTTTCTGAAGTGCAGCGCAAAAGGAAGGACTGTGGATGAAAACAGCAGGGGTGATAAAAGTAGGGATCATTGGAGGAGTTTGTTTTCAACATCATGTTCTTTTATTTGTATATCATTGCAAGGTATGGGATTGGAGTAGATAGCCATTGCAGTCCCTTCCAGCTGCTAACTGCTAACTCTTCAAATGTTTCACATGGTGCTGAACCAGACATAGCCCCTGATCCTAGGAGCCAAGAAACTTGTTTCAAGAGTTACGTCTTTTAAAGTGTGGATTTCAAGTTCAACGTGAGAAATGGGAAGCAGGAACTGTTGCATGCGGATGAATCAACGTTAGGATTAGACTTGGAAGTTGGGCAATTACACCTTGAGGTTTAAAGCAGGAAATGTAAATACAGAGGCTTTTCATTTGGTGAAATGGTTTCATAGCCATCTTGCAATAGCTAGACATTTTCTAGGCCTGAGTGATATGTCAAAAATAATAAATGCCTGCTTTGTTTTTGTTTTTTTCCAGGACCTTGCTACAAAACCATTGTCAGGTTTGCTTTGAGCCTTTTTATTTCGGGATGGAAATGTATGTGTTTGTTTAATTCATAAGCTTTCAGGGGCTCTTTGGGCTGATATCAATTGAATACACCTGGCCTGCCAAGCATATCGGTTGGTTCATGGGCACGTGTGCTATGTTATGTACATGTTAGCCGTAGGCTAAGACTTTGGGGGCCTTGTTTACCAGTTAATTTCTCTTTACTGAAAGGTCACCCACTAGACATGCTGAGTCAACCTCCCCAGCCACCCGTGTTTACACCAGGCCAAAGGTAATTATGCACCTTTTCCTGGTAGCTATTGTATCAAAGAGGTTAATTAATTCCAAAACTGACAAAGCTCAGCATCTATTAGGCTGAATTCAATAGAGGCCAAATGGCAAATGAGAACAGGGGAGTGCAAGGCTTTTGTGTCACAGAGATTAATTAGGACTTGGCCACTCTGGCAATGAGGCAAGCACTTGGAGTTTGGCCAGTTCACTAGTCGTCAGGACAATATCCAAAAAGTTATTGTCCCAGAATTACAAGGATATGCCCTCCAACATGGCAACCTTGGTAACACATGCAAACTTAGGACAATATCACATGTACTGTTATAGTGCTGTTATTCCATGTTAACTACTACAGCTGCCTCCTGTGAACTTCTGGGATTTGTAGTTTAGAGAGGCCTAAGAGCTCTCTGGCTGAGAATTCTAAATGCCTTTCCCTAAACTGCAAATCCCAGGATTCCACAGGAGGCTGCCATAGCACTTAAATTGGAATAATAGTGCCCTAACAGTGTAGTGTGATTACTCATAGCAAAGAAATAATTCACACTATAGAAGGAAGTTCATCACAACCCCAGTGAGGGAGCCATTTTAGCCTGCAATCTGTCTGCTAAAGAATGCTTGAAATGGTCTCCAGTAACCTATTATCAAATTTCACTTAACGTAACTTTACGTACACTAAGGAGCTTATCACACAAGCAAAAATTGAAGTTATCCCAGGGTCAGTTTGAAGTTATCCCAGGGTCAATGTGAAGGCAATGCAGGTGCAATCATGGGTTTTCAAGTTGTTTTATCATACGACACCAAACCCAATCAAGAGCCAATCGGTCGTCATTCCAGAGTTAGGTAAAGTTTCATGTTGTTTTATCACATGATGCCAAACCCAATCAGGAGCAAATTGGGGGTCATTCCAGGGTCATTCCAGAGTTAGGTAAAGTTTCAAGTTGTTTTATCACACGATGCCAAACCCAATAAGGAGCCATCTTAAACACAATCAAGGGTCATTCCACAGTTAGGTAAATTTGGGGAAAACGAGGATTTACGTAACCCTGGAATGACCCCCGATTGTGTTTAAGATGACTCCTGATTGAAACCCCATGATTGCCCCTGCATTGGCTTCACATTGACCCTGGGATAACTTCAAATTGAGCCTGGGATAACTTCAAATTTTGCTCATGTGATAACGTTCTAAGCAAAGTAGCAGAGATGCTAAAAAGCCCTGTTAGTGAATTGCAATGATGTGAAACAGGACACCAACGAGAATGCCCGATGTGCATTGGGGGTGTCTGACGTGCATCAGAATCTCCTCAGAATCTCTTCCACCATGCAATGGGGATGCCCGATGCACATCAGTTACTTTGCTGGCACTGCTATGTAGTTATGTAACAACAACCCTCTACTGGATAAAAGTATTATGAAACTCGTTGTTATAAATGCCAGTTCCTGCACATCAAACAACCTAAGAAGCACTGCACTAGGCAGTTAGAAACAAGATGGGAAACGAGAGTCAAAATGAAAGTGTGGGGAGAAAATGAAGGCAAGCTGGCAACAATGGGCAGGCAGGAAAACCAGCTGGTTTGCTGAGCTTCTGCTGGGCCTTAGGATTGCCACCAGATTGCAGGGCCTGATCTTGAATCTCTAGTTTTCATGGGTCATCTTCATCCTTGAGATGAGGGTGCAATTTCTCCTGCTTTGATGAGCTCAGTTCTGGGTGAGTGGAAAAGGATATTTGCAAATATCCTAGTAAAGCAGCAGTTTCTACAATTTGCAAGGTTTAATTCATTTGTTGCTGCAACTTGCAAAGACTTTCCAGAAGGTCTATGTATTTACTTTGTTAGCTTCCTCCTCCCTCCTAGTTGTTGTGGTTCCATTCTCCTCTGCATCCACTTCCTGGTTAGACAAGTAGATTACATTAAATGTTCTTTATCCAGTCCCTCTATATGAGTGAGAAGAGATAATGCTCTCATTTCACTTTGATATGAGGACAGCCACTTTAGCTAAGATTTCTCTCTTAATTTTCAAAGGGGAAAAACATTCTCTCTCTGTGTGTGTGTTTGAATTATACAGTTGCCCCTTGGAACTCCCTGGGGATCTGTTGCAGTTTGCGAGTTCCCAAACTTGTGCATATTCGACCCCCATAGGCTTGAATTGGGCATGTATATGTGGTGCATGCAGTTATTCTGCATTGAAGTTAATGGTGGTCGCCCCTCAGTGGATTTTCCAGTCCATGGACTTGGAAGAGCGACTATAAACTGTTAAGCAGGGCCTAAATACCCTAAAGGAACCAAATCCCATCTGATCTTGGAAGCTAAGTAGGCTCAGTGCTGCTTAGTACTTGGATGGGAGACTACCAACAAATACCAAGTGCTGTAGAATGTATTTCAGAGGAAGGAACTAACAAAACCAGCTCTGAGTTGCTTAAGAAAACCCTGGGAAATTTATGAGGTTGCCATAAGTAAATAACAGACAACTTGAAGACACACACACAACTGTGGTTGTTACTTGATGTAATTACATCACCAGGGTCTCTCTCTCCAGGTTTCAAACACACACACACACACACAGAGAGAGAACTGTTTTTGTTTAGGTTTCAGGTTTGGGTCCAGAAATATCAGGGCCTTGGATGATCTGCAACTGGCAGCCCTACTTGATGCAGAGGAGACCTCCCCAACCTAATACGAAGGCTATAATTTGTGTGCTAGGACAGCAGGTTTCAGTGATATTGGCTGAGTAGGATAGCATAAAAGGAGAAGAAATAGATGTTGTATTGGAATCATTCCTTTTTCAGGCTGACATTCTAGAGAGCTGGTGTCATCAGGATGGATGGTCTCTTTCCAGCCCGCTCAGGTTGATAGAGGAGAATCTGTAGACTGGAGCAGCCAAGTAGTGACATAAGCAGATAAGTTATAGTCAATCAAGATAGGTCACTTCCAACTGCAGAGCAAAGAGAAAACAGTCTGTTACCGCTGCTGTGATTACTTAGCAGCAGATTTTTCAAGCCCTGATGGATCCATAATGTTTATCACCTATAATTAAGAAGCCATCAGCAGCCCTGGCACCTTTGCCAGCACAGACCTTGCCCTTAATTAACAAAGGCCCCCCAACAGGACAGGCGCCTGATACAAGAAGAGCTCCAACCTGGAGTCATGACTCCTCTTTAAAAGCATCAAGGGCACAGACCTGGCAGCCTATGTTAACACATGGGCAAGGTGAAAAAGGAAGTTAATGCTAGACATTATTAGGAGAGACAGTGTTATTAATTATTCTTCTTCACTGCCATGTAGTGTTTCAAAGGATTCAAAGCACTCCATGTGAATTTTCTAGTCTAGTCTAGTTAAAACAGCCTTGTAAGCCAAATATCAGTATTTCCCTCCTATTTGGCTGCTGAGCAAGTAGCCAGTGATGTAGACTTGAGTTGACTGACTTGGACTCCAGTTGCTTCAGTAACTCGACTTGGACTCGACTGGGCAATAAATGACACACTGACTTGACTCGTTACTTGTATGTTTTTAGTGACTGATTTTCTGGCCTAACTTCATCCAAAAACAGCACACAGTAGGGAATGAGCTTGAGATGGGGGTTGAGGTCAACTCAGCAGCCAGTCCACACTGTACTGTACATCAGAGGAGCCTTTTAAAGCTTTTTCCTAGGAGCAGAAGCAGTTACGTCATGCCCCCATATGTGGGGCAGTGGGGCACATTTCTCAAAGGGGAACAGCAAACATGCTAGGCAGTGAGCTTTAGGTGGAAGGATACTTCTGCTTTAGAAGGCTCCTCTGATGTGCATCAGGGGCAGGCTGCCCAAGCCCTGCCCCAAGCCCATTGCCTAACACATTTGCTATTCTCCTCTGAAAACATGCCCCATGATCTGGACGTGAGTCTTTCCTGTGGCTCCTAGGAAGCGTTTTAGATAACTCTTCTGATATGCAGTGGAGACAGACTGCTGGGTAGACCTCATTTTTCTAAAGTGAAATCCTGATCAATTGCCTATGATAATTTTTTAAATCTAACTTTGTGCACATATTTTTAGAAATACAGTTGCCTCTCCTTTATTGCAGGGGACCCATTCCGGACCCCATTGTGAAAACAGAGTTTCGCTTATATTCAAGTCCCATTGGCTTCAATATAGGAGCGGGCCCCATTTATTGTCCCTCCGTTTGTCCCTCGCGCATAAGTGAGGGCTGCGAGTCTGAAAACCACAAGAACGGAGGGAGGACTGTAGTTGCTTAAACACACACAAGGACTTGAGACTTTACTTGAAAGTATCTTGCAAGGATGTAAGACTTTAACTTGAGATTTGAAGGCAGAGACTTGAGACTTGGAGTAAAAGGCTTGAATATACCACTGCAAGTAACACTATTTAAATCTTGAATCCAGAAAAGTTATCAAAAAGAGTGATGGTGGTCCAAAACACGCTGCAGAAATAATCCAGTTTGAGACTGCTTTAACTGCCCTGGCTCAATGCTAGGAAATTCTTGGAACCGTAGTTTTGTGAGATATTTAGCCTTTTCTGTCAGAGAATTCTGGTGCCATGACAAACTACAGTTCCCAGGATTCCCTAGCACTGAGCCAGGTCAATTTAAGCGGTCTCAAACTGGATTATTTCTGCAGTGTGTTTTGAAACTTTGACATTATGTGGCATGGCTGCTGTTAGGGCACTATGCACATTTTTGGATCACCCAGCCCTTAAAAAAAACTCATCATCATGGTGGAGAAGGTACAGAAAGGGTAAAAGTAAATGAATAAAGGAGCTGGAGCACCTGTTCTAGGAGAACAATGATAAAGTGGTTCCCTTAAGTTTTGAAACCTTTCTGTAGGATAGCTAGAGAGGGCCTGTGGGACCAGGATTTATAATGCTATTCAAGGTGTTGAACTTGATCTGGATACAAATGTGCTCCATTAAAGTTCATACCAAAACCCAGGTCAGATTCACCATGCTCACAACAGAGCAGCAAGCTGCCTTAGCCAAAATAACTAATCACTGTACCTTTATATCACACTAGCTGTCTCCTAAGGACCAGACCTCTCAATTTAAGCAGCACAGATCTATTTGCAAACACAAAGAATGACGGGAAGAAAGGAGCAGGCTGATCAGCATTATGACTGCAGGAGTAAGGCAGGAATTTTATTTTCCCCCATCCCAATAGAAAGCCTCCAAATCTGCTCTATAAGAAGGATAGGTTAAACTTCTCTTCCTGAGATTAATCCCCTTCCCAGGCAATACTGTGCTATTTGCATTTGTAGAAAGATAAATGATTCGAGCAGTTCCAAGCAACTATCAGGTGCAGTTTAACATTTTTAAAAGGTTATCCAAACCCAAAAGAGCAAAAGGGATGAATAACTATTACCTGGGGCAAATAAATGCTGGCTTTCTGCCTAATATTTCAGACTTGTTCTTACCTGGGTTTCACCTTAATGCTGTTATTCTGCTGGAAATTTAGAAGTGTGATTATTTTAGAGTTGTCCATGAAGGAACGAATGCCTTCCAGAATTCCCGGGTGGACCATTGGTACTAATGAAATGCAAGCGATAGCAGCGATGAGAGCAGTGAAAGAATGCTGATATGGTCAGGCAATTTCACACTCTGATGACAGTGATGAGATAAACCTCTAATGTCACCTCATCGTTACTATTGTTTGCAATCGCATTCTTAGGAGGAATTATGAAACTGCGAGAGTGAGTAGATGGCATTAACAATTGAGCCTCACTGAACTCTAAGGCCAAAAATCAAGAGAGAAGGAGAAGGAGAAGAAAGAGGGGAATGAAAATGAAAAGCTTTACAAGCACAACCAGCTTTTTCTAGGACTGCATCCAGACTGCAGAAATCAGTTTGACACCACTTTAATTACCATGGCTCAATCCTATGGAAGTCTGGGAACGGTAGTTTGTTGCGGCACCAGAGTAAGACTCACACACACACACCAGTCCGCTTAGCTTTTAATCGTGGAATGGGTGGAGATGCCAACCTGTTCTCAACATCCGGAGAAGCAGTATATTTTGTGTCAGAGGCAGCATAAAAGGAAGCATAATTCTGTACCACAGAGCACTGTGTAGTGATTTGAGTGTTGGAGGATGACTCTAGAGGGCAGGGTTCAAATCCCCACTCAGCTATGGAAACTATGGTGAATTCTATTGTGCAAACTTTTAACAGGGTTAAATTGTACTGGGGACATTCGATTGGTGCAAAGTAATGGGAACTCCTACCCGAAGAGACTCGGTAATGTTAGACCCGGTTCTATCCAATTTTAATAGGTAGTGGGATGGCCTTGGGCATGTCACACTATCTCAGCCTCATATATAGCTTTATAATGTGCCAACACATGTGCCATTTGGTTGACATCCATCTTTCCACCCTGTAAGAAGATTCATTGGTGTGAATACTGGTTTATCCTGGGCAGAGGATGAATTCTTTTGTTGGATAAAAAATGGACTAGGATGCATGTATGTATGTATGTATTTTATATTTATTCATTTATTTCCCACCCCACACTAAACTATTGAGGAGCAGTTATTAGGGTTATGGTGCTTAGTTGAGCGGCTGGTAACTTGGGGCCAAGAGTGGTAGATAACAGGGCAGGACTGCTGCATCAGTAAATGCTCTGAGATATGTTAAAAGCAAAAGGGGATTCCCAGAACCTGATATCTTTTGATATTGGAGATGTTGTTAAAATATATTTTAACAAATCAAAGTCTTGAGAATAGAAGTAAAGAAATGGGCGAGGACAGACATTTAGTTGTTTCAGGCCTCAAGGCCAGATCAGTAACACCCTTTTGGGCTCTCTTGAGTGCGAGTGGTGCAACTTTAATACAGATTTGTACTCTTAATGCCATAAAGTTAGATTGTTGAAGTTTCCTCAGCCCTCTTCTTGTAACATTCAAATTAACGTTTCTTTCCAATTTTGCCCCGGGGGGAAAATAGATTGGAAGAGACCCAGAGGTTAATGATCAAAGTCTTCTAATGGTGGCCTTACCATTAGACCAAGTGAAACAACTGTCTCAGCTGGTAGGTGCTGGTGTGCAGCAACATCTGCCTGTCCAAGGACCAATTCACACTATACAATTGTTGTACTATATTCCACTTTAACTACCATGGCAACATCCTGCGTAATCCTAGGATCTATAGTCTGGTGAGGTAGCAGAAATTTCTGGCTGAGAATTCTGAATGCCAGTGTCTAAATGGCAAATCCCAGGATTCCGTGGGATGATGCCATGGTAGTTAAAGTGGAAAAAAGCACAATAATTGTGTAGTGTGAATGGGCCATTGTTATTTGCCCTTTGTTGGGAGGACACACCTACATATCCCTGTCCCCATCTCCTAAATAGATTTGCTGGCCTCAGGAGTGTCACTTGATTCTTTGCCTTTGCCACTGCCATTGTGTTGAAGGAAAGTTACCTGCCATTGCAGTTGGCTTCTGTACATGAAAAGGATTGAGGTGCCAACTTGCCTCAAGCAGCAAAATTGAGCTAGCTGTGCTGTGTGACATATATACAGGTTCTCACTCTACAACCCTATCTTCTTCTTTTATAAAAAAAAGAAAAGTCCAGGAGGGAAAACATTGTGTTCATTGTTAAAATATTCTGTTTTGCAAGTAGGTGCACCAGAGAAGCTGAAATACCCTAAAGACACCAGTTCCCATCAGATCTTGGGAGTTAAGCAGGGTCAGCCGTAGTTAGTACTTGGATGGGATTCTGTCAGGGAATACCAGGTGCTATGAACTATATTTCAGAAGAAGGAGCTGACAAAACCAGATTATTATTATTTTTTTGCCTAAGATTACCCTATGAAATTCATAGAGACACTGTAAATTGACAGGAAACTTGAAGGCACACACAAGGTATACAGAGGCATATTGTTGCAACAGACTGATTCCTTTTCAGTTGTAAACCTGTTTGGTAGCTTAAATGTCAAGATAAATCTGTGTTTGAATCAGGAATTTACAAATAACTCAAGACAGCAAGGCACTGTCTATTTTTTTATAATGCTAGAAATAATCTCGGCATCTTCAAGCAGCCATTTCTTTTGTCCACAGAACCTTTGAAAATATATTATAAGGAGTGATTGTGTGCTGCTAAGCAGTGTGTGAATAGCTTCTCCATTTCATTGTTGAAACTATGGGGAATTATATCCATCAACGCAGTTTTACATGTGTTTGTTCCCCTACATTCCCAAAGTCATCCTTTTTGAATCTCCAAAATGCTGGAGGCAGAAACTGAAACACATGAATGTTATAATGTTTACTTTGTTGACATACTCTATGTACTGTACATCTTGATATGTACCTCAGAAAGGGCTTTTACTTTCTGCTGCTCAGTTTTCCATAGATAAAAACAATCAGATGGACTAGATTCTGTAGTTAAGCCTCAGAACAAATGAATAAATGACATTCGAAATATTTTGCAAGCAATGCACAAAATGCTACTAAGGTCATCCCGATCTCTCTTTGTCAATTCTAGAGACAGAGCATTTGTTGTAAATAAACTGGTTTTCCAGTAAAATGTTTTCACTTTTGATTCCTTTGTCTTTGCTCCTATATTCACTCTGGAGCTTATCGCTTGGTTTATTAATTCAGCTTACCTCTCCTGGTTTAAATTTCAATTCGGGCTGCATCTTAATCTTATCAGAAGGTTTTTGCCACTGAATTTGCTGCCTGAATACATCGCAAGTGTATCCCCACTGCTTTCCAGGTGGCCATTTTCTTAAGCTGGAAAACTCCCAGATCCGAAAAGAGCCTCGCGGAGCATTCCTGGAAGCAGGGGTGGACATGGGATGTATTCAGGCGGCAAATTAATAATATCAGCACACTGCCCAAATTAAGCTTTAAGCCAGATAGAGTTAAGCTGAATTTAAAAGCCAAGCAATAAGCTCCTCTTTGTTGTTGTTATTTGCTGTCCAGTATGGTGACCCTTTGAACGAGAGACCTCCAAGAGCCTTGGCCATCAACTGTCCTGCTCAGGTCCTACAAACTCAGGGCTATGGTTTTCATGAAAGAAGCAATTCATTTATAATATGCTCTTTCTCTTTCCATAATGCCTTCCATTTTACTAAGCATCATTGGCTAGAATCCTTTGGGGTAGTTATGAAAACATAACTACCATATTTACAGAGCTACACAGTAGATTCTGGAACAGTATCCCTGCAATCCACACTTATTGAGAAGCAGCTACTGTGATTGATGGGGGTCCCTTCCCCTGTCACTTAGGAAGCAGCTGACTGGTGTTCCCAACCGTCCCATAAGCAATCTCCATTGCAACAGGCAGACATGGGGCTCCTGTCACTATTCCCCCATCACATGAAGACCAATGTCTGTCTGTTGATTAACTGCTTATGGAGTGACAGGGGAATATTGATCACAGCTACCATTGATCACAGCTGGTGCCGCCTAGTAATTGGGGATTGGGAGACTTTCACTGTCCTTACATGTCCCCTAAATGGGATTGTCATGAATACTACACAGTTATGAATGCATAGCTTCAAGTTACCAATAGGATTCCACCTATTGTCTTTTCCAGTGAATCATATTTTGTCATGATACTTCCAAAGTATGATAGTTGCAGTCTATTCATTCTGTCTTCTCGGGAGAGTTCAGGCTTTATTTGCTCTAAGAACCACACATTTTTCTTTTTGGCAGTCCATAGTATCTGTGGAACTCTCCTCCAGCACTGCAGTTCAGATCAGTTGATTCACTTCCTATCAGCTTTATGCACGGTCCAGCTTTCAAACCATACATAGAAATCAGAAATATGATGGCACAGACAATCTTGACTTTAGCATTTAATTATATTCATCTATCTATCTATCTATCTATCTATCTATCGGGGGGGGAGGGATTACTATTTTTAATGGCTTGTTATAGTTAACTGCCTACGAATGAGAGTCCTCCAAGTCACCCTGTCCTCATCTCTTAAAGATTCGTTGCTGTGGCTTCTTTGATTGAATCCTATCCATCTGGTTTATGGTTTTCCCCTTTTCCTATTGCCCTCAACTTTACCAAGCATTATTGTCTTTTCTAATGAGTTCTTTCTTCTCATGATACAGTCAAAATATGACTACCTCAGTTTAGTCATCTTTGCTTCGAGAGAGAGTTTGGGCCTATTTGTTCTAGGACCCATCCATTGGTTGATGGTTTTTTTGTTTGTTTGTTTGTTTGTTTTAGCAATCCAGGTTATTCACAGAACTCCAGCATCACATCTCAAATGAGTTGACTTTCTTCCTGTCAGCTTTCTTCACTGTCCAGCCTCCACAACCACACACAGAAATGGGGGATATGATGGCATAGACAATCCTAACTTTAATATTCAGTGATATATTTTTACACTTCAGGATCTTGTCTAGTTTCTTCATAGCTGTCCTTCCAAGTCTACATCTTCTTTTGATTTTTTGACTGCAGTCTCCATTCTAGTTGATGATTGAGCCCAAGTGTGTAAAATCTTTAACTATTTCACTGTTTTCATTATCTACTTTAAAATTATGTAGATCTTCTGTGGTTACTTTTTTAAATTTTCATAATGTAGACCTGCCTTTGCGCTTTTTACCTTGACTATCTTCAATAATCTTTGCAAACCTCTGATATTTTCTGCTAATAGTATGGTATCATCCTCATATCTTTGATTGTTGATGTTACTTCTGCCAATTTTCATGCCTCCCTCTTCCGAGTCTAACCCTGCTTTTTGTATGATGTTTTTGGGATACAAGTTAATAAGATAGGGTGATAGAATACAACCTTTCCTTGCCCCCTTGCCAATTGGAAACCATTCTGTTTCCCCATATTCTGTCCTAACTGTATCTTGCCTTGAGTATAGGTTTTGCATCAGGACTACCAAATGTTGTGGTACACCCATTTCTTTAAATGTGATCCATAGCTTCTCATTATTTATGCAATCAATTGCTTTTGTAATTCTATAAAGCATATGCTGATTCTCTTTTGAAACCTTAGTTCGTTCCATTATCTAGCATATGTTTGCTATATGATCCCTAGTGCCTCTTCTTTTCCTGAACCCAGGATGGACACCTGGCATTTCCCTCTCCATATATGATGAAAGTCTTTGTTATACAATTTTGAGCATCACTTTGCTTCCATAAGATCTCAGTGCAAAGGTCCTATGATTACTGCAATTCCTGGTTTGCCCTTACTTGGGGATTGGAATATATACAGAGTATTTCCAATCTGTGGGTCATTGTTTTGTTTTCCAAATTTATTGACAGATTTTAGTTAGAATTAGAGTAGGTTCTGTCTCAGTAGCTTGGAGGAACTCCTATTAATGTGCCATCAGTTCCTAGTGACTTATTTCTCTCAAGTGTTCTGAGCACAGTTCAAACTTCACTTTTTAATATTGAATATGGTTCTTCTTTAATTGAATTTGTCATCTTTTGTCTCTTTTATATAGTCCTTTTGTGTATTGTTTCTATTGTCTTTTTATTTCTTCTTGGTCATGTAATGGACATAAAGCATCTCCTCATTGCTATTGTATGCCTTCAAGTCATTTCTGACTTATAGTGACCGTAAGCCAAACCTATCATGGGGTTTTTTTTTTGTAAGATTTGTTCAGAGGGGGTTTACCATTGCCTTCCCTTGAGGCTGAGAGCATGTGTTTTGCCCAAGGTCACCCAGTGGGTTTCACAGCTGAGTTGGGAATTGGATCTTGGTTTCCAGAGTTGTAGTCCAACACTCAAACCACTATGCCATGCTGGCTCTAAAGCATCCCTTTGGTTTAAATTTTCCTTTGATTTCTCAGATCTTGCTGAAGAGGTCTCTTGTTCTTCCTTTTTTGTTGTTAGCATCTTTTTCATTGCATTGGTTATTACAGTAGTTCTCCTTATCCCTGCACACAAATCATTGCACATTTGCATTCTATGTTCTGGTTCTATTTCTATCAGCTTTAATTTTTTTCTGCTTTTCAGTCCTTGACTGCTTGTAGGGTTTCATCTTTCATCCATTGAAACCTACCTTCTTTTTGGCTATAGATAGTGTCTTTCTACTCTCTTTTCTAACAATGCCACTGGCTTCAGACCAGAGTTCCTGGTCAATTAAGCTTAATATTGCAAATCTTTTTTCTGTTTGTTTTGAAATTATTTTTTTAGTGGTAGCTTATAGTAATTCTATTTAAACAACCTTAAGAAAAGTCTTTCCTCCCAGTTCTTCTAATCTACATTCTTCAACTCACTTTCCCAGACAACATGACATCCAGGATAATCAGAGGGTTAGAAATATTTGCAAGAATAAAAGTGATTGACACAAGCAATGTCTTTTTACAGAACAGGAAAAAAATGAGTGCTAGTTTTTGATGAAAAGTAGTAAGCTTCTACACTTATAAACTGTAACATTGTGTTTGCAACTACAAATAATATCTAGTGACAAGAAATGATTATTTGTCACTATGATGTTATCATTAGGACTATGCCACTGCTTTATTATTCTTGGTATGCCAGTAATTGTTGTAGTCTTTTATTTTAAAGAAACACAATGAAATTTTAAGAAGTATGTCAATAACACTAATCTCCTTTCAAAGCAATCCAGTTTGATGCTTATTGCTGCTTCTTGTGGTACCCCCTTCTAGTTAGCTATTTACTATGTGAAGAAGTGCTTTGTTTTATCAGTCCTGAATCAATCACTCCCTAGCTTTTGATATTATTTATCTACTGTCTCTGCATAATGCCTAATTTTGGATATCCCATCCTCTTATTTCATATATATTAAAGGGACAAAGACTCACATGTTATACCCTTGACTCATAGGGGAATGTTCTGCATCAAACTAAAGTATGCATATTGCATTTTGAATATTGGCTACAGTCAGTGAATGGAAAGACACCATAAAGGCCTACAGCTGTGATGTATGGGGAAGGAGAGATGAACACCCCCTCCCCCTCCCCCCCCCCCCCGGTTCTCATGATCTTAGCAAAGGCATCTAGGGCCTGCTGTGGGTTGTAGAATACATACTTCCCATATAGAAGATCCTATATTTAATATCTGGCACCACCAGCAAAAAGGACCAGGTGGAGAGTTTGTGGGGGACGGGACCCCTCTATCTGAGTCATTGGAGAGCAATTGCCAGTCAGATTAGACAATAAAAGAGATCTGAGGAACCTGTGGCCTTCCAGATTTGATGGAAATGGAAAAGTACGATGACGTTTCACAAACTATGTGCCTAAAATAGAGACAAATAGCTAGCAGCCTCTGACATGTCTTCTCTGTGTCGATCTCTCTAAGGCTTCTGGCCTGTAGACTACTGTTCTTAGGTTTGACTGGGCACTTGCTTTCACACTTCTTCTTGCAATTGTTATTTCACTCAAGAAGGAAGGAATAGCGAGGTCCATTAAATAGAAATGAATGGGGTCTCTGGTTGTAGCGGCATGAACTTAAGAAATACTTTGTCTTCACGTCAAATGTGGCCTTTGATACTGGTGGCAAGGTGCACCACAAAACCAACAGAGGTGTTGCTGGACTCTAGTTCCCATCAGTCCTGGGCAAGACTAGGAAATGTTGAGGGATGGTGGGGCTCAACACGAACATCAAACAAAGCTGGACAAGGCAGATGTACAATCTGACTCAGGATGTAACAACTTTCTAGTCAGACTTCCTACACAATATGTACCCCACAACTCCAGAATGCATAAATGTGCTTCTGCAAAATAAGCTGTTTATTATTATTATTAGAGAATGCCATTAAGATACTACTGTTTGGCCATCTAGAAATGATAAACATCTGATAGCCTCTGATGCAGCAGTCCCTAAAAAATGTTTATAACATTAATGGCATATTGCAGGGCAATGGACTACTGCTTTCCTCATTATCAGCATATAAAAGGTTATCCAAATACAGAAAAGCAAACCCATTTTGCTTCTATAATACCCAGTACCTCTAGTGCTCACTGTAATGGGGCCTGTACTGATAAGACAAAGAGACAATATACGGCAATATATCCTTCCTGTGAAGGGTCTGATTTCCAGCAGAGAAGGCAGCTCTTGCCAAGTGGAGTGATGCATGGGTGTTTGCCAAGGTAATATAGGTTTAAATGTTTTTTTTACAAAAAGAGCAGAAAAGTCACTGAGTTTTGTTCTTTAGCTTTGCTTACGCAATTGAGGTATTTGTTTTGTTTTTGTTTTGTTTTTAAACTGGATGCAACTGAGCTTAGTTGGTACTGTCATGGTCCTTATCCCACACCAAAATACTGACACAGATAAGTGATATGTTCAAGTTGTCTGCGAATTTATCAAACTCACATAGCAGGCCAATACTTAGCAGGTGGTATAACAATGTGATCAGCAATAGGTACAGTGCACAAGCTATTCATTCCATAGTAATGTAGTTTACATTAAATTAAAATTAAGAGTAAGCATTAATTAACATATTTAATAAAAGTGTAGGTATATTCTTCTAGTTTTTCTACTTGCAAGACAGCTCAGTTCCACAATACAGCTTTCTTGCCTGCAAAGCACAGTTCAGCTCCACAAAACAGCTTTTCTTGCCTGGAAAACACAGCATGAGTCTACAAAACAGCTTTAGGTTCTAAATAGGGTACTTAAAAAGCTTATCATCAACCAGAGAATCATTGATCAGAGACAAGAGCTTGCAAGCCACATCTGACCCATGGGCTAGAGGTTCTTCATTTTTGACATAGCTAATGGATGTATGTGACTCCTCTTTCTTTCTTTCTTTCTTTCTTTCTTTCTTTTAACCTTTATTTATATAGCGCTGTAAATTTACACAGTGCTGTACATATAATCTTATAATTAGACAGTTCCCTGCCCTCAGGCTTACATACAAAGGAAATCATTCTGTGTTCAAACTTATATTGAAAAGAGGTGGAAAGCTATCTGCAGAAAACCCCGAGATTTCCCTAGATATCCAATGGCGTATGGGAAATCTATTGCACTGTGAATGCAGTGAAGTCTCATTTTATGCTCACTTTGTATATACAGTGGGCCCTTGGTATCCACTGGGGTTTGGTTCCAGGACCCACAGTGGATATCAAAATCCATGGATGCTCAGGTCCCATTCAATACAGTGGCATTGTGAAATGGTGTCCCTTATATAAAATAACAAATTCAGGATTTGCCTTTGGGAATTTATATCTTTTCTGAATATTTCCAAGCTGTGGATGGTTGAATTGATAGATTAAAAAAAATCCATGGATATGGAGGGCTGACTATATATGTAAAGAAACCATATATATCAGAGAAGAAGCACCATGATTATCTTGTGAGAAAACAAAATATTGAGTAAAAGGAAAAACTCCTTAACCTTATAACTATTCAATAGTGAGGTACGCCCGCATAACAGTGTGTTTTTCAAGTCCTTCTCCTTATTGCCTCAACTAACACTTCAGTGGCTGAGACGTCACTTCTGATACCAGCCCAGTTACTGAAATACATGGGCATATGCTCAGCTTTTGAAATATGCAGATATTAAGCTCTGTGTGTGTTTATGTATGCATATACACACATATGCGTAGGAAGATGGAGGTAAGACATGGGCGAGACAAGCTTTCATCTTCCTACATCTTACACCTCCTCCAGTCTCATTTTTATTTCTTGGCAATATCCTTAACCTTTCTGTTTAATCAACACTCTTAAATTGCCTTTTTACATCCCAAGGGAAACTTCTGGGAGCATTGCTTTAAAAGCAAGAGTATGGACAGTGCAAAGGTACACAATAGTTTATAAACCTAGACTAGAATTTGATTGTGAAGGGAGACCAGGGAGGCAAATGAGCTCCAGAATGCAATCCACATGCGGGTCATTTATGGACTGCTTATATTGAGTGCTGCACAATGTGGTTAATGTCTGAGGTGGGCCATCCACTACTGCAGACATATGTTGCATCAAAGGTGTTATGAACAGTTTTTCAGCACTGAACGTGTTGGGATTGATGGAGAGCAACCTTAAGGCCTGATGGCCTGATGCTCCAGAGAATGAATGAGCCAAATATAGACAGCCTCCAAGGGAAAGACACTATTGTGCCCATCTATGGGAGACTGGATCTGTTGTTGAAGCTAAAGCTTGGAAGAGTGACGTCTGAAGAAGTACAGAAATAACAATCAGAACTTGAAGAAGTTACTTTTCTCTCAGTATCTCCCAGCTTGGCTACTGTCTGGGTTTTTGGAGAGGTGACCATTTGAGGAGTTGTAGTCCAAGGAAACTTCTCCAACTCTGACTGGCATTTGTGTGTGAGTGCCTTTCTTCTGAATAGTACAGGACAGTGAACCACAACACTACTTGTGCATAGCATTCACTTGGAAAGCCCACTTGCAGTTGCCAGCTTTGCTTTGGGGACTAGTTTCCAGAAGAACAAAGGCTTGCCCTAGCTCCTGCACTTCCCTTCTGTTAAGGAACTGGCAATTTTTGTGATGGGTGTCCCCACGGTCTTGCTTGGGTGCAGGAAAAGAAAGAAAGACAGAAAGAGAAAAATCAAAAACTGCTGGCGCCAGTCCAACTACAAGGCAATCACAACCTTTATAGTGGAATGGTTGAGACTTGATTTGGGGGAAATTTCATCAAATATGCCAAGGTGTCGTTAAGTAATTTTGGATGCTGGACATAACAGTGTTTCAGAGAATGTCCTTAGATAATGATTGCTTCCTTCAAATGTTCTTACCATGTATATATGAGTCTGTCTGTCTTTAGATGCTAATACACATTGCTTGAAAATGTGATAAACCAACACTCGTATTTTGGGGGGCTCTCCTACTCATTCTGTGGGGTGAATTCCCATGCCTCTGCCCTTCAGTCTTGTCCTGATGGCAATGCTGCTCAAAATGAAAATTGTGATTTGTAAAAAACCCATCCAACTTGTTTTACACTCCCTCCACAAGATCTTGCAGTGGAGTCTGAGGCCTTCCTCCTTATGTAAATTGCATGGATCATGGACCCAAGAGTACTAAAAAGTATCACGTCTGAGTCTCAGTGAAGATTCTAATTCCTTTTTGTTTGATTTTTTCTCCCACTGCCAAAAATGAAATTACTCATAATTGAAATGCCCTGAATGACCTTTCTTTCAATTCAGGCATACATATTAAATTATGGTCCCTCTTTGGGGAACAGCACTGTCTCAGACAGTTGCCAGGTTGTCTCGAGCATCTCTTTCCCCATCTCTGTTCCTCCAACCAAGGAATCTGTTGTCTTAACATAATAATGATGATGATGATAAAAATTTCCTCCTCAGAAATGGATGCTACAAGGCCCACTTGCCCGGCAGATGGCAGCCTTGTTCCTTGCAGGCCAAGGGCGACTTTTGCTCATTTCAGTGGCTGTGTTGTCCTGACGGCCTTGAGGAAAAAGGCCTTTAGCTGCAGTGCAGGAATTTCCGCTATGATCTATCCCTCCTCTCACTTATTTATTTATTTTCATCCAGGCATTTGCTTCTTATGTAATGTGCACCGGGCAGCATGCAAGTGGTTTGTCGCAGTAGCTGAAGCTACTTCTTCACTAAAAGAAGTGTGTCAAGATAAAAAGTAATATGCTTAGGCTGCTACTAAAATGTGCCTCTGTGTGGGTGGAAGTCTCCCGTATGCAGGTGTGTACGTAAGAGGAACAAACTGGCATTTAATCATGCATGGTATTGGTAACTCCTGTCCCATCCTGGAAATGGCTACGTCCTTTGAAAATTTATTTTGCCAGCAGTAGTGTCAGGTGGGGGCTCCCATCTCATTGGAATGGTGGGTCTCTTCTGGGTTTTAGTTTAAATGTTAAAGGAGCCGTCTCAAGTGCTGAACCTATTTGGGGGACAGGGTTCACCACCATAGGCAGCTCCTTTAAATTTCTGATTACAACTAGGAGAAGGTGTGCAACCCACTGACTTAGAAGCCCTTAGTGGTCATTATGCAAAGGGATTTTTGCAGTAACTGAAATGTAAAACTTGGTAGCATGAGCTTTTGTAGACCTGAGCCTACTTCCTCAGATGCATTTGGTGAGGCAGTAGGCTCGACTCTACAAAAAAGCTCATGCTACCAGTGTCTTTCTTTCAGTTTGTTTCAAAGGTGCTGCAAGATCCCTTTGCATACTGATTTTCCATACTAACATGGCTATACTTTTTAATATTAGAAGCCATTGGCTAGCGAGGATGTCTTGGTCGTTGAAATCTGTCAGCCTTTGACTAGTACTAAACACTATCACAGGTTAAGAACACTTTATTCTGGTGATGTTTTAAGCAAGGAGTAACGTGCTTTCAGAGGATTAATAAGCAGAGCATTCCCATGCCACATCCCTGCTAAGGAATGTATCCTATTAGACCACATATCCGTGCTGATATAATGGAGCCTGGGCTGAGATAGTTAAAGAGCCAGAGCTTTTTGATTAACAAGGACAAATTCTTACTTCCCTCAACCTTCTCTCTCAATTTGAACCCGAGCTGAAAGATAGTATATTATACAAGTATATAGTTGGGTGAAAGTTGGGGGGGTAGATTTACCCAGGAACAATGCATGGTTGTGGCCTACCCCCATTTTAATATAAAGTATTTGGGGGTAAAAGCAGCATGGCGGTTGGAGTGCTGGACTACAATCCTGGAGACCAGGAGTCAGTTCCTTGCTCAGCTATGGGAAGCCATTGGGTGACTTACCAATCTTGCCAATTTACCCTCAAAGGAAATCCGAGTCACTCACTCTCAAGCCCAAGAAACCCCCGTGATTGGATTGCCTTAGGGTTGCCATAAGTTGGAAAGGACCTGATGGCATGCAACAACAAATTTAGGGGTATAAGCAAGTGAGGGTAGTGGCTGGAGTGTTGGACTAGTACTCTGGATGACCAGGGTTCAAATCTCTGCTTGACTACAAAACCTTTTTGGGCTAGTCACACCCTCAAAGTGTCAGATAAAGGTAATGGCAAACACCCTCTAAAAAAAGCCTTGCCAAGAACATCTTACGATATTTTCACCTTAGGGTCATCATAAACTGGGAGCAACTTGAAGGCACACAACAAAATTTTGGGTGACTTGATTATCATTAGGCAATTAGGATTCATGAGCTTTTCACAGAAGCCTTCTCTTAATGGAGATTAAAACATTTAGAACTAGTTTGTTAATATACAACAGGATGGAGATTATGTATTCCCCCAGATGTTATTGAACTGGAAACACCAGCAGCATTCTTAACTATTGGCTCTGTTGATTGGGGCTGCTGGGACTTACAGTTCCACAGCATCTGGAGAGGTGCATGATTCCCATACCAGATATACAATAAGACTACCATTTTTGCCTGCTTTTTGGACTCTCCTGGACAGTGTGGCTATGGGAACTGTTATGATGAGTACCTCCATTTCATAACATACCCATCCACAACTGTAGCTCAGGAAAACACATATGCATATTCCCTCACATCAACCCACCTATGCTTTTCTCAAGGTTTTGTTGCTTTAAGCATGCTTTCGGCCAAAGTGTCAGAACTACATGGAGCTGGTTCATCTCATCCTGTTTGGTCATAGTTTTGGGTATTAGGGCTGCAATCTTACCTCGGGGGAGTAAGAATATGTGATTTTTTTTTACCAGGAGTTAACTGATCTCAGTGAGACTTAGGAGTTTATCATACGATGGAATTTGGGGGTATAATCCAATGGCAAACCGAATGCAATCATGGGGTTTCACATTATTGTGTATTAGAGTATCTCACGCAATTTCGGGCAATGGGGAGTCATTTTCAGGAAATAGGAAGTCATTCTGAATGCATTCTGAATGCAATTAGAATTCACGTAAATTCGCTAAACTAGCGAATTCACGTAATTTCGAATTGGCTCCATTAGAAATTGAGAGAAATTTATCCAGTGTGAAAAACTCCTTACTTTGGTGAAGACAATAAGCATTACAGCAAGGACAAGCTGCCACTAGTCTGGCTAGTGCTCTCCCCCTCACCTTCAAGACAGCTAGAATTGCTACTGTCTACTCATGTGTTACAAAACTACAGATTAAGAGTATTTTAATGGGTTTTTAAAAGCTATCTCCAATTCCATAGGTTGCTGGGCAAATTATGGGTGAGATTACAAATGTCTTGCATATAACTTTTCTTTTTAAAATCAGCTTTCCCAAGCTTTTTAGATGGGTTTGATTTCAGCTCTTTGTTACAGGCCAGGATTATTTTGATAGCCAACTTTGAGGCCTGGAAATATATGTATAGAGTACAGCCAGCCTTCCTTATCCATGGATGTTTTCTTCACAGATTCAAGCATCCATGGCTTGAAAATATTTTTAAAATATAGACATTCCAAAAGGCAGACTGTGATTTTGTCATTTTATATAAGAGATATCATTTTGCTATGTCATTTTATTTAATGGGACTTAAGCATCCATAGATTTCGGTATTTATGGGCGGGGGGGGGGGGGTCCTGGAACCAAATCCCAGCAGATACCAGGGGAATCACTGTATAACGTATATATCTATCTGGCTTTTATTCACTAACGAAGGTTCAGGAAGGACTCATCCAAAACTTTCTACAAGCGTGTTGATGACTAAAAAGGCGGATCTGAGATAAACAAATCCAGTTACAGAAAGCACAGCAGAAAGTCTCCTTGGGTGATGTTTCCAAGTTGTGGTTCTTTCTGCATTGTCATTTCTCTTCAAGACTCGTTTGGCGTGAGTTCTCAAAAGAGGCTGCAACATTGTGGATAGTGAGTCTTCATGCTTCCTGATGTGAGGCCAGGGCAGACCATTGTTGGTGTTCAATTTGGCCAAGCTTGAGGTGTTGTTTAAGATATATTGGAGGAAGCTAAATGCATTAGAATGTTTGTGTTTTAATGGGAGCAAAGCGACAGGCTAATGGCAGGCAGACTGCCTACTCAAGTGTGAACAAAAAGATGAGAACACCTGCTTTTTCTAACAACATTGAGATATGAGCAGATTTGGCTGCTAGTGCTAATAAACCTTCCTAACAGGTTCACTGGCTGATGCAATCAGGACAGCAGGCACCCAAAAACTCCAGTTGAACTCAGTGTAACATCATAGCTATGACCCCTGTTTCGAGCGGATGATATAAATGAGACACTGTCAGCACCTTTGTTTTGATAGGAGAGCTGATAGTTGGGCAGTAGCTAGGGAGAGAATAAAAGAAGTTGAGAGGAGATAGCAATCGGAGTGCTCTGCCATTCTCCATTGTATGAAGAAAGGGCTACCAGGTAGCTCCCAAGTCCAAGTAGCTCCTGAGAACTAACCTACTGTCTAGATATGCTGGCAAAGATAGTCCATGTTGGTAAAAGATAGATTTTTCCCCCTCTAGGCTATGCTTAAAAGATATATATCCAATTATGATTGTAATGGATGCTGTTAAGATGCTGATGGATGTAATGGAGATTAGATGTGACAGTGCTCAAGGAGATTAACCCTTGGATGTCTGTGTGTTCATAGATGCCTGCTTAGAGCTTTATAGTGCATTATTGTTGTGTGCCTTCAAGTCATTTCTGACTTATAGTGACACTAAGGCAAACCTTATTATGGGGTTATCTGGGCCTGAGAGTTTGTGACCAAGGCTGAATGGGTAATCAAACCCAGGTCCCCAGAGTCATAGTCCAATGTACAACCACCACACCAGGCTGGCTTGTGTGTATATACAGAGAGAGAGAGGGAAGGAGGGAGGGTGGGGGAAGTTGAATTATATTGATTAAAATGGTAATGTTCTTCTAAGTGTCAGCTACTTAAAAACCTGCTAAAGAGATGCAGAGAGAGAGAGAAATCAGTTCTAATGAAGGTGTAAAAGTTTACTTATCATATGCAGTGGACCCTTGTTATCCACTGGGGGTTGGTTCCAGGATCCCCTGTGGATAACAAAATCCATCGATGCTCAAGTCCCATTAAATATAATGGCATAGCAAAATGGTGTCCCTTATATAAAATGGAAAATCAAGGTTTGATATTTGGAATTTATACTTATTTTGAACATTTTCAAGCTGTGGATGCTTGAATCCATGGATAAAAAAATCTGTTGATAAGGAAGGCCGACTGTACTGTAACGTATGATGCCTTACATGCAATGTACTGCGTGATGTCTTGCATGCAATGTAATGTTCTTTAATGAAAGCAAAGATTCAGACATTGACATACAGGTATCTGTGTTTTCCCCTATATATTTGTATATCTATGATTGCATATAATAATTTGCCTAAAAAATTAGCAAAGAGCCTGCTCATTTCCCCCTATAAATATCCCAAGACTTCAATACTTAAGTGTGCTTAAGTAGAGGGTTGATGTTAATCTGCCTGACTGGTTTCCACCACCATCAGAGTTGGATGCCTAGGTGATCAGAAGGTGATAATGGAACCCCAATGAGAATCCAGAGTTGACAAACAGCAAGATCCTCCGTCTAAACAGATAGGAGTGGGGAAGCCATGCTTGTTTCATCCCATTATTCCTAGCCACTATGACCACACTGGTGTGGAATTATGAGAGTGGAAGTTCAACATATTTGGAGGATGCCATCTTAGAAAAGGCTGGCTTTGTGCATGCATAAAGCATAGCTATGTAGTTGGAATGCTAGACTGGAGACCAGGGTTTGATTCCCGGCTTGGCCATGAAACCCGCTTGGTGACTTTGGTCAAGTCACATGCTCTCAGCCTCAGGAGAAGGCATTGGTAACAAATCCTGCCATGACAGGGTCACTGTAAGTCAGAAATGAAGGCACACAACAACAACAAACTCAAAGTAGCAGACTCTAGACCCTGATGATCAATGGGAAGTTTCCAGGAAAGAAATAAATGGTTGTAGCCAATGGGTACAAATATGATATCCATCCCTGGTTTATTAGAAAAACAATGCTAGCTCCCCATATCAGATAGACTAAGGCTTAAAGTATATTCCTCGAATTCAGAAGTGCTCCTCTGATATGCTATGATAGCATTCTTTCTACCTGGAGGTAGGGGTTAAGTGAGGGTGAGTTTTTGTTACTTTTTCATTTGATCTTTCTATCAATAATGCTGTATCTAAGATAAAGAGTTTTTAAAAAAAGGAAAGAAAAAGAAATTGCTATAGCTGGCCAAAAGAAATTGTAAATGCTACTTTGGACTGACTTTATTATTTTGCTTTCATAAGCACAGATGTGCCCGAAGCAGTTATTAACTGCTTTGTGAAACTTCTGTAGATCCGAAGAGCTGTGTATTAATGACGATGAAACAAATGTGGATGTTTTTCAGAAGGAAATAATTTACCAACATCTGACATATTAGATGGAGATATTATTTAATCATTGTTGTCTTTGGGCAATCTTTTTTTTTTTTTAACAGGGGGCAGCTGGAGAAATTGTATTTTATCCACTAGACTAAAAATGAACAATCTGTCTAGAATATTCTCAGACCCTGGAGTTAAAAGGGGGAGAAAAGCATGCTCCATATTCTTCATAATCAAAAGTTCTCTAATAAATCTGTGGGTTTTTTTGAGGGTGGAGCAATGATACTTCCAGTCTCAAATCCATTCAAATTCTTGTTTTGACAGTTAGGATGGGAGTACATCCAGTAGCAACATGTTGTTGCTATTGCTGTTGCTGTGTATCCAACTTATGGTGACCCCATGGCAAACCTATCATGGAGCTTCCGTGGCAAGATTTGTTCAGAGAGGGTTTCCATGGCAAGATTTGTTCAGCGGCTAAGAGAGTGTGACATTCCCAAGGCCCCCCAGTGGGTTTCCGTAGCCAAGCAGGGATTTGAACCCTGGTCTCCTGACTCATATTCTTATTCTTCACCTGTGGGCCACTCCCACATTGTACCTTATAACAACAGTAGCAAAAAACAATAGTAAATGCACACTAGCTAGAAGCACAGGGATGGAAGGAAGCTATAAGAGGAAGATAGTGATAGTATATGGAGCCTCATTGCCTGCCTGGGTGTGGGTTGGGTGACATTTCAAACAGAGCAGTTGACATCATTTTGATTTGACCTGCCCCCCCCCCCCCAACAGCAAACCTAATTATTCCTAGGAGAATATCTCTCTTTGTTACAGTGACAGCAAAGACTCCTAGGGATTTTTAAAAATATAATAATGCTGTTTGCTGCAGAGGAGGATGGATTATAATTGTGCTGCTATGGTTCTGAATCGTGGTTGCTTTCTTTTTGGTTTATTTGTTGTTTTTGGTTTCAATTGCTGCGTAATTGTTTCAGCTGGTTTATCTAATCGTACACACTGGGGAGCGTATTGCTCAGCATTTTAAACCAGGTCCAGCCTGGGATGCAGGATGGAGGCAGGGATTATCCCACACTAAATCATCGCCGAATTGCTGACTGCCATAAGCCTGGGTCCCAGATGCCCTCTGCCAACACTTTTTAGAAATCAGAAAGCTTTCTGGCTTCTAAAAAGGGCTGGCGGAGCGCAGCTGGAATCCGGATGGGACCTGGGCTGATAGTGGCCAGTGGTTTGGTGGCAATTTAGTGTCCCAACCCATGTCCCAGCTTGAGCCTGGGAGGTTGGAGCCAGTTTAAAATGCTGAGTGATAATAGCTCCTGAGGCTATTCAGATGGTGAAAATCATCCAGGATGAATCTGGGTTGAATCTCTGTTGTTCACATGCAACATGAATGTACCTGATTCCGTTTTTGGGGGAGAAGGGCTGCCAAATCCCCCACTTAACCTGGGATAATTGATACCGGGTTTTCCCCTGAGTTTTTTTAAAAAAATATCAGCATCATTGGCCGTGTGAATAACTGATGTTAATAGATGGGATAATTTGGGATTAAACTCTGCATGCCTTGAATGCGCTTTGAATACATTCGCACCATTGACTCCATCTTTTTTCAAACACACATGTGAACAACTGAACTTGCAGAGATGTGCACTGATGCAAATCTATAGCATGAATAACAAACCTGGAATGCATGAGTAGGATGGTTTGCATTGGTTCACTGAAAAAAAAAGATATCTGAATGTCCCTTTAATGTACTGTGATGTACTATTGGTCTGTGGTCTGTCAATTTTGAGAGCCTGTTGCTCCTGGTTGGGTTGTTGTTGTTATATTTATTTTTTTAATTTATAAACTGTATTAATCAAAATATATATTACATTAAGTAAAGTATCACAAACAACAACATTTAATAGTGTCAAAAGTTACATAACTTAATCCCTCTGTCTTCCTGTCTTCTTAGCAAAATTTGTTTTTTCCAGATTTGAATTTCCACATCTAGAAAAAGGAATATATAAAAGAAAAAGTGTACAATAATTGAATATATACTCAAATTTTGATATTACGGCACCATATTTACTTAGTTTCTAATACAATATTATATTAAATATACCATTAGACCAAACCTAAAGTAAAAATTGGACCCCATTCTTGTCTTAAATAATTCATCAATGTTATATTTATTTATATCCCACTTTTGCGCTGAAACTAGGACAGAAGGCAGCTCACAAATGAAAACAGAACAATTAAAAACATACATGAGTGTCCATTTAGATAGCATTAAACTAGTACAATATCAAAGCAACACTTGTTAAAAGAATAAAATGCAATGAAGAAAAATAAAAGCACTTGAAAACAAGTGAAACAGTTAAAATACTAAAATACACTGAAACAATAAAAATAAAAGTATATATATATATATACCTTTGAAACGTTAAAAACCAGCACCACACGCTGGTTGGGACGGTGCACGGATTCTGTTGATGGTACATCCTCGCTGCCTCACATTCTTCTGGGGCAGTCTCAGGGTTGGTGTAGGATTGCCCCAGGCTTCTTGTTCTGAGGGATTTTGTCCTCCGTGAAATCTATGGCCCTGTCCCCTCCCAAAGAGCATCCAACCCTCTGGGTGCAGTAGGATATGCACTGGATTTGTTATTCTCTTTGGGTGGAGATCATACTCTGGTGCTATGCATAATTCCATTATCAGGGTGGGTTTAAGATTGGCTGCTGACACAAATTATGCACCATGGGTGAGTTAAAATAGCCACCTAGGATTTTAAAAGATTTTGTTTCCTGAACCTACTTAAGGAGTTCCTTGCTTTGTCACTGATATGTAAAGCCCCGGCTGACATGTGGCTGGAATACAAAAATGGCCCAGGAAGTAAACAACATTGGTTCTAAGCATCTTCTTTTTTTCTGGCAAGGTAGGCGCCTGAGTCCCATGTTCTTTACCATCCATGGAGAACTGCTGGGTGAGCATCCAATAATTCGGAGTGAGATGCTGCCAATATACTGATGACACTTAGCACTACTGCTGTTTGCCAACTGACTCCTCATTCCCCATGAGTGGAAATCACCAGGAGCCTTGGTGCAGCAGTGGTTAAATACCTGTACTGCAGCCACTCACTTAAAATCATAAAGTTGCGAGTTCAATACCAGCAAAAGGGCTCAAGCTTGACTCAGGCTTGCATCCTTCCGAGGTCACTAAAATGAGTACGCAGATTGTTGGGGGCAAGTAGCTTACAGTTCTAAACCGCTTAGACACTCCTTAGGCGGTATGAAGCGGTATATAAATGAAGCTGTTTGTTTGTTTGATTGGGGCCAGTTGCTAGACTAGAAATGAAAATATGCCACATTTTGTGCTGGGAACATCTGTGTGGTCTACAGGGGGCACCATGTGAGAAAGTGCCACTCCTCAGGGGTTTTCTTGGCAGCACTTGTTCAGAAGGGGTTGGCTCTTGCTTTTTTCTGAGGCTGGGAGAGTGTGACTTGCCCAAGGTCACCCGATGGGTGTCCATGGTCTCTCAGTGTCCTAGTCCAACACTCAAACTGCTACACCACACTTGGTCTTATGTGATGTGCTGCTAGGGACACAGCCTCCCCACCCCTCCAACACTGCCTAGGTGGGTTTCCAAGATGAGGAATTGAGATTTTTTAAGTAAATAAATAAAACTGATACAACTCTATTAGTTCATGGTTTCCCAAAAAGCAGGGGGAAATCCCTTATGGCGGCACAAACAGGGAAAGATTTTATATAGATCATTACAATGGTATTGAGCTAAACTCTGGGGCTAAACAGACAGGCAAAAAGAGGTGCTTTCAGGTTGGCTTGAAGGTGTGGCATTTAGATGATACATGCCTTGAAGCCAGCAGGAAAGTGCCTTCTACACATCTTATGCAGAGAAAAGCCGTTTCAAAAAGAAGCAGCTTTTTCCTTCTTCTTCCTGGCTTGAAGCCATGTCATGTGGTCATGACATGCACACTCCAGCTGCCTTGGGAGCTGGTGGTGTGGTTGGTGGGGTTTCAATGTGGCTTCAGAAAAGGCAGCTTCAAGTCACTTTTTCCTGCCCATCTGTTTCACCCCTTAGTTTTCATGGATAGTATAACCTATACAGTTGGCCATCCTTACACACGGATTTTTTTATCCATGGATTTGAGCATACACAGCTTGACAATATTCCCAAAAAGTATAAATTGCAAATAGCAAACCATGATTTTCCATTTTATATATGGGACACCATTTTGTTGTGCCATTATATTTAATGGGACTGGAGAATCCATGGATTTTGTTATCCATGGAGGGTCCTACAATCAAACCCCAGCTGATAACAAGGGCCCACTGCATTATCTCTCTCCAATACAATTAGAAATCAGCATAATAATCACCTCACATTATAGCAGGTGTAAAACAATCTTAGAGGAGCCTTCCTCTTTTTCTTTTCTTTTCATAAAACCCTGAATACCACCACAGTGCCTTGTGCAAAAGATATAAACTCAAACAAATAATTCTGAACTCAGGAGCTTGTTTTTAATACCAAGTCCTCTGGTACAAAAATTCATTCTGTCTGCAAGCTTTCTTCATTTCAGCAATACAGTTGAGGGCAGAAATAAAGTTCTTTTCTTGACGTTGTTATTAAACAATTAGGGATCAAGATATCCTTGCTGATTTATTGTAAATCTATTAAGAGATCCAGATCTACTTCTGTCCCCACCTGATATATAGCACCCACAGCTCTTATAGAAAGTCTGGGGTGAGCAACTAAATAAAAAAAAATCTAACAATTCAGAGGTAGGGCCAGTCCATTAAATAGATGGATTACTCCATATAGTAAGGATTAATCTGTTCCGTTCTAACCAAAGATAACATTCTGCTAGATTGGTTTGCAAGCCTTCATTCTTCAGGAATCCTTTCCACATCAATTTACTCTGAAAACGCAACACTGCAAACTTGTCAAGAAACCACAGCAGATACTTGGGAGGAAGTTTCACGCACAGTTTAGATGAAGCATTTTGTCAGTGTGTACTAAAATAGTACCCTAGGGGAGTGTTACTCAAAGCGGTGATTCATGGACTGGTGTTAGTCCACAAGCCATCAGTTACTGGAAAGAAAGAAACGATTGTAACCAATGGGCAGAAATATGTTACAGGACTCTGGCACACAGGGGAGAAAATGACAGTCCCGTATGTCAGAAAGCTTGAGAAGTATTGCCCTAGAACAAGGTTTCCCAAAGTTTGGTCTTCTAGATATTTTGGACTTCCGCTCCCAGAATTTCTGATTGTTAGTGCAAGTGGATAGGGTTTCTGGGAGTTGAAGTCCAAAGCATCTGGAGGACCAAAGTTTGAGAGACACTGCCCTAGAGCATATCTCAGCAATGCCTCCTTGCTACACAGGCCTGACAACAGGTAGTGATGGAAAAGCTCTTGTTCTTCACAGATGCTATTTTTATCTTTCTCACCAAACCAGAAGGCATTTACTTCCCCATTGTGGATAAATCGAATAACAGCTGCTTCACCTATTACTCGCAATATAATCTAATGCAAGAAGTGGGAATTGTGTGGCTCTCCCACTGTCGTAGGATTCTAATTCTCAGCATTCTTCATCATGGATGATGGTGGCTAGGACTCTGGGGACTTGCCCTCCGCACAATTTCCACTCCTGTTTTCATGAATCCATTTCCCATCCTTGTTCCCTGCCCAGGACCTGTACTCATAGGTCCACCTAGCACTAGAATCAAACTCCCCTGTTGTATCTTTTCCTGCTTTTTTCCCCTCTGAAACTTAACGCAGGGTTACTCCACCAGCTGACACAATCCCGACAGAAGCCGCTGCATTTGGAAGAAACCGAATCCATTAGCATGACCAGGATCTCATTAGAGAGGAGCTTTTTGAAATGGGGACACAAAGGCTACTGTGTCAAGTGTAGTATGAAATGCCATCAAAACACGGACGAAAGCAGCATATCAAAAAGGAACGCCAGAGCCCTGCTGGCTGAGAGAGACATTTCACTGCAGAAGGCCCGTGTGATTTTCACAGGGGGCCTTGCAAAGGTCAGCTCCATGGGATGGAGAGCAGCCAGCCATTTGCTCAGCTCATTTTGTTTGTCATCTTTATATAATGGAGAAAACTCAGATCCCCCCCCCCCATCAAACATATGTGAGCGGGTGGGACAAGTGAATGTCATTAAGGTGAAAACATTGATGGAGACAGAATGCTTAGATGTCTCACTGGCCTGATTTATTAGCAGTCGATAAAGCAACTTGGCTGACTGAGGCTGGTGCCATACTGCAGAACTAATGCAGTTTGACACTGCTTTAATCACCATGGCTCCATCCTCTGGGATCCTGGGATTTGTAGTTTGTTGTGGCACCAGGAGCGCTCTTTTAGAGAAGGCTAAATACCTCAGAAAACTACAACTCTCAGGATTCCATAGCATCAAGCCATGGCGGTTAAAGTAGTGTCCGACTGCACTATTTCTGCAGTGTAGATGCAGCTTGAGGCTCCTACTGTTCTCAGGTATCATGATATTTTAAACACATACTGAAGGAAAGAATGAAAAATATAATAATACTATACCTGTGCTATGTGGAAGGAGTCCTATTGGCTAGCACATATGGAATATATAAGCCACTCTCTCTCTCTCTCTATATATATATAGGGAGATAAAGAAATACTTAGCCTAAGGGAGAATAATTTGCAGGTCATCCAGAGGAAGAGAATGTAATACTTTGATCATTCCTTTGTGGGCAAGCCCTCCTTAAAGGAAGAGCTGGTTTCTACAGCAGCATCACCTCTCTAAATGCCCAAGGCTCTTTGCTTCCTTGTTAGTTCCCAGGAGGAGAAACATAGAAGCCTTGCTAGTGTCATGAAAGCCTTTAAAAAAGATTTATAATCCCAAATTAACCATAGGTAAACTATGCACAAGTAGCAAATAATGGCAGTCAGGCATTAATAAATAAATCCAATAAATCCAGTAGGACAGCAGAAATCAGTTCTTAACCTGTCAACTACAGTGTCCAGAGGAGGTTTGTAGTGACCTGTACTTTGTATATGCTCTGGCTCCTGTGGGCTCTTAAAGGTTCTCAAAGAATATTTTAATTTGTTTTCAGTTTTTTAAAACCTCAGTATTGTTTTAAATGTTTTTACCTGTTATGTTTCACTTTGGGAACCCTGGTAGGCTGCAATGTCATAGACAGACAGGGTTTTTCTTTCTTTCTGTAAATAGCCAATCACTGCCACCATGCTTATAAATAGATCTGTCTCCTTTTATTTGGTGCTGGGTCCATCTTTGGGTATGGTGGGCAATTCACACACTCTCAGCCCCAGAAACCCCCTTGATAGGGTCACCTTTTGAGAGCCAGCATAGCCTAGTGGTTTGAGTGTTGGACTATGACTCTGGGGATCAGGGCTCGATTCCCTGCTCAGCTATGCAACGAATTGGGCACTCTTGGTCAAGTCTTATGCTCCCAGGCCCAGGGGAAGGCAGTGGCAAACCTTCTCTGACCAAATCTTGCCAAGAAAACCCCATGATAGATCTGCCTTAGAGTGGCCATAAGTCGGAAATGATTTGAAGCACACAGCAACAACAGGGTTGCTATAAGTCAGAAACAACAAAAGGTACTAACCACCCCTGCTCCTATTCTGGTATCCTGTCTAAAGCTCTGGTTTCACTCAGTAAACCTTGGCTCTTGAAACTCTTGGAACAGTCCCAGAGTAAAGCTGGAGTTTTCTCCAGCCCAAGCTGAGTGGATCTTTGGAGTGGTGATAGGTTCAGCCCTGGGAAGCAGTAAGTTGCCAGACAACAGAAGGGGGGAGAAGACCTGAAAACTCCAGCATTGCACCTGCTTGTGTGATAGCTAGTTCATACCCAGGAATGGAGTTTGGGCACTTGCAGTGGAGGGAGGGATGATTCGGATTGGAACTGCATCTCCCATGACACCATCCTTATAAAACCTGATGCCAAGGGCAGGTTATCTCCCAACACAGATAGTAACATCAGGGTGGGAAGAGACATTTTTGCCACATTTGTTCTATTTAAAAAAAACCAAACCCTTCCTGTCTCCCTCATCAACCCCAATTCATAGGTCTCTCTCATTCCTTCTAGTTGCTATATCAAGTAAACTGAAATATCAAAGCCAAACCATGTGTTTAACAGAACATGAAGTTTGCCCTCAGTATGGCTTGTCAGCTATTTTAGTGTTCTGTTGCAGTCAAACCATTGTCTAAGCAATTGCCCTAATTTCAAGGATTTTTGCACTGGGAACTCGCCTGACCCAGCCCTGGCAGGTATACAAATGCACTTTAAGCAGAACTCACTCTGGGTTTTCTCTTCCTGCAAAACATGCCCAGCTCCCCATCTGCATCATATGCAGTGGCAACTTCAACACTGCCTCTCCCGTTCTCCTCCCAGGCTTCAGATGAGCTGTCTGGATTGCTTTTTGTGAAGCGCAAGATGAATCTTCATTCACTACCTTATTGTTAACTGAGAAAGGGAGTGGCAGGAGGATGTTAGAGAACAGTACTGTGTCTTGCTTTGAGCTCCCATGCCTTGTGCTCCTAAATTTGTCCCCAGGTACCCAAATGCCCTAACAGCACCAAATCCCATCTGATCTTGAATGCTAAGCATGGTCAGCCCTGATGGGAGACCATTAATGAATATCAGATGCTGTAGGCTGTACTTCAAAGGCAAAACCACCTCTGAGTATTCCTTGCCTAAGAGAAACCTATGAATGAGCTACGATGACCCCTGCCAACCTAAAAGAAAGATTTAGATGCCAGCCGAGTAGCTTCTGGACATATGACAGGAGCTAGTGTCATCCTTCAGGCAGCAAAATATCTTGGACCATCCCAAGTCGATACTCAGGATGGTGAATGTCCAGACACAGCAAAGCACTGTGCATTGAACTTGGAGTCTGATCCATTGCACAAATGCCTTCCTCATCTCTGCAGGTTCACAGCTTTGCCGAAACAGAAACATATGGACAGATGTTGTTCCAGTCTGCTGCACATGCAGAAAGCCTCTCTCCACATCCCATTGCTACTGTGAACTTCTCGCAGTCCTGTCAGCGACAGTGACACAGTCTTGTCAGTTGCCATCAGTCTTTTGGTACACACACGGGAATCAGAGCAGCATTTTGAATGGTTGTTTTGGACTGTAGCTCCCAGAATCCCCCAAACAACCTGGGCACTGGGGACTGAAATCCAAAAAAGTAACGTTTTTATACATTGAATTAGTGCAGAACTGCAGTCCCCAGTGCCCAGGTTGTTTGGGGGATTCTGGGAGCTATAGTCCAAAACAACCATTCCAAATGCTGCTCTGATTCCCGTGTGTGTACCAAAAGACTGATGGCAACTGACAAGACAAGAGAAGCATGCTTGAGAGGATGATTGCAGGAGCAAAAATGCTGACAACAGACACAGATAGAGCTTCTCAGTATTTTAGAGTGCAAGCAGGGATCTGTGAAAATTTTTTGCAGAGTTGGAAAGGGGGCAGAGCATACTCCTTCTCTCTCTTTCTACTCCTTGTTTAGTGACAACAGCTGCATCAACCAACAACTTTTTTTTTCCTGTTGGGGCTGCAGTGCATCACTTCATGACAAAGAAATTTCCTTATACTTGAATATTAAGAAAACAAAACAAAACAAAAAAAGGACCAGACATGATTTACATGACAATAAAAACAGAGAAATAAAGATTTTCTATACCTGGTTCAGACATCAATAAAAATGAGGATTATAGTCATTATAGTTATATGTTTGTGAAAGCTAGACAGTAAACAAAGCCATTAGGAAGAGAATCCATTCATTTGAGATGTGGTGCTGGTGGAGTTTTGCAAATAACACGTACTACTAAAATGAGAAATAAATGGGAGCAAATCAAGCCTGCACTCTCACTAGAAGCCAAAATGACTAAAGTGTGGCTGTTGTACTCTGGACATGTTATGAAAATACATGACTCATTAGAAAAGACAATAATGCTTAGTAAAGTGGAAGACAATAAGAAAAGAGGAAGACCACATCGTGGATGTATTGATTCAATACATGTCTGCTCATGCCAGGAATTGCCTGGCTCAGGTAGAGTGTTGGATACACTGGCAGTGGGCTTAAGAGTTGTGCCCAAAGAGATGGGCAGCAGCTTATATTGCATGGGGGCAATTCTGGATTTGCACACAGGATGTTCACAGACACCAGCTCTATAGTTTCATATAAGGTTCTAACACAGGGAGAACTGATGACTGAAAATGTGTGCTCTTAAGATGTTAACTCCCTCCTTTCCTAATGAAAGAGAAGATAATTCCCTTTAAACAAATTCCTCAGCTCAGCTAGTAAAGAATTGGCACATGTGCACTTAAGAGATATCATCAAGGCATTGGACATGTGCGACCCACATCTTCAGCTGGTGCATATTTTCTTTTTGTGTTGGGGTGGGTGGATGGGTGGCTTTTTCTTCTAAAGACTAAGTCTAGAAAAGACAGACAGACAATTCACCACCCTTAAGATTGTATTTTTGATCTCTCTTTCCCCTTGCCTAGGCAGTTATCCACTGCTGCTATAAGCAATTTATCTGCATGCAACACAGGGAAGGATCAAGAGAGCCCAGACCATGGAATCAACCATTTTCTAGCCTCTACCTCATGTCTCAGCAGTTGAGCTTGTTGAGAGACCCTTCATCCTTCAGGTTACAGAACTCCTACCAGCTAGCAAGGTTGCTCAGTGGAACTGCAGAAAGGATTCGTTGACAATTATAAAGCAGTGCTGCGGGGCTTTGCCGCACATCATGTTGATTCATCCAGTTACAATAGAGCAGTGGTTCCCAACCTGTAATCCATGGAGCCCTTAGGGCTTCGTGAGTCAAAAAAGTTGGGAACCCCTGCTATAGAGGGATTGCATAGTTTTCACTGACTAGGCATGAGTCTTGCGATGAGTAAGAACACTGCCTTGGATAGTTTTCTTCGTGAAAGATCTCTGCATTCCCAGATGGTGACTGAATTTAAGCAAAAATTACAGAATGATTATTAGGGAACAAATGCACCTCACCTAGACACATAAACACAGCCTTGATTTTTAAACAAATATGCTATTTTCCCCTCAGAGCCACTTTCTTATGGCACTTACCCAAGCTTCTGCAACAGGCCATTTGTTGTAACAGTTGGCTTTAGCAAAATGGGATGGCAATGCCAGAGGCTGTACAAGCAGAAATACATTTTGTTTATACATCAAAACAGGCAATTGTTGAATAAGCCTGTAAGAATGCGAGGCTTTCATACAAGTATGAGAGTGACAAGTCATTTCGGTAGCTAGGATGGTTTAGATTGCAAGGATAGATGAAAGCCTTTGAAGTGACTGATTAGCATTCAACATTTCATTAACAGCTGATCTAAAAGGTGGGACACATTCTGTAATAATAAAAATTGCAGTATGTATCTGAGTCAACTAGCAGCTGGCTCACACCACTCTGCTATGGAAGCTCCCTGCTAGTTCCTGAACCCCCCCTCCTCATTTTTAGCATGAGTGTTTGCCTAAACCCCACACCCCAAACAATAGTTGGCCCTCTGGTTTCATAAGGGATCTGTTCTGGACTCCCTGCAAAAACAGAGACTCACCTATATTCAGGCTTCATAGGCTTGAATGGGGTGTGTGCCTGTGAGTGCAGAGTGCATGCTGTCTGAGCATGCCTCATTAAAAAATAACGGAGCTCACACCTCAGTGAATATTCAAGAATGCGGATCTCAAGTCTGCAAGAAAGGAGGGGAGACTAGATGAAAATATCATCTCCACCAACCTTCCAAATCAATTCTCAACCATCTGAATACTTCATTTTCAGCTGTATATGGGGCAAAATGAAAAATGGAAGTGATATTGCATTTCCTTTGGTCATTCTGCTCAATATAGATAGCCCAAAAGTGGTTACATCTAGCCTGGATGGGAAGATGTGAGCCTCAGGATTGGAGGATTGAAAACTAGTCCTGAACCACTATGCTGTTGCCCATTGCTGCTATAAGCAAACAGTGGACAATCTTTTTTTCAGTCAAGGGCTACTATCCTTCAAGTGTAGTTGGCAGGGGACTGCATGCCAACAGTGGCATGACAAAGCCTACAGTGAGTGAGACCAGAGCCATACACAGGTGAATCCACCTCTCTCTTTTAGCTACATCTTCTCCTCCTCCTCCATACATACAGTTTTTTTATCCACGGATTTGAGCATGCACGGCTTGAAAATATTCCCCAAAAGTATAAATTCCAAATAACAAGCCTTGATTTTCCATTTTATGTATGGGGCACCATTTTGTTGTGCCATTATATTTAATGGGACTTGAGCATCCATGGATTTTGTTATCCACAGAGGGTCCTGGAACCAAACCCCAACAGATAACAAGGGCCCACTGTACCTGGTGGGCTAGGACCTGAACTGGTTAACTGAAAAAGGCATCTGATATCAAGGCAAAAGCTTCATGGAATCAGGCCAAAGACAATTTGAATAACAATTCTGACCAGATGCTTACTTGTGCCGATTTTTGATAGGGGATGACCCAAAGACTATAGGATGAAATAAGAACTGGAACTTTGGTATTCCAGGGATCCTCACATATAAAAGCAAGCTCACTATATCTTGCCTGGCTTTCTGTTGTAGAAGGAAAGTGGGAATCTTCATTGGCAAGTCAAGAAAGCTGTCAGCTGTTTCAACCCGTTCCTTCTTCCCTTTTAATATTTGGCAGCAGGGCAACAGAATTCTATGAAGCTGATGCCTGTAGAAAGTCACAACTAGTTAAATTCTTGTGGTTATTCAGAAAACAGAGAAATGACACAGGAATACAGGTGTTTGGTTGGGAACCATTATAATTGAAATAGTATTTTACAAGTGTTTAAGTGCTCTGTAAAGATCAGCTTTAGGTCTATATGAAAGAACAAATCATGATAAGCTCATTACGGGGAAAAATACGGGTGAAAGCACACGCATTGGGTGGGAAGAACAAGTCAAAAGTCCATAAAGAAACAGGTTTGTGGTATTGCACATTCTTCTACACTTTTGGGGGGATATTTTGGGTAGCTTAAGGAATAGTAGATGTTTTGACTTTCTGACATTTAACATGGATAATCAGAGCTGATTTTTGTTTTCCCCATCCCTCCCTTTAAAAAACTTTTAAGAAACTTCAGAAGTCGGGCAGGAGGAAGTGCTGAGTCAATCTCAAGCATTATCAGCCTCACAATATTCAAAATGCCAGCTACCACTGATGCAAGCAGTATTGTTCTTTTGTATATCCATGCTCAGTCATTTTGCTCTGAAGAGAGAAGCAGCAGCTGCAATATTTAAAGCTAATTAATCTGGTGATTTGCTGGGTTTTCTTCCTGAGAGATATAAAATAAAAACTAAGGAGAAAACGAGGAAATGTTTTGTGTATATGTATAGGGAAGGCAGCTATTCAGATAAAAGGCAATTTGAGAGTGCATCCAAGTTTATGCTTAGGTATTCTTGAAGGAAAAAATTGCAGTCTTTAACAGTCTTTGCCTTCCGGTATTGGTTTTTCAGTGCAGCAATGGAATGTGGTCATTCTGTCAGAGAAGGCCTTCATTCCTGGAGCATCTAACAAGATGGCTATTTGTCAGGTGGTGAGAGAACAGCAGAATTCCCAATCTTCCTTTTGAGTGTTGCAGCCAGGTCTTCTCTTTCTGCTTAGGGTTATTGTTTGGGCATGGCAAAATCCCAAGCAGTTTCCTGTGCACATTTCCACATGGCCCTCATGAGTCGTGTAAACCCCATGTCTTTGGGTTTTTCCAGACCCCTCATAAGCCTCTGCTTCATGATGGCAACAAACTCCTTGTTGCTCAGTTCACCGTTGCCTGATGGAAGAAAAATAAAAATAATTAAGATGGTTCTTAAAAAAAAATGGCCCAAAACTTTGAAAAGGCAGCAGCTCAAGTCAAAATATTTTAGGGCTTATCCATACTGTCACCGCTTTGGGCAAATGTCACCCTTTAACATTCTTTTAATACACAGGTCCCTTATGATGCCTAAGCTAAGTCTAGCATAGCCCTGAACTACTTAAAGCCTTTTTGCATTGGAAAAAAATGTAAGGGGGGGGGGGGTTGATTGTTCAGGAAAAATAAGGAAGTCTGACAGAAATCCTATTGTGACCTTGGGAATTTGCACCATTTGTCATTTTGGGCAGAACCTATCAAGTCCTCCCCTTGTTGTTCTTCATTCACTAGCCACTCATTTTTATCTAAATTATGCACACTCCAAAAAGCCAGTCTGTGGATTTAAAAATTCTCCAGTGTTGTTGTTCACAGTGAGAAGGCAGAAAAACAGAGGTGTAGTTGTGAGTGCATGTGTGCTTGCACGTGTGCCTGTTGACTTATGGTGGCTCCGTGAAGAGGTGATTTTGCCAGATCCTTCCTCTGAAACAGTCAAATGACACTTTCCTTCAGTCCCCAAATTTCTAGCAATGAGGAGAGTGAGACTCTGAAAATTATTCATACCTAATACTCTTGTATTTGTCTTGTTCCCATTGGTAATTCTGCTGGCAACTTTTCTTTGGATGCCTTGACTGTACTTCTAAATGCTCATCTGAGGTTTAAAATTAGTGCAATGCTAGAAATTTGGGCACTGAAGGAAATTTTCATTTGTTCTCCCTATACTATACCTCTCCACCTTCTCAATGTGAACAACACCACATCTGTATAATACTGAAGAATTTTAAAAGCTACAGACTCTCTTTTTGCAGTGTACATCATGAAATGAGTGGCTAGTGAATGAAGGTCAATGGGGGTAGGTTTTGCACAAAATGACAAAACAGTGACAAAATGGCAGGGACAAAAATATGGGCAGAATTCTTTTTTTGACAATGTTCTCATTTTGCTCGCTCCCACAGCTACACTCCTGTTAGGAGGGGGATCGCCTTAGAAGAGTGAAAGGAGAAAATGCCACTCTCATACCCTGAACCACAATCTAGTAACCCTCATAAATGTAGCCACTGGGAAAACAAACAAATATATGAGACACAGTTATTACAAGAAAGTTCAAGGAGCCCCAGGCTTTTTATATACAAAATGCTATGATTTCATGAACTGAGATGTAGTAAAGTTCTCCAATCAAATGAATGCCCTGTATACATTGGAAAGAACGATATTCCACAAAAGTAACTGAAGCAAAATTTCTGAAAAATTACAGCCCACAGCTTCCATCATGGATAATTAAGCAGACCATGAATGTACTGAAGGTCATGTTAGATTTATTTTCTCCTTCCTCATTTTCAAAATATTTGAAAGTGGGTGCAGTTTCTGACTGGACTGAGCTCACCCGTAACTGAGCTTGCATCTTTATCTTAACTATCCATTCCTCCAAGCCTCAGAAGATTGCAAATATAATAAACCATTACTGCACAATTTACAACTAGCAATTCTGTAATTCATACCCAGCCTGATCCTTCTGATGGAAAGACAAGGAAGATTGCTTTTTTCGCAACAGAAAATCATGTGTTGAAAAGTCTATTAAACTAGAGGTTTGATGACCTCTTGACAGCAGTTGATACACAGCAGGCATTCAGTATATCTTTTATTCTAGCACTATACCTGGAAATCTTGATTTTGAAAGCAGGTTCTCTCTTATGTGTATGAGAAGAGTTTAAGTTTTTTTAAAAGACAGTACATTGAGTAAAACAATGATACATTTCTTTTTAAAAAACATTTGTTACTTTCTCCAAATTACATTTTCTGCACCATTATCCGACAAATCCCATATTTGTTTTAGAAGGTTACTCAGAATGCAAAGATTATAGATTCAACAGTGATTTGCTATCTTAGTCAGAAATAAACTAGGGTGAATTAACAGATTTTGCAGGAAGATTTCTTAATGATGCATTTCAGAGCGGCTCCAGGTAAGTGGTTGCAGGATCACAAAACAACTAGAAGTATAGATCAAGTATAGAGTAAAGCATCCTTTCCTCTCATGAATCTGTCCTACTCACTTTCAGCAGTATTGATCAGTGTAACTTGCTTCTCACACATCTTGAGTGCTGGGACAAAAATGATAAACTACTTATGAGCCCTGATACCAAGACCATCAAGACAAGCCTCAATCAGCAACCCCAGAGTCTGTAGATTCACATCAGAAAGAAAATATGAAATCTGCTATTTTATTGTTGGTGCAATTCAGTAGCAAAACACCTTTTCTTCTGTAATGTGGCAAGGTACATTTCCATATAACCAATGCTAGACAAAAATCCCCCCGGCGAAATTCTTTTTGAAATTTGTTTTGATTTGGAACATGCAGAACTGAGAAGAAACATAAAAATGGGAAATGAAGGGAGCAGACTGACCAAGAGTGATGAAGAGGGGATACTGCTCCTTGAGTTCTTCACCATTCAATAAACAGTAATCTAAAGGATCTTTGTTTAAACTAAGGAAATATTTTGAAGGTGACTCAACTAGGTGCAGGAATACTAAGCACAGGGATGTGTAGAAATTCGTGTGATTTGTCATCTAAGTTATTCATCCTATAATTCATTCCAATGCTGGTCAATCTCTATTCTGCAGGTATTCATTTGTCACTTTTATTTTATTTAAAAAATTAATAAAATATCAATTACAACACTATGTACATCTACCTCTAGGTGTTGGAGGCCACATTGATCCTCCATGGGATCCCAGAGAGCCATAAACCTCATATACCCCAAATCATAGCCATGTTTAAATATCTGAAAAGGTGTCATATTGAGGACAAGCTTGTTTTCTGCTGCTCCAAAGACTAGGATATGGAGCAATGGATTCAAGCTACAGGAAAAGAGATTGCACCTCAACATTAGGAAGAACTTCCTGTTCACCAGTGGAATATGCTTCCTTGTAGTGTGATCATCTCCCATCTTTGGAGGTTTTTAAACAGAGGCTAGATGGCCATCTGTTGGGCGTACTTTGATGCTGTGTTCCTTCATGGCAGGGGGCTGGACTGGATGGCCCTTGAGGTCTTTTTCAACTCTATGATTCTATTAAACATAACCAAAATACAGACAATAGCACCCATTTCAAAGGATGTAAATTTTATCTTTTTTTTTTTTTTTTGCTTCCTTTCCCCAGTATGAGCTGAAAATAAGACTGGACCCTAAAAATGATATGAAATTGCTCATTATGCTCCCTCCCTCCAAGGCTTCAGGGAACACTATTAACTAATTTTTTTTTGTGTGGTTAATTCGAAGGGAGAGGGAGAAAATGGCCTTGCGTGCTGCACTTTCCCCACCTCCAACTGATATGCCTTTTCTTTGCATATTTCTTTGTACTTTCTTTGTAAAGTACAAATTTTAAAAGCACTTATCATAAAAGCACACATTTCTCTATGCATTTTAGCATAAAAGTATGTATATATTTTGATATTTAAAAAACAACAACAAATGGTGCATTGCAGATGGAATCAGTGGAAAATCAGAATTATAAATGCATTCCAATCCACACATTAATTCAAGAGGTGCAAATCACATTGGTGCTTTAATATGTGGAATGAACAAAATATCTGTATGCATTGTAGCATACAATGAGCACTGTAATAACTATTTTGATATGGTTTTCTTTTCTTTTTTAATATCAAATGGGATTACATTAAAGCCAAATGAAAAACCTGGAGATGTGGGAAATCAGAATGATAAATGCTTTCCAATCCACACATTAACTGAGAAGGTACAAATCAGGTGGGTTGCTTCAAGATGTTAAATGAACAAAATTCTTAGACTTTCCTTAGGTGGGAAATATAATCATGTATGGATATTGCAGAAGAAAGTTTTGAATGAAGTAAGAATTCTTGTCTTGAACAAAGTTGACTAGGCAATGTCTTTCTTTCTTAGATTTATGTCGGGGATGCTTTGATGGAGAGTTCCTGCATGGCAGGGGGTTGGACTGATGGCCCTTGTGGCCTCTTCCAACTCTATGATTCTATTAATTCAGACTAAGCAGGGGCCTTCCCCAGTAGCTGAAGTTAGGGACACAAGACCCCTGTGAAAGTGAAAAAAAAACCCCACAAATAAAAAGCCACTATTTTTTATTGGTAATCTGAGAAATCACTTTTCTCGGCATTTGTAGGTCCTCCACTGCAACTCTATGATCAACATCTGCCAGAAGTTGCCCACAGAATTGCACTGGAAGGCCTAGAAATGCATTAAAAGTTTCCCTCTAGGAATATCTAAGTCCTCCAGGGTGATTTCTGCAGACATTGCCCCACAGAGTTGAGCTGGAGGACCTAGAGGTTCCTTGAGAGAACATATTAATCAAATCCATGAATAATCAATTCCACAATGGTCAAAGCTGCAAATGTGGAGGACTGACTATATTTTCTCCTGATCTTTGTGCCTAATGAGGATGCTGCCTGAACAGGGCAAGAGCAGTATACAAGATTATTTTGAAGGGATGAAAACTTTTCAACATACAAGGCAGATACTCATTTTGCCATTACTTCCTAAAACGACCTGGTCAATGTACAGCCCAACAGAGTTATACTTTCTGCACTATGATAATGCTTTGGTTCGCAGCCTTTGGGAATGCATATGAATTTAAAATGTACAAAGTGGTTACTGGGAATTTGAATGAAAGGCAAGTGTCACAATGAAACTTTGGGTTCTTTCTTAAACAGTAATCTTTTACAGCCTACTGAACCTATGTAAATGTATCCTATGCAAGCCCTGCCTCTTGGACATGCAAGAATTAACAAGCTGAAAAACAGCATCTACAGGAGAGATGTCAAGTGTAAAAAATGTGTCAAACAACAACGGTGACAGTTTATTTAACTGGAATATGGGAGAGAGCAAAATCATCAACCTCTGTAGCAAAGATGTGACTGGCACCAAAGTAATTTAGCTCAAAGCACAAGCCATACCATGTGTTAATTTCAATGATCCCGAAGGATGAGAATTTTTACTTGGTTAAGTTTTACTTGCAGATAATTTAAATGGGGGGAAAGAACTTGAAATACTGATAAGCAGAGGGGGAGTTTGCCAACAAGACAGGCAAAATTACGCATCGACTTTGTCATCCAGTGAACTGATCTGGAAACAGGTCTTTGAAATCCCAGTCCAATTTACTATTAATTTTCTAGGCTTGTTTTGTTTCTCCCAGACCTCTTGACAGTGAAAGAAGAGACAATTTGTGGCAACTCTAATGCCAACACATTTTTGCTCATCACATGGAGCTTCGCTTAAGAGGCAGCTTGTCTCTTTCAAATTATTTCTTTGTGGCAAGCATTCCCTTGCTCATTCTCCACACATAAGTCAAGGGAGACATGATGGAAAAGAGGAATTCAAAGGCAATTCAAAGAAGCTCAGCTAGCACTCAGCCCTTCATCAGTGACTTTCAAATAGCTAGAAAGCCCTCTGCAGCACCTTATTAAATCTCTACTCTGAACTCTGCTCTCCTTTCAAGGCAGTTTAACATAATCCATTTATTCTATTTGCATAGGAAACCTAGCTATTGCAGATTCTGTCATAAGTCATCCATTGGTACATATTTTGCAAAGGATGATCCTCATAAGACGGTCTTCTCTCTCTTTGTCCAAAGTACCATTATACTAGCACACAAACAAAGCAGAATTAAGAAATATCTTCAAGATTCAGAAAATGAACAAAACAAAGCAGAACTTAAGAGGTGCTACGCTGGATCAATATAAAGGGGATACCTAGTATAACATGGACAGGCAATCATTCCCAGAAGCTCATAAGCAGAGCAGGATGGCTATAAATCCATTCATTGGTCTCTAGCACCTGGGAACCCATGGCTCAGGAAGGGAGAGAATTTCATGCTGCATGTCTTCAAGTTTTTGGGGACTAATATCTAATTTGGAACAACGATTCTTCACATTACATACTTCTATACATTTTTACATTGTGCTTATCAACAAAACATGATATAAACATATGTATATTAAAGCAAGGTAAATATGAATATAAATGTGAATGTTCTTGCATTTTTAGAAAACACACATTTGCAGACTGATGGACTGAATGAGCTTTTGAGTGAACACCCATGGAATGAACACAGATTGGATACAGACTCTTTTCTACACCCTTATTTATATTCTGCTCTTTAAAATGGAAGTTCTACTGACATGACATTATGCCAAAAAAGCACACACACATTAAAAAATCCCCCCAAATTCCTAGCAAATCTCAGAAGCCTAGTTTGTGAATGGACCTCCAGTGCTTTTAGATGCAAATTCAATGGGAGAAGTATGTTAGCTGAGTATTAAGTGACTGGCACCAGCTTAGTTCTTTTTTCTCTTTCTCAATACATATATAGATAAATGAAGTTGAATAAAACTGTTGGTGCCTCATATGATATTAAAATAAAAGCAGTTTTTGTGCAGCCCAAAAACATCAGAGCTAGCAAACTGAACAGGCTTCTGTTCGAAGTAAACAGAAAATGTTTGAGTTACTGGAGACAGAAATAACTAAATCTTGTTTACTGACAGATACAAGGGCAGGTATGATGTTCTGGGAATATGCATAAAATAATCTTTACAGAAATGGGTTTTTGTGTCTGGGAGCATGTTCTGACTCCTTTGCTTCTTTTGTGCTGAAGTCACTGACAGACTGTGCTTCAAGTTAAGGGGGCTTTTTGCCTTTACCTTAATGCTCAGCAGCTAGACTGCAAGCCCCAGGTGTGCATTTAAAAGATACAGGGCAGCTAGACTGAGGGGTGTGGGAACGACTTATCTGAAGTCTTTTCTGTGGCTCAACAGCTACATGGGAAGCTCTCAGAACGCTACAAACACAGGCGGAGCAGCTACATGGGCGGCAATGAACGCGACTTTTAGCCACGGTGAACCTTTAAAAATTTTTTTTCCTTGCCGGCTGCGAACTGCGCAATTCCTCAATGCCCTGCAGGTGTAAAAGCTGGGGTTTAACCGCAAAGTTTTTTAAAGCTCCCAAACCCTAGCTCCAACCCTAATCCGAACCCTAGACATGCACAGTAGGGACTCTGGGATGCAGTTACTGTTATTCTACTGTGGATAACATGTCAATTCATTCACAAAATAAGGGGGTTCATTCATGATGCACCAGTGCAACGGCACCATTTAAAAAGGCAGAGGAACCGCAGTGATAAACCGCTGAACTTTTAAATTTTTTTCCTTGCCAGCTGCGAATTGCGCAATTGCGCTATTGTGCAGTTCCCAGCAGGCAATGATAATGTCTCTGTATTGTGTACCTGCGCAATTGCGCAACTGCGCAATTCGCAGCCGGCAAGGAGAAATTTTTTTAAAGCGCGGCTAAAAGCCGCGTTCCTTGCCGCCCATGTAGCTGCTCCGCCTGTGTTTGTAGCGTTCTGAGAGCTTCCCACGTAGCTGCTGAGCCACAGAAAAGACCTCAGATAAGTCATTCCCAAACCCCTCAGTCTAGCAGCCCTGTACCTTTTAAATGCACACCTGGGGATTGCAGTCTAGCTGCTAAGCTTTAAGGAAAAGGCAACTTCATGTCACACTTTCCTGCCAATCTAAAAAGCCCCAGCAATGTTGTGCCCTTTTAAAAAAAGTAGTGGGGAAATCAAGCTACTTTTTAAAGGCACTTCTTCTCCCGTAAAACTCCAAAATAGTGTTTTCATGGCACACTTTCCCTTTTTCTCATCTAAAGGCTGGGCTTTCGTGCAGCCATCAACACACCTCTTTTTGCCAATCTAAAATGGGCCAGCTCCTTTTTAAAGGCGCTTCTTCTCCCTTAAAATGCCAAAATAGTGTTTTCATGGCACACTTTCCCTTTTTCTCATCTAAAGGCTGGGCTTTCATGCAGCCATCAACACACTTCTTTTTGCCAATCTAAAATGGGCCAAGGATAGGAAACAGAGAGTCAAGAAGACTAGTAAACCGCAGGAATGGAGACTGCAACAAAGAAAGAAACAGGGGTCCAAGAAGCAGTGAGGACACAAACGTTACAGGAAAGAAAGGAAACAACAGGCCGTAGGAAAGAAAGAGAGAAAGAGCTCACACTAAAGAGAGGAAAAAGAAAGTTTCATGAGAAGTGAGGACAGGGATGAGGAAGTGAAACAAGTAATCTGAGGGTGTATAAACGTGATACAGTTATAGCTACTTGATCCCACTTTAACCGCCATGACCATTTTCTGAAATCTTGGGATTTGTAATTTGGTGAGGTGCTGGACTACAACACCTAAACTACAGCACTTGAGTTATCTGGCAGAGAATTCTAAGTTCCTCACACAACCACAAGTCATAGGGGTCTATAATAATGGAACCATGACAGTTAAAGCAATACAAAACTACTACGATTATGTAGTGTGGATGCATCCCTTGAAGGCAGGCTGCCATGTTTACAAGTAACTTGAGATCTCTAATCTGCTTTTAAATGACTCTGCAGCTAGGAACGAAAGCAACTTCTGCTCTATTGCTGCACATTTTCAAAATATCCACCCAGTTATTATTTTAGAATCTGCTATCACTTTTCAAAAACCCAGGTTATTGCTTCCAGCAATGAGGTTATTTGTCAGTGGATAAGCCAGAATGATTTGCCAAACTCTGGTCTACAGAATAAACGCACCAATACCACTTTAATGACACACAAAATTTATTCCAGAATTTTGAAGTAATTGCGCCATGGCCTCTGACCCTCCATAGTGAAAAACGGCTATATCTGCATTTAGAAGCCTTAGAAGAGATGCTATGAATAATGATTACACAGTTTATATGCACTGTGACAATATGTCAGTATGCATTTTTTTCCTTAGGTGGCAATGCTTGGAAAGGAGACAAGTGTTGATCAGCTTGTGCAGACACTGAGCCTTTTCTGACACATTGCATAAAGCAACAGGGTTTCTCTCTGTGTGTTTTTTTCACTCTTGACAATCATTAGGATTCACCTAGGGCTCAAAACCACAGCTGAAGATGTTTGGCAGATGTTCACAAATATTTATGATCCTGAAGAAGCCAATATAGGGTAAGTGGAGGTTTTTTGTTTTTTTTTAATAGGCACATTATATGGAGCTGGTAAAAGAAAAACTTGAAAAAATGATTTGTTTTAGTCCTCTCTTTCTGGAAACAAATTACAGAGGTTTCATAAGTGGTCCAATATATATTGAAATATTCAAGAATAATATCCCTGCCTCTTGATATTCTTTTAGTAATTGTGTCATTTCAGTATCTGAAGTAGAAAATAGCACAGTGGAAAATTATCCTCAGGAACCTAGAATAAGCATTACTAAGCCAGATATCTGATGGCCTAAAAAGAACACCAGGGAAGCCCTCTGGTAAAACAGCATTAGAGACTGTAATCAGAAAAGAGGTGGGGGACCTATTTCAAATCATTAAAGGAATAGAAAATATCACCATCACACTGACAGGAACTAAGACAGACCAGCATTTGCTAGGATTGTTTCACAGGTGGCATGCTTCTTACATGGAAATTATCCACATCATGGGATGCCTGTGTGGAAAAATGCACTGAGACCAACAGGTAAAGAAATGAAAACTCCAGCAGTTCAATAAAAATAACAATATTAGAAGAGAAAAAGGCAATTGATTGCATCTAATTATTCAGCTGATCTCTGCCTCTATTTTAATGTAATTAAACACATCCACAGGATAATAAAAATATTGTCAAATTGTGACTCTACTAATTTCAGCACCATTTGCATACAACAGCAGGAGCACAGAGAAGAGAGTTCATGGGGTTACCAACTCACCATTAAGTACACTTGGACCCAGATTCAGAGATTGCAAATCTAGGGTTGCAGTCTCCATAATGATATAAATTCAGATTATATCAATATAAAACGTGTGGTCAGTACAAGAAGCAGCCATGATGAAGTACAAAAAGGAGCCAAATTAAAGCAACACAAAACTGCTATAATTATGTAGTGTGGATGCATCCCTTGAAGGCAGGCTACCATGTTTACAAGCGCCTTGAGGTCTCTAATCTTCTTTAAATGTCTTTGCAGCTAGGAATGAAAGCAACTGCTCCTCTATTGATGTACATTTTCAAAATATCCACCCAGTTGTTCTTTTTGGATCTGCTATCACGTTTCAAAAACCCAGGTTATTCCTTTCAGCAATGAGGATATTATCTGTCAACAAATAATTTTGCTCTCTCAACAACAGGGTAAGGAAAAAAAGGGAAAGCTCTTTATTGTCCAGAGTAACCAGATGTCCTCTTTTTCCAGGACATGCCCTACATTTCAATCTTCTGTCCAGGAAGAACTGAAAATGTCATCAACTTTAAAAATGACTAACCATTAATTTATTTTGATATCACTGTTTTAGCTTTTAGTTTGTCAGGTCATACAATTTTCTTTAATGTCCTACATTTTACAGAGTCTTGTTCTCCTTTGTGGTTATGGCATCTAGTCACCCTGTTTATTGTCTTTCTCAAACAAAACCCATAATCAGGTTTGCTGCCTGTGTAGAGCATCCTCTGAGCCTTCTAGAACAGAGGCGGGGAACACAGAACCCTTGATGCTGCTGGACTGCAACTCCACCAGATGGAAAGGCTTGTGGGGGGATTCTGGAAATTGTACTCCAATAAAAGCTCTGCATGGAACCTATCCTTTTCTACTTATTTCTCTTCTGATATCCACAATAATAACATCATTTGTGCATTCTTACAGAACTCAATTTTCTCTCTGATTGAGAAACAGAAAGCCAACAAAGGAACGATTGTGGAATGAGTTGAGGGGTATAGCAGGAAGAACCATAATGAAAGCCTCAAAATTTTGCTAATACTCTGGAATACAGGGAATTTGGACCAGCAGTTGTAATGTCTCCCCTATGTGACATTCCTAGAGCATCAAAGGACAGACTAAATGACTAGTTTGATGCTAGGGGTTCATTACTTTCAAGAGATGGGAGATATGAAGAATATTTTTATTTTGAATGCTTACTATGAAGAGCACTGATTGTCACTGAAATTGTTAATTTATTATCTTTTCTTAACAAGAGCCACATAATGCTAATATGTTGAAAATTCTGGGCTAAATCTCAACATTATGCAAGCAACTTCTGTCCACCACAAAGACCTCTGAGGGGTCTTCCAAACTCCTGCAGCAAATTTGGGGACGGGGAAGGCTGTACAGGGAACTTTGGCGTTGCTGTGGATCTGATACTAGCTATTATACTTAATAACATTAATGTCACAGTTTTCCTCTAGGGAGGTCTATATGACATATGTAGTTTTTATCTACTCAGTGTAATCACACAACCACTCTGTGAGACTGATTAGGATGAGAGATGGGCATTGCCCAAAGCCATTCAGTGAACTTTATGGATACATGAGAAATTGAACCTGGCTCTCTGATCCAAGACATACTAAATGCTACAAAATGAAAATGGACAGTGCTCACCATCACAGTCAAAAAGAGCAAACACCACATCACAGACATGGTCTGACAGCTCCACTTTTGCCACGGTCTTGGCTACCTGCTGCATAGTATCTGAAAGAAAAGGGAGAACACACTGTAAGTCAGATAATGGAGATTGAAGGACCAACGTTGATCATACTCATACTACCCTGGTCATAAACACAACAGCAGCAGGAATTCTGTTCCCCAAGTCACTCATCCCCACCCCTTTTGTCTTGAAGTGACATGTACTTTTAATACTAAATGCACTTGGTAGTTGAAAGGGTAAAAGGTGCTGAAACCAGCATGTAATTTCTCATCTAACAGCACTGCCGAAGCCAATTGTACCAGATGTAGTCTGTCGTTTTGCTGATGGGCATTTCATTACAGTCCATTTGACATGGCAGTGGAGAAATGGGGAGAGAGATGGGTGGGTCTGGCAAAAGCAATGTCATTTCAGAAAACTTCAGAATCACAGAAATATGCAGGCAAAAGAATGCATCTGGTATGTTCAGCAGGGGACAGACAGACTGGACCTACAAGAACAAACTTTGTCAGGAACCTTTCCTATAGGGTTAGCCTGAATGAAAAGAGAGAAAAAATATACTCAGAGCTTATATACATGTTGCCTTTTAGGACTAGAATTCCCAGACTCCCCCAGTCACTATGGCCAGTACCTTGTCAAAGCTCTGATCTATGCTGCTTAAGCAACTCCAATCTTCTTGAACTGATTTTGCTCAATGGACTGTGGCCTTTGTTGACATACATATATCCGAGAGTATGACCCTAAATAACTGTTTCAGTATGTGCTTCCTTCAAACAAACCCAAACATTTTAGACCAAAGGGGGAAAAACTGTATGGCAAAGATGGTAATAAATCAACTCTATTGAGTTTTTATGCACAATAAATATTATGTGTAAACACACAAATCTGCACCCCACCATTTACTTCCTTCCCTTGGCTGAGAGAATTTCACCCCAAACATCATAGTTGTAATGAAGGAAATGAGAAATTATAATCAAAACTCATTCCGTTCTTACTGGACCCCACAAAGAAGGAAGAGAAGTAATCCCTAAAGCAATGAGAGCAAGCAATTAAGAACCTTTATAATCATTTTTGCAATTTCAAGGATTACTTGTAAGTGGAAATCTAAAATGTCCAAAGACAGCTAAGTATTTTCATAAACAAATTTGCCTGGGATAATTGAGGTATAATAAATGGAATATGTTTAATATCAAACAGGAAGATACATTCAAGACTTTTTTCTTCATGAAAGGGATCCATAAAACAAAAATCCCTATCTCTTAGAGAATAAATTAAAGATGACCTACGGTACATCTTCATTCTTCAACAACTTATCACCTACATTGTTCCAAATCCACATATAGTGCATATACTCATGTATAAGTCCAAAGGTTGTAGTTAAAACACTGACCTCTAAAAATTGAGACGACTTATCCATGGGTCAATTAAGTACTGTACTTTTGTGTGTGTGTGTTCATGTACTATACTTTAACTCTTATTTAAAAAACGAACCATGCCCTGGGGAAAGGGAAGAGTATAATCTACCCTGGAAGTAATGACCTGACCCCACAACTATCTCATCCATCTAGCCTTTAGTGTGAGCACAGTTATCCCTGCTGGAATTCGCAAGTTATTTGGCATTATTTTTCTTTGCTTCTTCCTTTAGAACCTTTGTTACATTTCTCTAAGTTTTACCCTCAACTTATCCATGGGTCATATCAAAATTTGTAATTTTGGCCCCAAAGCCTGCCCTCTACTTATACATGAGGTCGACTTATGAGTGTATTACAGTACTTATAGTTACAGTTACATACTGAGGTTTTATGCCTCATGTAATTAATACTGTGTGAGGAGCATGGCAAGGCCGCACCTAATATTGTCTCTGTCCTCTTCTGGCCATCCACATATTAAGGAAGGTCTGAAGGAGGGACTTTGCTCTACACTTGGTAAGCTCCCCTCAGCCCATGATTTAGAAACTCTGGTTCTAAACGCTGGCCCAGAATCCTCAAGCCACTGATCATGTTGTTGAGGGGATTCTGGGAGTTGCAGACCAAAAATGTTAACATGTTCAATATCTTTTTAGAACCCGATGCAACTATAATTTCAAGTTAAGGGGAAGAAGTTAAGCAAGTGGAGTAGATACTTCTCAGATCTCATATGTAACACATGGACAGCAGTGAATGTAGCCATGCTTTCTCCCTCACCTGAAGTGGATCATGTAAGTAGACAGTGACCAGACAGGGCTTACCGATCAGGGATGATCTTAAACAGTGTGGGCTGCTTAAGCAGTTTTATCAAGACCTCAGAGCGGGACTATGCAGCTAATACTTAAATACCTGAAATTACTATATATCCAGCAAGACAGACTGGAGTGGGGTAAGAGAGTTTTTCTTCTTTGCCCCTTCCCCACTCCTCTCACCATAGGGATAAGGAATGAATTAACAAGCAGGTCCACCACACCGCTTCATGATGACTGTTCATTTGAACAGATAGTATCTCTTTATTGAAAGGTGGGATCTTTCCAGTTAATCTATTCATTTTTCCATGAGGGAGTGGGAGGGAATGGAACCAGAGGAAACATGGAAGTTGGAGGCCCAGTGTGAATAAACAAACATAAGAATAGGATTTGGTTGGGTGTAAGGAAAATGAGAAGTCCTAACTCCTCACTTACCCCACAAGATCCCAACCCAAGAATCCAACTGTAGTATCATGACTTGAGGGCAAGAGGACAAACTATGGATTGCTACAAACTAATTCCAAGGGAAGCTACTGTCTTCCCTCCTGTTATCTCTCTGATTGCAGGAAAAATATGTTTCTACTGAGGCAGGTTTTTGGCAATGAAAAGGCAGCTGTGGACAGATGTTGAGCCAAGTGCAGTTTGCTGTACTGTTGGTCTTCCACATTTGTAGCTTTGATTTTTGTGGATTTGATTATTTGCAGATTTGATTAATGTGCTCTTTCTAAGTCCTCCAGTATGACTCTATGGTCAACTTTCACCAGATGTTGTGCTGGAGGAGGACCTAGAGATTCTTATAGGGAACATTTCTCTAGGCATTTGTAGGTCCTCCAGCTCAATTCTATGGTCAACTTCTGGTGGATGTTGACCATAGAGTTGTGCTGGAGGATCTTGAGATTCCTAAAGAGGTGTTCACTCAGGTAAAAAACCACAAAACTATTTTTTAAATTTGTATTATTTCCACTTTTACAGGGCCTTGGGTCCCTAGCCCCAGTGAATATGAAGGGTCCACTGTACTTTTCAGTAATCATCTCAATGTAATTATCATTTTGTGTTTCAATTTTATTTACTATATTTTAGATGTATCTGTTTAAAAATATTTTCATGTTTTAAATAACTTTGAGAGTCCCAGTCCTAGGAGAAAGACAGATAAAACTAGCTTCTAATCTCTTCTTCTTGAATACAAAAAGTGAAAGGGAAGAAGGGGGCATGTATGAACTCCAAAACTTGCTGCTTCTTATTCTGGATCAGTGAATAAAGCATTTGGAGAATTATATGAATTTGCCCATGGTCTCTTCAGACAGAAATGCAGAGGTAAACAATAACTGGTAGTCTTGCTTGTATCCCAAGCAAGACTACCAATTCTGACACAGCAAAATATCTTTTCAAAGAATTGTAACTAGTCAATTGCTGTTATGAAGAGCAAGGAAAACACAATGAAAGATTAATTACATAACACCGATAAAACAACAAAACTACTGTTATACAATTGCTTCAAAAATGCCTATTCAGGAACTTTTGTACTTATGTTCTCTTTTTGCTCTCTTATGATCGTCCTCATTCATTTGTCCTCCCACCCACACCTGCATGAAAGAAGGAGACTAGGCCAGCACACATATTGTTCTGTAACAGATTTCATCCCAATGAAAGGCAAAGCCTTGCGGAGGCAGTAATGACCTAATCCCTTCGATTTCTCCTTATGCAGTCGTGCAAAGCAGGCCAATGTCTTTCAGCTTAATGACCTGAAGAATGGTTCCCTTGGTTGGAAAGGAAAAGAGGTTACTTGCTTTTCAATGTAATGGAAACTTCTGACCTGTCAAGAGCACGAACACAGACATTTTAAAGTGCATCCACTGGAAAAGCACAAATCCCCATGGCTGTATTGGTGGTTTTTATCCTCACTTCTGTTTTCAGAGTAGATGAAGAACTCATTCATACTTCTGCTCTAATCATTCATCTGTGTTTATAATCTGAGCCTGGTAGAAATTCAGTCTCTGATTTCTCATGAACCCATTGGTGAGATACATGGTAAACACAGTCATAGACTATTTATTTATTTATCTATCACATTTTCACAATGCATTGTACTCAAAGCAGTCCACCAAGTGGTTCACATTCGGGTAGTTTATATACAACTATAGGTCCACAATCAACTAAGCATAGATCCAGGTGACTTCAGCATAAAGAAAGAGCCTGCTTCTCAATGTAACAATCCTTGTAGACTGCTTGCCTTGAATTACAACCTCACCCTGTCTCCAGAATAGCGGAAGAAACAGAGAGTTGTTTTGACAGCTGTGAAAACACACAGTGAAGTAGCTAGGTAGTTCACCACCTGTTCTGCTTGTAGAGGAACTCAGGTTCAGTTCCTGGCATCTGCACTTATAAAAACGACCAGGTGATAGGAAGGACTTGTGCCTGAGGCTCTGGAAAGCAGCTGTGATTTCAAGGAGTTAACACTGGGCTTTATGGACAATTAGCATGACCTGGTATAAACGGTTGCTTATGTTTTTCTTCACAGAATCATAGAATCATAGAGTTGGAAGAGACCACAAGGGCCATCCAGTCCAACCCCCCTGCCATGCAGGAACTCCAAATCAAAGCATCCTTGACAGATGGCCATCGAGCCTCTGCTTAACTCTAGCTCAGACTGCAGCTTATTATAGTTATAGTCCAAAACATCTGAGGAGACTCCAGATTGCTTACTCTTTGTTGTTGTGTGCCTTCAAATCACTTCTGACTTATGGGGACTCAAAGGCAAACCTATCACACAGTTTTCTGGGGCTGAGAGTGTGTGGCTTGCCCAAGGACACTCAGTGGGTTTCCATGGCTGAGGAGCAGATCGAACTCTGATCTCCAGAGTTGTAGTACAGGGCTCACACACCACACCATACTGGCTCTCTGCTTACCTTTATTGTTGCTGAATTCCCTTGGCACACTCATGATTTAGCTCCACCTACTATACTTTGATCCATTTATTTTTAACCTTCAGGGCAATACTGTATAATTGTACTGCTTGTCCCCAAATCTAGCCAAAGGTCCCCTATATAGGTCACATAAAAAGCTCCATATGCTGCATTTTACAGGCACTTTCTGTATGTACTGATGCATTTATGAATGCTTGCAAGAAGGCAGTGTGTGTCAAAATTTACTCTAGTGGAGTGGGAACGGGTATAGTTAATTCCCAAGCAATTTCTGTATAAAATCTGGCTCAATTGGGCTAAACAATTCTGAATCAGTCTTTTGCCAAGTGAACAGCAGGGGAACCTCATTATGTGTAACCAAAGCACACATGGAGCAACATGTTAAATTACGCTGCATCACTCAAGGTTTCAAAGGGAAAACAAGTATAGATACATTGCGGGGAAATTGCCATGGCCACTTTCAGCTTGCCAGTGCTTTTAGCTATTAAAAATTATTAAAAATTATTAAACATGCATATGACGCATCTGAAAATACGCCTTTCATCCCAAAGGTCCCCGGGCATAAATTGCAAATTACACTGGGGTAAATGCAAGGCATTTGACTTGATAATGAACTGTAATTCACGCTAATGGATGCTCTGGATGAAGGCAATCAGTCCTACAAAAAGGGCTCAGTGAAGGTCTTTTGTGAACTGATCTATTCTAACATGCCTCAGACACCCATGAATCGTAATTAAATTAGAGCAGTCCAGTCTCTCTTTTCCTCTCCAACCTCCCCACCCCTGTTAACTTTTATCAGGTAGTCAGAGCCAATTGATCCAAAGGTTCTTGCATTTATCTCCACACTATACTGAGCATTAGTCAGGGCTCACATTCCTATTTACCTTGATAAGGACATGCCCAACAACCAGAGACAAAAGCGAGGAAATGTTGATGTTCTGTGTGCTCTGATCCTCCTTCCAAAGTGCCTCTAGAGTATATGAGCAAAAACAATCTGTTGCTGTCCTGAAGCCTAATGAATCTTGTACCCAAGCTGACACAAAACAGATGGGACAAGCACACCTCTGCATAATGTTGTTGATGATCCTCTGTTCTCTGCTAATCGCTTGGCACAAATTTGTTACCACCCCTCTTGGGATGGCTTTCATACCCTGAATTTTGCAAGTATCTGCTGTAGCATCTAATGGCATTCAGGATAAGAATTACTGATCACTTGGATGGGCGACCACTGACCAGGTGCTGTGAACCATATTTCTTTTTTCCTTAGTGTGTTTATAAAATTACATTAAATTACAATCCATACTGTCAACTATTTACAGATTTCTTTAAATAGATCTTCATGCCCTCTGATACTAGTTCTACTTGATTCATCCGGGCTTTCACTTCATAATTAATTTCATGATCCTCTACTGTTAAACGAGTTTCATCTTTCCACACTTAGTTTCCTATTCTTTATACTATAATTTCACATCACTGTCACTATCTTTATACTTTCAAATCATTATATACCTTTTATTCTTCAAAGCCCTTTGTATATACATTTCCCCAGTTCTGATTCAAATAATCTATTAAAGGTTTCCAGTCCTATATAAAACTTGCCAGGTATCCTTCTCTGATCAGACAGGTCAGTTTGTCCATTTCAGCCAAGTTGTATATCTTAAGATGCCAATCTTTTTGAGATGGTATTGTAGTCTCTTTCCACTTTTGTGCATAGCTGAGTCTGGATACCATCACCAAATAAGTCTCTTTCAGAGAACCAACTGGCAAAGACACCTCGGAGTACTCCTTGCCTAAGAAAACCCTATGCAATTCATGGGATTGCCATAAACCAACATGCAAGTGGAAGGCACATGAACACAGCACACAAGCCAAAATAAACTACACCAGAGTTTGAAAAGATTACTTTAAAAGGAAAAAAGGTAGTTCCCAGAATCCCTCAGATAGTCTGGCCATTGTGGCTGGGGAATTCTGGAAGCTGTAGACCAAGAATGTAAGCTTCCTACTTGTTGTATGCTGTCAAGTCATTTCCAGTTTATGGTGACTCCAAGGGAAATCCATCACAAGGCTTTCCTGGCAAGATTTGTTCAAAGGGGGTTTGCCTGTGACTTGCCCAAGATTACCCAGTGTGTTTCCATGGCTAAGCAGGGTTTCAAACCCTGATGTCCAGAGTTGTAGTCCAACGCTCAAACCAATGCACCATGCTGGCTGTATTAACAACTCTAAATTAAAAGGTTTGCGACCTGTCTTATTCGGCACCTTAGGCATGATCTATATACTATGCAGTGAAGTGATGAAATTGTCAAATTGCTTCATGAGCTGCATGAATTTTTACCAAAATTCATAGTCTGTTTTCCAGTCTGCCTACTACATACATACTAATTGACTTGCAGCCTACAGCAACAAAAAACTACAATGGAAAGAATTTTGCTAATTCTTATACAATTATGCAATTGTCTTTTAAGAATCTAATTGTCTTTCATGCTCTCAATATGTAAAGAAATATGTATATTTGGACATTGAAGCCAGTATGTCTGAAAATGTTCTGCAGTCACAGCAATCCTGCAAATCATATACAGTTTGCCCTCCACACCTGCATTTTTGACTTTTGTGGATTTGATTAATGAATCTCTAAGTCCTCCAGCGCAATTTGGCTAGATGCTGACCATAGAGTTGTGCTGGAGTATCTAGATGTTCCTAGAGAAAACACTTCTCTAGGCATTTGTACTTCCTCAAACATGATTCTATGAACTTCTGGCAGAAGTTGACCATAGAGTTCCACTGGAGGACCTAGAGATTCCTAGAGAGGTGTTTTCTTAGGTAAAAAGAATAGTGGGTTTTTAAAATTTGTGCTTTTCCCACATTCACGAGGGTCCTTCACCCCTAACCCCAGCAAATGTGGAGGGCCACTGTACTTGCTTTGCTGTAAATAAAGGAAAGCTACAAACCATTAATAAAGCACTTAGCAAGGAGTACAGTGTACTCTTTGATTGTTAATGCATCTGAAGACATGCCCCAGTTTGGCTCACCTGGAATGGTAGCTTCAGCCTGAATGCCTGGAAGAAAGCTCATTAGTGTAGGTTGGTTGAAAACATGTTAGTTTTCAATTAATTATAAAAGTCATCCTGTGAACAAAAGCTTAATAGCTTTTTCCAGAGACAGACCAACAAGTGCGCTCAGAAAATATGGTGACCCAGTTTGCAGGACACTGGTGTATTTTTTCCAAAGTTTCACAACATCTGCAGTAACCAGTGCACAATCTGCTTTCACATTTGCAGGGGAAATGACTGTGTAATCATTCTGATGTGAGTCCAACTTACGGGGGGGAGTGGGCAGGTCGACACTATTCAACAAGAGCAAGGCTATCCCTAGGCCAAGAGGAACAACTGATGCTAGGGAAAATCTCATGGCAGGAAAAGGTACAATAGTGAAGACAGGCCTATCACTCCCTTCCCCTACACATACATTTTGTTTTCAAAAATAAGTATTAACACCAATCTTTTGAAGGCAAAATGGGCAGGTTTAATGAACATGTGCCCAGTGAATTAACAACATACAATAGTAATGATGTGATTACTCAAGTGTTCCCAGATCTTACTGCCTGATCTTAAATCTCCAGTCCTCAGGGGGAGGAATCTGAGGACAAGAGCACTGCCTTGAAAAGTGTGCATGTATATGTGCATTCTCCTTAGCTATACTTGGTTGTTGTTTTTAAACTGAACAACATATTCTTAGCGAGTATGGTTGGTACTTAACATATTATGCTTAATGACATCATTAGGAGTTAACCCTTGGAACCAGGGTTTGGCCCTGAATTTTTTGGGCCTGGAATGGTACTAACTTGGCAAGCCTAGATTAGTCATTGCTATTTAAAATGAAACATCAAGCATAGGAGAGGGAAAGTAATTGCTGGCATCACAGCACAGATGGAGCTTCTTTTAATGCCACCCTTCCTCAGCCATAACCTCGGTAAAAATATCTTTTTACCGTCATGCTACAATTAGTATTAGTGAGCGGGAAACTTCCACTTTGCTCAGTTTTAGCAAAATTACCTTAAGGGCAAATGAGTAGGTGTGTTGTAAAAGTGCACAGGGCCTAAACTGCTCTGTTTTTCAAGCTGCATTCTTCTAAGCTCACATTAACTGCCAACAACATTGTTAAGGAAAAATCATTACCAATTAATGTGAAGATAAATATTGTCAAGAACAAACATAAAGTAAAGGGGTTTGGAGTCCAACTACATTTGATGGTAAACACTTTAGAAAACAAGATTTAGCAGAAGCAGCTGCAAGGACTGGTTAATGTATCGTACTTAAAAACATCATCAGGGTTGTCCTTTGGTCTCAGTGTTAGGCTCTGAAAATTTGGGCCCTAGGATGTTACTGACTAGTCAATCCTAGATTCTTCCAATGCTATTTTCTGCTGAAAATCACCCAAGTCTATTTGTTAGAAAGAAGTGTGTTTCTGTGTGTGTTTAAGATGGAGAGACTGGGTGAAGGAATCTTCAATGGGAAAACTGCATGGGTAAAAATTTCCCTCACCATGTGTCATAATCCTGATCCATATCAGATTCCTCTGTGGCTACTTTGCTAAGAGCAAGAAAATGGTCAGTTGTAAGATGGCTTTTATAAGCATTTCCTTAATGTAACATGCAAAATTGCTGGTAGATTTCAAAGCTGGTGAAAGATTAGGCTTAAAGCATGCTTCCTCCCACTCAAATTTAAGGCGTTCATGTCAGCATTTCTGTCAACCACTGGTCTCACAGAAACTAAAAGTGACAAAATAACCACTTGTACATTTGTGCCCAAGGACTTTATGAAGTGGTGTTAAGAAATAACACCAAAACTAGTCAAAAACACACAAGTGATTTGAGGAGCCCTTGCATTTCCTTAGGCTACTGTAAATACTTGTGTATAAGTCCACTTCATGTATAAGTCAAGGGCAGGTTTTGGGACCAAAATTATGAATTTTGATACGGCCCATGGATAAGTCAAGAGTAGAACTTTGTTGTTGTTGTGTGCCTTCAAATCATTTCCAACACATGGCAACCCCTTCAGCGTTTTCTGAGGGTGAGAATGAAAACTTATGGGAATGTACAAAGAAAACACTGTGATAAATTCATCTTAGGTCACCATAAGTCAGAAATGATGTGAAGACACACAACAACAACAACAACAAAAACAACAACAACAACAACAACAACGGATGTAAAGGACAAACCCAAGAAAAATGATACCAAAGAATGTACAAAATTCTGGCAGTCATAATGGGCTGAATGGATGAGGAATGAACTACAATATATAGTGGCTGTGCAATGTCTGTGAGATGTGACCAGGCACAAGTGGGGCTAAGAAAAATTGCATATGTCTACTCTTCCAGCACTCATTTGGGGAGAAGTGCCAAGAAGCCATCAGTGCCAACATCTTCCCACTGAGGCATTCAAAAAGACTAGAAAATGCTGCAGCAGTGGAGACCGTAGAGGGGGTTGGTGCTTCTTTTAGGTCCCCCTCCCAGGAGAGATTAAGCTCTCACCGTTTGCCACTATATTTAGAGAAGGGGATGGTTCCTTTTGTGATAAGAGCTAAGGTATAGTACTTACACTGATCTGTGGATTAGTCAACCCAGGTTTTTTGGGTCAAGTTTTTGACTAAAATTTCTAGGCTTATACATAAGTACATACAGTAGTTAGAGCTGACAAAAAAAGAGTGCATCTGGGAATAAGCAATTTTTGATACACAAAAATATAGGCTATCACCTTTGCTCTGTGGCAGTAACCACTGGGGACCTATGGGCAAGTTAAATGCTAACAGCTTGCTTACTAATATAGTTTACCGTCAGAATTCAAGTGCATGAGAGATCTGAACATGAGGCCAAAACAATGTTTGTGAACTGCCAAGCAAGCTTTGGCTGAAGGAGGAGAGCTATAGAGAATGCAGTTACCTCAGGAAGAAAGCACCTGAACAGCAATAGGCCTAAAGGGGATCTTGATGTATGGTTTCCTTGCTTCATAAAGACTTTTGGGCCAGGCTTGCTTGTTGGTTTCAGCAACACAGGAGTTCAACTAATGATGATAATCATCTGTATTTTGTCTTCATTTTGCATGCTCCCTCCATAACCTTGGCAGCAGATTAATGCAGTAGCAAGTTTATACTGGAAGATTAGTTTAGACTACAGTGGTCCCCCGGGTTACGAAAGTAATCCGTTCCGGATTACCTTTCGTAACCCGAAAATTTTCGTAACCCGGGGGAAAGAGAGGAAAAAAAAAGAGACCTCCGGAGGCCTCGGAGAGAAAGGGAAGGCCCGATCCGCCGGATCGGGCCTTCCCTTTTTCTCAGCCGGCGGAGAGGCCTCCTCGGAGAGGAAGGGACGGCGTGATCCAGCGGATCGGGCCGTCTCTTCCTCTCAGCCGGCAGAGAGGCCTCCTCTCAGCCGGCGGAGAGGCCTCCTCAGAGAGGATTGGACGGCCCGATCCGGCGGATCGGGCCTTCCTTTCCTCTCAGCCGGCGGAGGCCTTCGTAACCCGGGGATACATTCATAAGCCGGGGCCATTTTTCCGGCCCCGGCTCTTTCGTATCCCGGGATTTTCGTTCCCCGGCGGATTCGTAACCCGGGGGACCACTGTATATCCAATCCTCTGGTAGTTTATTTTATTCCAACATTGGGCATGGGGAGAAACTCTGAAAAAGCACCACAGATATTTTTAGTTGAAGAAATAACTATTCTGAGAGCTATCCAGTGACACTCAAAGTAGGAGGTCAAGGACTAGTGTTGGTCCACAAGCAATTGGTTGCTGGTCTCTGAAAAGTTCCCAAGAAAGAAAAAAAAATTTAGACAGTGGGCACAAATATGGTATCAGTTTTGGGTAAGCTGGAATAAAATAAATGCTGGTCTTCCACCATAAACAGCTTGAGATGTACTGTTTTACTAAACCTGGATTTCTGCAGGCAGAAAAAAACAAACCAATTCTAGGGTCTCTGGTGAATACACAACAACGAACAGCAGCAATGAAATTAAGTGCTGAAATGAACAGTGGAGGCAGCAGCCCCAGGAGTATTTCTGTGTTGCCAACCTAATGCAAAATCTTTTTCTAAGCAGTTATGTCAAGGGCGATCCAATCTGGACCATCTTTCTTTCCATTAAAAAAAGACTGGAGGGGGGAGGAAGAAGGGAGTGGTGGAGGCTTAAGAACATTGAAATAATTCTTGCTAACCTAAACGTTGATTTTAAAGGTGGTTAAATTAATAATCTGCAGCTACAAAATGATCTTAAAGGTCAAAGGGACATGTGTGGAGCAGATTCCAATCCATTAAACTTTATATTACATGCAGTGTGGTATAAAATTTTCTCCCCAAACACTTTAGGAAGCATGCCATGCATACAAATAGAACAGATTAGCCAAGACACTCTAGAATGAAAATGTAGATACTAACAATACACATCTCTGTCAACTATATGCAATACAAATATGAAGCATTGTAAATTACCCTAGACTAACTTTAGTTATTTATCCTGACATCTGAGTCCCTTTCACACAATACAATTATAGCACTGTAATTCCGCTTTAACTGCCATGGATGCACCCTGTTTGAAGTTTGGTGATGCTCTAGAGCTCTTTGTCTGGCAATTCTAGATACCCCTCCCTAAACAGCAAATTCTAGGATTTGATAGGATGGAACCATGGCAGTTCGAGTGGAATAACGACACTATACCTGCATAGTCTGAAAGAGCCCATGATGAAGATGGTTATCTGAGTTCAACAGAAATTCAATTTTAAGAGAAATTCAGTTCAAAGTATTGTGGAAGATTGCACAGTGTTAAACTGGCTACTGCTGCACAGTACAGACATCTGATGAAGTGGGTTGCAGTCCATGGACACATTTATACCAGATGAAACCTGTCAGTTTTTAAGGTGCCACAAAATTCCTTCTTGTTATATGTTAGTTTTCACCATGGCTGTACACCCTGTGATCCTGCTGTCTGTTCAGCCTAAAAGCTGGAGGGATCACACCTACTTTACTACTGTGTGCATTTTGGGTTTTGAATGCATTTCCCTGGCCCGGAGATTCCCATGGAAGTCACTCAGGGATGGAAGAGGCCCCATTTCTCAGTAGATGGGAAGGAAATAGTGCAAACTCCCTAACACCATGCTGACATCTCTCTCTCTCTCTCTCTCTCTCTCTCTGTGTGTGTGTGTGTGTGTGCATGTACAAATGCATATGGTCAGTCTGTGGACACCCAGCCAATACCTGGGGCTGAAAAGCTGCTGCACCTGTTTCATGTATTTTGCCAGAATAAAAAAAAAATTACTGAAAATACAAGCAAACCAATTTTGTGTTTTGTCACCTCTCATTGATGTATACACTGTGTCCATCCTTAAAATGGCAGGGTGTGACTACTCTGGGCCATAAACAAAGCCTGTGTGGTCTGTGTTTGGGCATCAATGTTGCCGCTGTTCTGCCAGTATACCAAGAGTTCAGTGTAACTTCAGAGAACAACATGCAATGGGCCATAATCCAAGAGATATCGGTGCATCCCTATTGCCTCAGTGCTTCTGCAGAGGACTGGGGTATTATTTTACCACCCTGGACAGATCTATTTATCCCTCTTGCCAGGGACAGAATGGCACTTCAGTACCTCTTGCATATTTGTGTTCATGTCATGCAGCCCAATATAGTAAGCAGAATACAACCAAGCTGTAAAACAGCTTGCGATAGCATAATTAAATCCTTAAGTAAAAAGAACTCACTAGTGCTGAAGTCTAATGTCCCCTCCTAAAATGATGTAGCATCTTGTTTGATTTATCCTTGCTTTTAGTCAATTAGAATTTATTTCATTTTCACAGTCATGGTTTTTATAGTTTTAATTAGCACTTACATATGTCAATCACAACAATCTTTCTAATTGAACTGAACAGTATTCCCTTTGCTTGGTTTTCATATTTATTAACTGATAGATGCACTTTGTACTTAGCTGTCAGGTTGCTAGATACCCTCCTATCTAAGTTTCATTCAGTGTTAAGATAATTTTTTGTTTCTTTTCTCTCCCCATCTATTTACACACTTTTGACAGCTTTGTTATGTTTTTTTTCCTGAACAGCAATAATGAATCCCACAGCAATTTGATTTTTTGTGTGTCTGCACACTCTCTTAAATCATGCCCTAGACTTGATGGCAAAGATAAATTCAAGTGAGCCCCAAGACAGAGAGGCTTTCAGGATTTAACGAACAAAAGCAGGTTTCTCTAGAGACAGCTCTTCATAAAACAAACATTTTAACATTCAAGGTTTTTTTTTAGTTCAGCATCAATCTTTTAATATCAAAGCCAACCTGAAACTTAAATCTATTTGCATTTTGTTTTAAAGGCTGTATATTTAAAACTTACTTTCCATCACTGACAGGAGACTGTCAACACATGTAACACCTTACTTTACATTGGTACACACTGTGAATCAATACGAAGTGTCAGCTTTCCTTCTTCAAATTCTTATTGTATCTTTGAAGATAACACGTCAAATCTACTGTATAAACTGTTCCCTATACACCAAAAGGCCTTAAATGATTCCAGCCAGATGATGAAGCTTTAAGAACATAAACTAAAGTGTGAAAGCTGCTAATCACAGCAAGGGTCTTATCTCTCAGGGTCAGCAGGAAATACTGAATATCCTGGGAATCTTTTGGCAATACCACTCACATTTCCAGCCTGTTTATACATATTCATCCTTCCTATTTGACATTTCCAGATAAAGGTATAACTTACGATAGCATTCCCACTGAGAATTAATGTGGTATACTGGCATGTAGGAAATTCATTCAAATTCTAAAGGCTGGCCAATTCCTTTCCCACTGCCTCTCCCTTGCAAACTTCATTTATTTTTAGGGCAGCTACATATATTTTTTGAGACTGAAAAGTCATATTTAGAAGTAGTTGGTTTAACTGGATGTCTGTGTACATCAGGGATTGGGAAAGTGCAGACTGTGGGCCATGTGTCACTCCAGCATCTGAAGTATCTGTCAGTCCCCAAAGCCTATCAAAGCTCTCAAAAAACTGCAATTAAAAAATAATAATTAAACTCAACCCCTCCCTCAAAAATCACACCCAACTCTCTAATGGATGTAAATGCAGAAACTCCATTCCTAAAACCCTACCAAAACCACTCCCACAAACAAATACCGTATTTTCCCTGTTTCCCCTCCAAAATGATGGCAGTAAGTGATATAAATAAACATTATTATAACATTGCTTTCAGACACCATTTTGGAAGTGAAACGGAAGCAAAAGAATGGATTTTCATGCATTTGAGGGGTCTGTAGCTTGTAGAGGGCTAGAAAATTGTCCTTCAGCCCCCATTCAGCTTCCTACCCCAGGAAGGCATCAATATACAATCAGCCATCCATATCCACAGATACTTTATCCACAGATTCAAGCACTGAAAATAATATCCATAAAACAAACCCAGATTTTGCCATTTTATATAAGGGAAACCATTTTAGTAGGCCACTGTATATAATGGGACTTGAGTATCCATGGATTTTGGTATCTGTGGGTGGTCTTGGGGCAAAATCCCAGTGGGTAACAAGAGCCCACTGTATGTTAAATCAGTAGCAGCTTCCTTACCACATTTGTAGGACTCTCCCAACCAGCTAGATTAATGGATATGCTGCTTTACGGATTCTAGGAGTTGTAGTCCCAAAAAGTAAGACCCCACCTTTTTCACTTGGTTATGCTTTTAGATAACTAGATGTGCTTAATTTCCACACCTGACCTCTTTTTGTGCCAACCTGGATCCTCAAAACCCCTTCCAACTGCCCCTTACAGCAGTATAACTCACCAATTCCCTATCTAATTCTACACTCCTCCCTCAGTCTATTTATATTTACTCCTGAGAGTAGCCTCCACCTTTTCTTGGCTAAGCTCCCACTGGTTATTGCCTGAATCACTCCGACTGGATGTCACCAGTGCTCTAATCTGCCTTCTCTCCACAGGTGTACACTTCCTCTATGCCAAAAGTAGTTGTTGTAATTTGGCCTTCACACCACAATGAACAGTTTATACATTATTTTGTCATCATGTGAAGTTATCATAAATCACCTACTAATGGGAGTGGGGTAGGGGGAAGAGTTAGACTGAAATTTGATTGCTAATACCAATTAGAGTAGATTTACTGTAGCAACTGCTAAATTATAACTCAGCATTTCTGGATATTCCATTGATTTAATGGGCCTGTTCTGGCTGTAAGTAATAACTGTATCTAGGTCTTCAGCAAATATTCTGAGAAGTCCCAAGGGGGAGAAAACTGCTTTGGTCTTTTGCTGTTTTACCAGGGATGGGAGCCTGTCAGTATGATGCCTACTTTTAAAGGAGTCCAACCCTTAGGTTAAAAACAAAATGCTTCCCTGATGTTTTAAGCCATGAACTTCACTGATAATTGAGCTCAGACTAGGGCCACAGATGTGTGGTGTGGAACAAAATAGAGAATTTTCAGTTTGTGAAGATAAAAATGAATTAGTAAGAAGCTTCTTCAAGGTTACTGATCAGTGTACTAAATGCATTACCGCCAAGAATGTTAACCATCCATCTTGTCTCCACATCTCCAGCATCCCCTGAAGCTTAAATCCAAACTTTATACCTTTCTCTTTAAAGGAGCTGCAGGAACATGACTTATAACTATCATTGCATTAATGTTTCCAACAGATTTTTAAAATTGCCCTGTCAGTGTTTGATGGGTCATTACTGTAATTCTATATTCACTAGAGCTAAAGACCGAAGAGATCCCTGAAGATATGCTGCATCTATGGCAAAAATACTCCTCCGCAAGATACCTCTAGATTCCCTCAACAAGAAAGCATTAATCAGTGCCAATTATGACAGCAGTTGCTCAAAAAATAAATGGCAACTGAAAATTATGGATTTCAGTGGACCACCTGGATACAATAGTGTGCTGAAGTCAAAGATGCACTTCATATGATGCAATACTAATTTCATTCACTAAAACTTTTGATCAAGAGGGACAGAAACAGCAGCAATGTAACATGGAATCAATGTGATCTTTCTCAAGCCACAGGCTGCAGTGAGTATACAGCATTTGCATATATTTCTGCTAAGACTGCTTGAAAAGAAATTAGAGTGGCTTTCTACTATTCAACAACTCCCCAGTAAATGACATACTTGTCACTTTGAAAGTGTCCTTTTGAAACGTACCTATCTTTTCATGGCCCAAAGTTTTGTAGTGTTTGGGCCAGCAGGTTAGTATTGATTTTCAAAATATGTTCTTCTAAACTGGAGTTATCACTGTATCTAATAACTGTTAGAGACTATTGTGATGTCTCCTGAATAATGAAGTCCCTTTGCAACTTATTCTACTCATATCCTGCAGGGCAGCACAGGAGTGGGTACACCTCAGAAAGAGATAGGCCAAAGAACCCATGTAGATTTTTAATATCTCCAATGGAAGCAGGAGCAGAGGGCTACTTGAGAAGCACTACCAGTATTGGATAAATGGATCTGTCCAGAGACAGTATGAGGCAATTTCTTACATCTTGAATGCAGAGAAGTAGTAAAAGAAGAAGAAAAGAAAAAGACTTCTGGGGACCCTCTTTCCTCACTGATGTTGTTCCTAAACCTTTCTCCATGAACTTGTAATCTTTGCCATAAGAACTGCGTCTTGACTCCAGTGGAGATTATAATTTATATTTAAATCAAATTACAGAGAGTCACGAGTGCAACAAATCATCATAGCTTTATGTTTGCTTCATTAAAGATGAAAAGAACAAAGATGATGTGGGATGGGCAACTGGCTAGATTTATGCTTTCTTCAGATTTTTAGCATTGTAACATTTGATTCAATTTCAAGATATAGATTGTCATGTCCTACCTGGAGAAAAACCTTCTCATATCAAGAGGAGGCCAGCCACCAGCCCTGGAACTACTGAAAGCAGAAGTAAGACTGTACCTATATAACTGCTGCAAATACTGAGTCACTTCATCTCTCTGAGCTCTGTAAAAGCACCATGCAAAAAATCATGAAAAGCCTTGACCAGCTTTAAAAGGAACACAGTGAGGTAATTTGTCCAGCTGAGCTGATTTACAGTTAGCTATAAATTATTACAGCCAGTGCTATTCCTTTGTTGCAAACATCTTCTCCAAAATCTCCATGTGGCATTAAATTCCTTGCTCTATCACTTCCTGGACTTTGGCTTACTCCACTGATAATTCTCTTGGTTACCCCTGAACAGTAGTGTACTTTGGATGCTCCCAGATTGTCTCTCATGCATTGATCCCTAACTGCCTCAACCACACTTCTGCTCTGCTCTTGCTGATCGTGTTTGAGCCTGGACTGTCTTGGCTTTTCCTCTGGCTTTTTTCATGGATCACAGTGCACTCATCTGTACACTTGCCACTCTTAAACAAGGACAGATTTCTTGCTTCACTCTTGGTATTTATAGAGATTATTGTCTTGCATTCCATGTAGACTCTTCATAAATGGATTTTAGTCCTCTTCCCTAGAATAGCTTTGGACATGTTACTTTGGAAGCAAGAAATACTTTGTGCTTTTACTATCTCCACAGTCTTCAATGGCCCACCTAATACTGTACATTTCTACTTCTCTTTTCTGGTGGATATGCACAAATTTCCTTGTGTACCCAGGGAGAACGAAGAGAACATATTTTTGCTTTGAGATTAACAGAAGCTCTTATTACAATTCTAATAAATAACCATTTAAAAAATCCAGGTTTATGGAATAGATACCAACAGGTATGTCTTCTGATGTCTGATTTCATTTATTTATGATGATGATTCATCCAGCTTGTTGGGTGCGAGTCTCCAAGTAAAATAGGACACCTTTCAAAAGGCTGTCTTTATGCAAGAAAAACAGAAATATTTTGCAAAGTGTCATGGAAAATACTATTTTAAAAAAATGTCCTTTATATCAGACTTGGTTGCAAGTAAGAAAGAAATGTCCTAAAGTTTTTCATGGGAAAAATGTCACCAATATTCAGAGTGTGTGAATGTATCCAAATTCCTCTTACTGTTTTCTTCTGGAAGGCTGCTTCCCAAGAAAATGTGACTGCTTTGAAAAACAACAGCTTTGAAAAACAAGAGTTTATAAAGAAAAAATATTGAAATTTGCTACGAAAATTCCATAAAAAGAAAAATGTGTTTGTGTTAATGGCAACAAGGAAGAAAAGAGTATCATATGGGCATGAACACCATCTTTTTGTTATATAGCTTGTGCTGTGACAGAGGTAGACTAATGGAAAAGTGTGAAGAGCCATATAGTGGTTTAGTAATGAGAAAGAACTTCTCAGCATAATTCAGGTTTTTTTTAATCCATCTAAATTATAGTTCTTACATGCTGGAATGTAGCTGTTAGATAACAGAACAGTTCCACAGATTTTGTACAGTACAACAAAGGTTAGTTGCTTTCAACAGATTTCCTTTTTAAGTGGCTGTTATTTGATTGTAAGAAACTAGATTGTACAAGAACTAGCCTCATGAACAATTCTATTCCTATATGTATGTAATACTATTCATTTTGGAAAATAACTAGGTATCCATAACAACTTCCTCCTTCCATGTGAAATGGAAAGCAAACAGTTCCTGAGATTCGCTTGTGTGACTTATTTCCTACTCATTCCTTTCAATTTATAAAATTATATATATTTTTACAAACAGAACATGTTGCCACAGGGCTAAGAATGATTTACACAGTACACAAGGCTTATATTTACTGATGAAATAAAGGTCCTGCTGCAACAGTCAGACAATCTTTTTTTTTTAATACCACACATTACTGGAGGAAAGATTAATGGTCCTTCGTCCCTTATGTACTTGTGCGAGAAAAAACAAGCAGAGCCTTTCCTTCATTTAGGGTAGCTGTTGATTTGTTTAGGAGAGCACATTGTATAAGCTATAATAAATGCACTATGCTTGAAGAAACTACATGAATAATGAGATTATTAATCATCATCAGAAATGTGTAACTGTCTCCAAGCTAGATGACAAACATGAGATTGCCTTTCTCAAAACTGCACCCAAATCCTTTCCCAGGATGCTCAAAATACAGCTCTCTTGCATCTTCAAAAGCTTCAGCTAACTCTGTCACACCCACATTTGCTGCCAACATAGAACTCACACAAAGAATTGGGACAATATAAAAAAATTAATACTTGCATCAGCAGGAAGTATGCAAATATTGTTTTTTAAAAACATTATTTACAATACACCTCACTTAGGATTCCATGAAAATTTCATTTATAATTCCATGAAAATTTTGCAGCAGCTTAACTTTAGGAAAGTTCATGACTGCTGTATTATATTCCAGTACAAGACAGAAGGATGCACAGGGAAATTTAAATTCATCTTCTGCAAATGACATCACTAATTCATGAGAAGTATCACAAACATTTGGTATGCCAGTAAGCCATGATGGTTGATACGAGAGGATCTGGAATTAGGACAGACAGGTTTTGTAACAGGGAGCACATTTTCCTCAGGTGGAATTGAGCTCAGCTGAGTGATGCTAAGCACTGCAGTGTGTGGGGGATACATATAAACACAGCATTCTTAAAGAAAACCAGAGACAACATGGTAACAATCATTCCTGTTCCCTAGTCTGGCAATACTGAAATCAAGTCAGAGTCAAGCTAGTCACAAATATTTAAGAGATGGCACACTAGAATGTATGTTAAGTTTATTTGCGAAACATCCTTCATAACTAGGGTCCCACTGACACAACAGAATCATAGCACTATCAAAGGTAATGTGGAATAATAGCATTACAGTTGTGCAGTGTGATTGGTGCTCTGGATTGTAACATAAAACAATGCAGATATACTGTTCTGAAGAACATCACCAGCAGCAGCTAAAGAATGTGCTAGTCCCTTATTAAATTGTGCCACTTAGATTGGGGGTGGGTGGGATTTCTTATTAGCATTTTATTGACAGTTTTAATGACAACAATATAATAAAAGGTCTTGTAATTTAAAAAAGAAACCTGTTTTTCAATTCATTTCAAGATATGGCATAAAATATTTTTATAAACTATAGTAAAAGAGAATGTTGTGAATGACAAAAACAAGCACATAAGACTGTTTGTCTGTCAACACACCATAGTGTTCTGTTTAGTGAAAGTAGAGAGCATAAATATTTTTTAGTGGATCAAGACTAATATTCTGCCCACTTTTTTTAACTATACAACTAAGAATTATTTCAACAGATCAAAACAAAACAAAACAAAACAAAAACAAAACAAAAACCCTAAAACAAGCATGGCCAGTGATGGGCCTCCAGATTTCTTTAGCCTATACCTCCTCAGATAGCATAGCTTATGGTAAAGCAGCATGGAAGTTGCAGTCCAAAAATATTTGAAGGCCCATGGTTGTCCATGCTTGCTCTAAACATTACAAAATTTATAATCTACAAAAGATTTAATAATGGAGAACATGGAAGACTGAATTTCTCTTGGGTGGGTGGGGTGGGATACTTTGATGCTCAGTACCTTTATCAAGAGATGCTCCAGCCATGTGATAAAAACTTAAAGCTGTATCGACATCATTTATATTTTTCAGGAAAGTGAAGAAATTTTCCACTTCTTCAAATGTCAGCCCCTGCAGTAGGAATGAAAATGCCACGTATTTAGGGTTAAACAATGAAATTTAATGGCAAAATCAAACAAAAGAAGTGCTTAGTATAACTTCATCTAGTCTATATTCAGTAGGTATCTGGAATACTGTGTTTTAAATTCATATTGGTAATGCACTGATGAATTTGGGTGCTAGACTGAATCTGCGGCAGGGCTTCTGTAACTTTAACATTTAAACAGGATGTACAAGATGAAGTACAGTGAGGCTCTATTTAATGCAGCTTCATTTAACACCGTTTCACTTATCCACAAATTACTGTGGGTCCCTCGTGTTTACCACAGAATCATGTTGAAGAACCTACAATCTAGAAGTGCCTAGAGAGAACACTCCCAAGTCAGCGTTCATTTGGGGTAGGAAACATAGGGTTTGTGGTTATTTATGGTTTTTGTTTTACATGAATGGTCTCAGAATATATTTCTAGCATTAAACAGGGTCTTGCTGTACCATCAAGATCCACCAAGATAAATTTCCCCCATACCTTCTAAACTCCAACTTTCAGCTGTCTCCTCTCAGGTGAGGGAGGACAGGTACCTTCATCCCATTTGACATAGGTTTATGGTATCTCATCCTGCTCCAAAATCTGCTAAAATTTCAGGAGCCCCACCCAGGATCCAATCTGGCAACCCTAGATATTGCCGTTCACTATAATTTACAATAAGCATACATCAACTTCATTTTGGTCAAAAATTTACTAAATCTTTCCTATCCTATCAGGTTAACATAAACTAGGAACACCAGTTATGACATGAAATGGTGGCATGGTAGCAAACCTATATGGAAATGCTCAGGTCAACACAATGGCTATACTGTACAGCTCTTCTTAGTAACAGTGGATTTAGGGATAACATATGAGAATTATAACACATACTTCGCATTTTGCTGAAAAATTCCACGCTAAGATTCTTGTCTTCAATTTATCATACAGAAAATCATTATGGGTGGAACTGTAAATCAGTATCTTTCTGGTCTATTTAACAGAGAAAGTAAGGTTGGATGGTTGAAATCCTGTTCTTGTTACACTTTGCTCGTATCTATTCCCATTAATTTCTCTTGTGAAAATACTATGCAGAACTGTACAACAGGTGTGCAAGCTACATGGAAAAGCATTCTTGTAAAATTCTTACCCTTTAAAAAAGGAAGTAGAAGGCTGAAAAATGTTTGAAATAAAATTACACCAGTGCAAACTATTTGACTCAAAATAAGGCATTGAGAACCCACACAGTAAAGTGACAAAATGCAAAATGTACAAAAAGTATCACTACAAACCACTGAGATGGTAGTGGAGACACAGCTCAAGTAATTATACTAAGGAAGACAGATTTGTTCCAAACTCTTTATCTTCTGAATCTTCAGACCAGGATTGTCTTCTTTATATTTTGTGGACTGATTTTTATTTCATGCCCCCTGATTATGCCACCACTGACTATTAAGAACTGAACACTTTTTTCTAAAAGCCAAATTCCAAAATACACTTCACCACACCTCTGAGTAAACAGGGATTTTTCTAGTTTCAACCATACCTTAGTTGCTGATGTATGCATTCAAATCGTTAATGACTTATGGCAGCTCTAAGGCAAACCTATCACAGGATTTTCTGGGACTGCAAGTGTGTTCACGGTCACGCAGTGAGTTTCATGGCTGAGCAGGGAATTGAACCCTGATCTCCAGAATTGTGGTCCAACACTCAAACCACTACACCACACTGGTTCTCTATCATATTGTTACATCTGTTTAAAACTCTATCTGGCATGAAATATATTTAAAATGAAGTAGAAAGCAAAACTTTAATTGAGGCCTTCAATTGTCATTGCCTGGGTAAGGCTGGAAATCAGAAGAAAAAATTGTAATTCATTAGGTGTGAATGTAAGCCAACAGATTCCAATAAAATCAACATGCAGAGCAAAGCCCAGATGCTAAGAAACTTCTCCAAAGGAAAATGTCAAAGCATTAGATATATAGTACTAATTGAAAACTATTAATTCACTCTCCTGAGGAAAACAGAATGTCACAATAAATGGGCTCACTGAATTTAGAGGTTATTTGTTACATCTGAGTGCTGAAATGACACTGTCTGAAATATCTTCTATCATATGAGCTGCCTTTAGAATCAGATGCAAGGCATAAAAACAAAAACATTTTAAAACTTTGAAAAAACCCCAACATGCTAATAAATTTTACTGACATGGAAAAATCTTTTATACTGCAAAGAGGAGGTTAAGTAATTCGAAATAATTGATTTTTCAACATTCAAAACCAGTTAATTATGTCTTGCTTAGAAGTTAATGTGCTATACAATTGAAAAAAAGAAAGGCCAAGAATTAATACCAATCTCTGAGATGCCATTTCGAATAAAACTGTTTTTATATTAAAGACATGCACTGCATTATCATCAAATATCTTTAGAAGTTCAAAGAAAATGATTGGATGCATGGAATCTAAAAGCTACAAGGCATCAGCAATATTCATTATTAAGCATGAACCCTCAAATCTCTTTATCCCAGTGATTCCTAAAGTGGGTGGTAAGCCCCGCTGGGGGTGGTAGAAAGATCCAGGGGGGGCAGTGAGGGGGAAGGTAGGCTGCAAAGGGGCAGTGAGGGAAAAGGGATGGCAGTGGGGCCTTCAGTCAAAGTATTGGTGCACAAGAAAGACAAGGGCAACCAGCAGCTTTTAGGACCATGGTTGTGATGAGAGTGGAATGAAATGTCTTTTCAGGGTCCTTTAAAACCACTGCTCAGCCTTGCTGATTGCTTCGTGTGGTGCCTCCCACTCTTCACCTCCCCATGCATGCTCATTCACTTAGCTGCATTTTTTGCTAGCAGTGGTGGCTAGGAAACTTTTGTGAGGCTTGGATGCAGGGCATTGTTTATATGGCTTGGCATGACACCATTTGGGGACAAACAGAATGACTGGAGCAAGGAGTTAGAGCACTTGGCAATGGGGGATAAGTAGTGGCAAAAAAGAGCTTTCAAAGTTGGGACCTTGCTTAAGCTTTGTGAGTTTTGTGGGGACTTGTGTGGCAGGTTGGAACTGCTGCTTCACCTGCTTTCTTTTGTCAGACAGGCTGAGAGAAGAAGTACAGAAGAAACAATGTTGGGGGGGGGGGACACTTGAAACTGTGTGGGGAAGGCATGTCAATGGTAAAGGAGAAGGAGGAGTATCTGGGGTCAATTCTCGGAAAGAGTCCTTTGCCTTGGAGTGACTCCCATAGTTAAAATCTCTCCCTTTCCTCATCCATGCTATGTTGCCTCTGTAAACCCCCTACCTACAGACCAGCTGAGTCTCTCTCCATCTCAATAAAGAAGGACTGAGAGTCCTTCTACGTCAAGGAGAAGCTTCTCCCTATGCACCTGGTCACCTTGGGAGCAGCACCCAAGTATCTGGCTGAGCAGTGACTGAGAGGCCTCTTGCCTACACTAGCCTTTGGCACAAGGCTGGCATGGGCACAGTCAGTTGCTCAGTTGCTGCTCCCAGGGTGACCGGGTGGCAAAGGGAGCAGCAACCAAGATTGGTTGTTTTGAATTTGCAGTAGAACAGTAAATCTAATACCACGAAATACACATGGGGAGGTTCTAGGATTGTCAGCTAAGAGGAAAGGGCAAGGTAGCTGAGAAAAGTTTGGGAACCACTATCTTATCTACTAGTGCTTTAAAAAGAAAAAAAGGGTCTTGTTCAGCACAAAAATACAGTGACTCTGATGCTGCTCCAGAACAGAAGACTTCAGAATGGGAATCTGCTGAAGTCCAGTAACAAAATATTGTTTGGGTGATACCAACTTTCCCTTTGCATCCACCAGGTAGATCTAGCGGTAGATGGAGTGAAGGGGCCCATCTGAATCAGCAGAAACTCCTTCTCATTTATGAATTAGGGAATGTTTCATGTGACCAATGGCAGCACCCCATTTTGAAATTCTTATGCAATTTGCAAAACTGTAAACAAAGGGACAGCTTCCAAAGGCAATCGACCTGTATCCGCAGTACAAGCTAACTGGAACTTTGGTTTATTGGAAAGACCTACATATTTGGTCTTACATATCTCAATTTTTAAAGACGTTAGTGGAAGTTTCTTTGCTGTAGCTATCACTTTATATATTATACATGTCTAGTTTACAACTCAAAAACTATGTGCTTAAGTTCTGCTTTCACATAAGGAAAAGAGCTAAGTTTCTATAAATTTATTGGAGTAAAAGAAAGAAAAGGGAAGCTATGATAATAATGAAAACAACTTTAAGCTATCTAGTGTGTGTGGGGGGGAATAGATGCTTTGCCACCCCCCCCCCCCAAAAAAGCATGCTCAGCTCCACCAGAACCAAGAAAACAAGAATGTGAATTTCTTCAAGAGGAAAAAAAAAGCACTATGGAATTTCTACCCAAAATGAACATCAGAGCTTCAAGTAATAAGGAAAGCAAGATTTCCATCACTGGACTAAGTTAAAAGCAAACATGTATAAACATTTATACCCGCCTTCCCATAAATAGCTGTAAGAAACAGAGCAAAGTTAGAACGATCTCCTCACAACTGTGTATGAGAATGGATCTCAAATTGTGGGGCACAACACCCGGGAGGAGGACACAGGAATTGCTCACAATGGGCACAAGACATGGAGACTCTGATTCCTCTCCTCCTTTCTCCAAACCCTTTCTGTCCTGGAGGGAAAGAGAAAAGGCAAGGAGGGCACTTGCAGCCTCTGCCTGAGGCAGGAGATATTAAAATATGAATGTACGTGAAAGTGTGAATAAAAATATGCATACTAAACAAAATATTTTAATATACGATGTCAAATGGGGTGTGATGTCTGGTTGTAGAGCTAAAGGGGGGGGGGTCACAAGGGTAAAATGTTTGAGAATCATTGGTACACATAAATATAGTCAAGAACAAGACAAAATTTTCAAAATGACAGTGCTTGATTCTAGCTGGGAAAGTAGCGTGAAACTGGGTTCACTGAAAGGCAGGATTAAGCTACTGGGTCCACTGAAAGGTGGGATTAGGCTGTCCTATGAAATGAGTCTGCCCAGTCTCTGAGTTTTGCCTCAGATACCTTGCTCTAAAGTTTTGAATACATATAATTTTTCCTGAAGACCATTATATAATGCTACTACCCAAAATAATAAGCTACACTAGCTAGAAACATATTTTTTTCTTTTTAGCATTCTGGGAAGGTTCCACTCAAAGAAAAGAACGTGAAGGTCTGTCCTTCATGTGTGTCCTGAAGAGGAAGTACCATTGTACAATCAATGTGGCATCCTCTGTAGCAATTTTAGGACTGCAGCCTTAAGGCATGTTGATTTCTATAGAAAGTTGATTTCTGATTTCTTCAGAAAGTTGTGAAAGTTGTGACATAAAGCATCGCTAAAGAAACACACCTGAACATCACATTTAGGCTCCAAAAATCCTCTCTGCTCCAAAGGTAGAAGAAAGATTACATTCCCAATGAGAACAAAACTTAAATCTTGATAGCTTCTCTTCAAATGAAGGGCCAATGTATCTTCATAGCATATGGATTAGTTTTGTATCTTGACTAACTTGGAATGACTACTTTGCAATCACCTCAATGGTATCTATTGCCCTTTGGGCAAACTGATATCTCAGTGGCACATGATTTCTATAGGAGAGCCACTGTGAAGATGGTCCTTCAGCTAAATGGCTCATCCGACCCTATGATTCTATGTAGTGTAACTGAATCTGAAGAAATAAACAGCTTGGTTGAAAGGAGACACTGTCATAAAAATAATCTACTGAGCTGCAAAATAGTGAGGATTGACCTCAACATTTCTTCCAAAGTACTTTCACTGTCACTTCCTCTGGCTGGTAACAAAAATTCAGTGACATCAATTTACAGCAATGTATGGCATGAGATGGATGAACGGATTCAGTATCACTTTCTGGGACCCAGGAGATTAACCGAAGGGAGTACTGCCAACCTCTACTTCTTTAAAATGACTATTATAACACTGAGCCTTGACTGGAAAGGTTAGTGAGGCAGCTGCCTGTCCGCTCATCCCCTTAGGATGTGATCAGTTAAAGAGAAAGAATAGGATGCCACAAGTCAAGATTATGGACCCAATGAAGAGAGAAAACCCTTGAGCCAGTGATTTAAAGCACACTGCGTGCTTGACACCAAAGCCCCAAAACTATGCCAATTGATAATTTATTTGAAATGCTATGTATATTAATTGAAATGTTATTAGAATTGTAAGAAACATCAAACAGTCTAAATCCAGCTCAGTCTCAAATTGATTCAATGAGCCTACTCTAACTGAGACTAGCAACTGCATTTAGATTATGGTATATAAGTAAGACTATTTTTATTTTAAGTTTCCATGGATCTCCTACTCTGGAACTGTTGATTTATTGTACTTTGGATTATGTTGATATTAATGGTGCCAATTGTTTCAACTATATTTTAGTGACTTACTGTATTTACATTCTGTTTTTATACTGTCATAAAAAGCTTTCATAGATGGTATAAATAAAATTGTAATTTGCAAGACACAAGTCTCAAAAATAGAAGCAACAAATTGAAGCTGGTGCCACCCCCTCTAATTTAGTCGGGATTAAAAAAAAAAACTGCTAGTCTATAGCAGAATGATTAAGATACAAAGTAAGTAGTTTATTGTGCCAGGAAGAAAACCTTCTTTGGATATGTGAACTGTCCCAAGGTAAAACAGATAAGAACTTCTAACTAAAAATTAATTAATTAATTAATTAATATTTTGATGGCACAACAGGTCAGGGGCAGGAGAAGAAATAGGTCCTGAATGGTTATTTGGGAGCAACACATAAGGAGAAAAGGGGCAGACATAGATGTTCAGTAGCATAGCCAACATTCAGTATAGCTAATATGTCAATAGTAGTATTGTAGAAAGAATGCAACACTTAACCTTTTAATCCTTCTACTTTTCTTCCACAGCACCTGCACTTACCTGGACACCCAGACATGTTTCCAGGGCAGTGAGGACAGAATTCTGGAGCAAAGGTTGGAAACACCACTCAGTGAAATGGGCAGAGAGGCTTCCAAATGCAACAGGGCTGGCTTGTTGCATTCAGAGGTAAGATAAGGCTCCCTGTTAAGACCATTAAGTCCAATGACCAAACTATACTACTCTTTGTCAGGAGGGGATGATAAGATGGCAAGATGTTTAAGTGCTCTAGATGTTCATTGTTTGCCCCTGCAGAAACCCCTTCTCTTTTGCATGAGAGGTAAACACCAAATTGAGAATCTTATGTTTGCCATCAACTATCTTGTTCCTTTGACTATGAGGAAACAGAAACAGTAAAAAAGTTGATCTGTACCTTGGATCAAACATCAATCAGAATAGAGTCAAGAAATCAGGAGAAGACTAGGAATGGGGAGGGCAGCTATTAAAGAACTAGACAAGATCCTAAAGAGTAAAGATATACAACTGAGCACCAAAGTTAGAATTGTCCAATTGTATTCTCCATCATCATGTACAGATGTGAGAGCTGGATATTGAAAAAAGGGATAAGAAGCAAATAAATTCATCTGAAATGTAGTGCTGGAGAAGAGTGCTGTGGGTACCATGGACAGTCAAAAAGGTGAACAAATGCGTCCTTGAACTGATCAAGCCTGAAATCCCCCTGGAAGCAAAGATGATCAAACTGAGGCTGATGTACTTTTGATATGTCACGAGAAGGCATGGCTCATTAGAAAAGGCAATAATGCTAGGCAAGGTGGAGGGAAGCAGAAAGAGAGCAAGACCACATGCTAGATGGATGGACTCTATAAGGGAGACCACAGGTATGAATTTACAGGACCAAAGCAGAGATTAGTAGAGGACATGGAACAGTATAGGACAGGGAGTCTTACAGGTGTCTCATCTACATGGTTGCCATGAGCTGGGATGGCATTTAACAACAATCTTATTCCATCCAAAGGTGGTCTCAGAAAAAAAATTGCCCCAGCTAATTATCATACTTTGTATGAACCTTTAAATATTAAGTACCTCACCTACACAGTGAAGAAACACTCGTGTTTAATTGCTGATAAAAAGCCAGAGTCCTCAAACATCTGATGAATGCACCGGATATACCATGCTGGAAGGTAAATTCTCTGATTCATTACATAGATGCCATATCATGTTGCTGGTGCTCCAATGTACAAATGACCTTGATGAGATCAAAGGAAGTTACAAAGGTTTCCCCCCCTTACTGGTGTTATTTTAATAACGAAGGAGTTCAGCAAAAGATTTAATGTGTTAATTAAACAACTACTTTATAGACACAGACCAGTGGGATAGGGAGATGATAACAGAAATAGTTTATGCACAGACAACCAAATCCTGACAGTGAGATGGGATGACAACTAAATGTGAGCATTAGATGGCATCTGTAATAGATAGCTCCTCTAATTTAATTAGTTACAATATTGCTGTCTGCAAAAAGCTGTCAAAAATCTGCTGTGAGATGGTAAACATAATTTGCTACCCTTGCATCCCTTTTATCTGTGCTAGAGTTCATCTTAGCCACAATTGATATCACTTAGAGTCAAGCTATCTTTGATTAGCCCAGGTTTTAAAAAAACAAACACTGAACTGAGAGGTAACCATGAGTTTAAAAGACAGAGTAACCTGTTGTTTCTTATTCCCATTCAGAACCACAGCATAAAGGAAAGGTTTTAGCCTTTGTTCCCAAGGTATCTATCTCCCCAGTAAAAAAAACCCTGCTTCCACCGCATTTGGTGGAATGATCCTCAGGAAAATCACAACAATTCCCACTTTCCAAGCTTACTATTAATTTAAAATCTAAAATTGTGGGTGCTAAAGTAATTGCTAATTTGGTATAGAAATATACTTGCTATTGCCATTGCTGATGGCCAAACTGCCCTCAGGACTGCAATGACTCTGAGGGCCCCAACAAAGCCAAGCATGTCATCAAAATATTTGCTCTGCAGAAAGGAAGTGTTTTTTTTAAAGCAAAACACAATGAACTCAGAACTCCACTTTGCATACAAACCACAAAATTACCACAATAATTAAATATTTCTTTAGAAAGAGGTACAGTGATGTACAGAGCCAGCATGGGGCAATAGTGTAAGTGCTGGATTACGACTCCGAGACACGAGAGTTCAAATCACTGGTCAGCCATGAAACAGCTGGATGATCTTGGGCAAGTTTAACTTTCTTCGTCTAGGGGAAAAGGCAATGACAAATCTCACTCTGAATAATTCTTGTGAAGAAACCCTATGAGAGGGTTTCCATAAGGGTTGAACTCAACTTGAAGGCACATAACAAGAACAATTATGTAAAAGAAAAGGAGAAAGCCTTCCAAATGCTTTTAGTAACTTTTAAGAGTCAGCTTAACTCAGAGGAAAATATTTAATAGCAAGGATGACTCCCATAGAATGAATGAGATCTTGTATGCCTACATAACTGCATAAGAAAGGACCACTATCACTCCTGCATTGGTTGCTCAAGGAACATTTTCTACAAGCTGTTCTTAATGGACCAATGGTCCAGTCAAGTGCCAGTATGAATGTACAAATGTTTTATTGATATTATAAACCTAACAGAACTTCTGAATAACTGTAGTGATACTGAGACTCTCCCAGTCAGGTTCATCAGCCATAGTTCAGCCTTTTTTCCCTTGCAGGTTTCCTTGCAAAACCACTGAGGCTTAGAGCTGCCAGGAAAACTATATTGCAGGCATCATTAGCTTCCCTTAACTTTACAGGACAACCCCAAAACCACTCTGCTAGCATTTGTATTAGCTCAGTAAATGCAGCTTGCACTGGCAGAGTCATTTAGGGAATGTTGCTATGGGCCAAGATATTTTAATGAGATCCTGATTAAGTGTGTACTTTGTATTTTTCTATAGTGCAGATGATTCTGGTGCACTTTCTTTGCAACATCTTTTCCTGCAAGCAGTGTTAATATTTATGTCTATAAGATGTACTGTAAATAGAAAGGATACAGATTTCTCTGTAAGAAGCAAATTAACGTAAAGCAGAGATGTGGCAGCCTTATAGTGTGTTAACACATGTTTTGATATAGGGCAAGAAGTTGACCTAAGGCAACAGAGGAGGAGAGATTGTGGCCTGTAGGCCACATACAGTCCCTGAGCTCCTTTTCTGTGGGTCTTGAAGGACCCAAAGGTCTCCCACCCCCCACTGGCATTAAAAATCAGTGGCATGGTTGTGGTGTGCTGTCCAATTTCGTTAACAAGCCATTGTAAAAGTTGGTTGAGAGCTTAAGACACCACCTCTTCCCTCTACCCCACCTTCCCATTTATGGACCATCCTTGTTTTCACACAGAACGATTTCTGCTTATTTTCTCCTCCTTCCCTATCCACAGGGCTCTCCTGAAGAAAGAAAAGGCAAAGACATGACCTCGACAATGTTTCTTCACTTCCTCCTGTTACAGAGGTGCTGCTTTTATAAATGAATATTTATTATGATAATAGGCAGATAAAATAAACAACCAAATTAACTGTTAATACACTTACAATGCACTAGTATAAAATCATGATGCTTGTTGAGTTTCCCTTATCAGGAATTCCAAAATCCAAAATAATTCCAAAATCCAAAACTTTTTCTCTCTCTATGAAATTTCATTATGTTTGCTGTTGCTGTTAATTACCTTCACATTGATCTCTACCCATGGCAACCCTGCTGATGAGACATCTCCAAGACCCCCTGTCCTCCACTGCTCACAACAACTCCTGCAAAACTTTTTTCTTTGTTCTTCTTTAGCAGTTGTTTGAGGTCTGTGAGGCTTTCTTCTAGTATTATGGTGTTGTCAGCTTATCTCAGATTTTTGATATTCCTTCCTCCTGTATTCACACCTCCTTCTTCTGTGTCCAAGTCTGCTTTTCTTACAATACGTTCTGCAGATACATTTAACAGGTAGGGTGATATGATGCACAACTGGGAATCAATCTGGTTCTCTGTCTTTTGTCCTGACAGTAGCCTCTTGTCCTGAGTACAGTTTCCTAATCAGAACACTCAGATGTGTTGACACCAAGGGCATTCCATAGCCTTTCATGATCTATGTAGTCAAAGGCTTTGCTATACTCTATAAAATACATTCTGATTTTCTTCTGAAATTCCTTAGTGCACTCCATTAGACACCGTATGTTTACAATCATATATGCAAATACAGGTATTCCAAAATCCAAAAAAATCCAAACCCCAAAACACCTCTGATGTTTCAGATAAGGGAAACTCAACCCGTACTATATCAGCATCCTATGTTGTTGTGTTGTGCCTATTTGGATATGCAATTGTGGCTCAGAAGTGTGCTAACTTTGCTGTAATCTAAGGGAACTGATGAGCTAGAAGATATGTTTCAGATTTCCCAGGTATGTTTTGCAAAACTAGAGTGATAAAATCATTTTAGATCTCATAATAGAAGGAAAAATACAACATTACGTGTCTCATGGTTTCCACCTCTCTGTGTCATGAGGGCATAAACATTCACAACGTGGCACACTATTACATCTTCTAGTCAGTTCTGCAGATGGCAGCACATTAAATTTGGCTGTAGTAAATGTTATATTTTGGAACAGTTAAATTAATCAAATAAACTGCAGGGAGAAAAGCCCTCCTCCTGTCTGTAAAGGCTGCATAAGTAACTATGTGATTCTGCAACTGAGTATCCCAAATATGCTGACATATATTATTTTTGGATTTGGTATAAACCTTAGCAAGAATAGCATTCTGTGAGAATACCAAACTAAGCACTTTCTCATCTACTTTCTTTTTTCATCTTGATTGAAATGTATCAGTAAGAGCTGGGGGGCAGTCGTTTGGTCATAACTAACATTTTAAGAGAAAAATTTAACTCATGTTTCTAAGCCTGAAATTAACTAGTCTTTAAGCATAAAAATATCTTGGGCACACAGCTTGGGAGGCCAAGAAAACTTCTCAAATTTTTTAATTGAATAGATGCTAGAGCACTCATAAGACTGCATTGTTAGTGTTTTCAGCTGTTACTCTTGACAATCTCATCAGTTTAGCTGCCTTCCCTCTCAACCCTCGCCTTTGGCCAGAATTTTGGACTGATTTCCTTCTTTATGAGCCCTGGTGGCGCAAATGAGCCCTGGTGGCGCAGTGGTTAAATGCCTGTACTGCAGCCACTCACTCAAAACCATAAGGTGGCGAGTTCAAGACCAGCAAAAGGGCTCAAACTCAACTCAGGCTTCCATCCTTCCGAGGTCACTAAAATGAGTACCCAGATTGTTGGGGGAAAATAGCTTACATTTGTAAACTGCTTAGACACTGCTTAGGCAGTATGAAGGGGTATATATAAATGTAGCTGTTTGCTTGACTGCTGTAATCCACTTTGATACCCCACCGGAAAAGGCAGAATATAAATAAATCCATTTATTTATTTATTTATTTATTGCCATGGTTACTCTATTTATAATATGTGTAAACCACCCAAGAATAGAAGAACATTAAAGCCATTATAAATAAAACAGAATCAAACACAAAATGACAAATCTGAAAAAAACTATTCACAGTATAAAACTGTAGTCAGTTAAGCCACCAGCCCTTGCATGTTCACACAGTAGAATTAAAACATCATAAAGATCTTACAATCTCGTAATATGTCTCATAATAGTTTTTAAAAAGTATTCTCCTAGTGTTTGTTTTCCTCAAAGAACTATGCTGTCTTGGATTTTCCCAAAGACAAATCCATCCCCTTTCGATCTTCAATCTGCCTCTTTTAATATCCCACCCTTTAGTCTTTGCCTTGCTCTGCCTCTTGCTCTTTCCACAGACTGTGATTTATTAATAGAACAGATTCCCAAATATTGTTTCCTGTAATTACCTCTCTTCAGACCAGAAGGTAACAACTTATGGCCTTTTAAACACTGTTGTATTGTATTCTCCGTCAGCCCTAGCCAGCACAGACCATGATAAGGGGTGATGAAAATTACAACCCAGCAACATTAGAAGGGGTTATTCCTTTGTGCAGCTTTGTGGTTTCTGCTTTCAGCTCCTCCTACCATCAGCTTTCCATTTGTCTGACCACTGTTCTATGAACTACTGTATATACTCATGTATAAGTCTAGAAATTTAGGTCAAAAAATTGACCCAAAAAACCTGAGTCGACTAATCCATGGGTCAATGTAAGTACTGTATCCTAACTCTTATTTAAAAGAAGGAACCATCCCCTGATGAAAAGCAAGAGTATAATCTGTCCTGGAAGCACTGACCCCCTTTATTCTCTCATCCATCCAGTCTTATGAATAAGTACAAAGAGTTATGTCTGATGGACTTTTGGAAGTTATTTGACATTGTTTTGCTTTGCTTCATCCTTTAGGTCCTTTCCTATATGCCCCTAAATTTTATCCTCGACTTATCCATGGGTCATAGCAAAATCCATAATTTTGGTCCCAAAATTTGCCCTCGACTTATACATTGGGTCGAATTATAGTCAAGTATATAGGTATTTTCCCCACTAACACCCAGTCCAAGCCTACCCTATACTTGCTGTCTCTTTGCATGGTCTTGAGCTTTGGAACATTTCTGGAGGAAATAAAAAGACTGGATTGATTTTGTTTAAATTTAAAATTCATGCCCTCTTCCAACTCATCTGCTATCTATCTGGCCAAGCAGCACCATTACACCGCCAACATCTACGCCCACTCATTCCAACAATCCCCAGAGCCTTTCCCCTGTCTTGAATATTCCATTAAGGTTGGCTCATTCTTTACTTTTTGACTCATACCTTCACTTTCAACGGGGAGAAAAATTAAAACTATTCATCTCTCTCTTTTTTCTCTGCCACAAATTCACTACATGGCCATTGGCAAGGTGCTGCTTGCCAGTCACAATTACCCAACCTACAATGGTTGAGAATGGATGTGATGTGATTTGAACACCCCCAAAATGCTGCATAAATTTAATATTATCTTTATCTTTTCATGCACATTGTTTCCTGAATGTTTATTACAGTTTCAAAAAGAAAGCCCCAATTGTCATTTACAAGAACTTCAAAAGGATGTCTGGACAGAATTTGGGCTTCCACTTCAAACTGCTCTCTATCTAATGCTGTACACTATTAAGGCAACTGAGGAATGAGAAATGGCGACTAATTCTAGTAACAGAGGATCTTAATCAATTCTTATTTTGAATTAATTGTTGCACACAAACACTGTTTAATCAGAAAAGGAGTGCTATCAGTTTCCCAAGGAGCTAACATGACATTCCTGCTCTATCAAAATTGAGCACCTTTCATTAGCAGATCAGAAGATGTCCTTTCACTTTAATGTTTCTATTCAAGGTTTCCTCGCATGCATAAACTTCTGCAATGGCCCCAACCTCTTTCCCCCTTAAAATTATGAGCTTAGTTTCCATAATTTATTTTTTCCACAGAAATTCATAATATATAAATGACAAATTACCCAGTGATAATGGACAATTAATTCAAGGTCACAACAGAGGGCTTATACATCTTTCCTTAAATAATTCAGGCAAAAAAGGGGGAATCAATGCAGACATAATGTCACAAGCCTGAGGTCTGAAAGCTATGGACTGTTTCACACTACACAACAATAGCACTATGATTCCACTTTAACTGTCACCCTAACATTCTACAAAATCTTAGGATATGCAGTTTAGTAAGGGGCACTTAGAATTGTCAGCCAGAGACCTCTAGTACTTACCAAACTACAAACTCTGGGATTCCACAGAATACAGACACCACCACCACCACCACCACCACCTATATTTATATTCAGTCTTTTTCCCAATCTGAGACACAAGGCAGTTTACAACAGTTAAAAGAGATGTAGCTTAAAATATATATCAATATTATTTAGCCATGTTATATAGTATTATAATTGTGTAGTGTGAAAGGACTTTATTTTATCAGTTCTCACAGCACACTCACCAGATGATATTGATTTAAATTTGTCCTGCCAATCTACAATACAACCAAATACTATGGCCTTAATCCTACTGGAAGCCCTAACTAAAACAGACACATGGAATCAATGGGATTAATATAAGTGTTGATTCTCCAAGACTCAGTTCAACAAGTCTGCTTTAGCTGTGACTACCAACAGGATTCAGACCTAGTATTCTCACAAAAAACTTACTGCCTTCTTCCTCATTTTATGGTGGAAAAGGCTACTAACCTCTCCATCCTGGAAATGCTTTTTGAGTTGCTTCAGCATGAGATTGAGCTTTTTAGATTGCACTCCACTGTACGCCAGCAGCATGCTACCAAACTGACGCTCTGTTATCCGTCCATTTATAGGATCATGCCTTTCAAACTGGAAAAGAAAAAGAAGAAGAAAACTAGATTCCTTGCATTCATTTATCCATTTAATCACAGGAAGTTGTTAACAGTTTTATTTGAGGATTTCTCTTCTACATTTAAAATGATATATAGAGAAGCACATGCAAATAAAACACATTTTTGATAGAAAAAATGTAATGATAATGAACCTCATAATCAACATAATTATAAATTAATTTGCAACAATCATAAAATAGCAGGCATACTTTATCTTCCCTTCATATGTTCAATTCTTCTTGGGAATTGTTAATGTTGTGGCCATAATCTTGATTTATCACTTCTACCTGGAATTAATGCAGGCTTTTCTATAAGGTTCTTGATGTTTGTGTGCATTTTTTAAAAGATAACCGTTAGTTCATAGTCTTCAAGGGTTCAAATTTTTAATGAGAACTAGAAATAGTTTGTAAATAAAAATGAGAAGTGGGATAATAAAACTAAAATGAATATTGAGATAATCATTCTTACGGGTTTAGAAACAAAAACATTATTATTTGTGATCCCAACACAAGCTGTAAATGAATGGTCTTTTGTTACAGCTTTTGTAGAGTGAATTTTATATTAAAATGCCAAGCCCTTGATTTAGTAGAAGCCACAACAGCATGCCTTAAAAAGCTTTTCCCCAAAACTAAGACTTAAGGCAGACCTGCACAACTTGGCAGTAGGTAAGGGCCAAAATTACAATAGGCTAACTTCTTCAAGCTGCAGATAGGTTTTAATTAAATACTAATTATATTAATTAATTATATTATATTAATTAGAATTAATTCCATTCTCCTCCTCCTCTGCCTGGCCCTCTCCTCAGGAGAAAGCCGAGTGGCAGAAGAGCCTTGCTTGTCCTCCTCCTCAATCCAGACTTCTCCTTGGGAGAAGGCCAAGCGACGGAGAAGCCTTGAGGGGTGAGCATTTGCCTCTCTTTCTTGTTCACTGCCTGGCCTTCTCAGGAGAAAGCTAATCAAGATCTAATGTGTATCCTTCATTAATAAATCTGGATATAAAATGGAAATCAACATTTTATTTGGCTGTTGGGAATTACAGTGGGCCCTTGGTATATGCTAGGGTTTGGTTCCACCCCCACCCACCCCTGTGGATATCAAAATTTATAGATGTCCAAGTCCCATTAAATACAATGGTTAGTAAAATGGTGTCTCTGACATAAAATGGCAACATCAAGATTTGCTACTCGGAATTTATATGTAGTATTTTTAAAATATATCCAAGCCATGGATGCTTGAATCCATGGACAAAGAATCTGTGGATACAGAGGACCAACTGTATAAAGGTGTTGCTTGTTTCCAGGCTATTTGAGAAACAAGAAATTTTCCTTTTTTCCTTTTCCTTTTATAATAGGAAATGAAGTTCAAAACTTTTCCCAACTGGTGCAGCAGAAGTGATCATTTCTACTATAAAAACATACCAAAATGTGTAGCTAATTGATGCATGATAATAATTTGTAATGTTGCCATCTTCATTATTTTACTGAAATGTATAGATAAACATTACTTTTAGATGTAACATGCTCTGAAATTTTACTTTCCTCAAACAACTGCAGCAACACCATTTTCCAGAGCTGGTTATATGGTGCATTCGAATCATTTGTTACAGCTGGCTGTGTATCTGTTCCTGGACATAGTTTAAAGTATTGGTAATGATATATAAATTCCTATATAGTTCAGATCCAGGCAATCTGAGAGTAGAAGTAAATTAAAACAACCAGTGAATAGACCATATATGCCTTTTTCATTCATCTATTCAGGCATCCATCCATCCATATGGACATGCCTGAGATGATGATGATGATGATGATGATGATGATGATGATATATTAATATAGTGCTGTGGATTTACACAGTGCTGTACATAACGAACAATAAAATACATAAAAGTAAACCTGCCCATGGTATACATTCTAAGAAATAATACCGGTAGCAAAATGCATATAAATAATACATAACAATACAGGAAAGGGTTCAATAAAATAACAACAAAGTAGGCAACAAATTAAAAACATCAAATGACAATATTCATTTAATGCTTTGGAATGCTTCCCTGAACAGGATGGTCTTCAACTCAGTTTTGAAACCGGTTCAGATGCTTTGTCACAGAAGTATTTCCATAATTGAGTATAGAATATAATTAACAGGAATCTCATATTTTGATATTTCCATATGAATTTTGACATTTAACAGATTTCCCATTAACAACAGAGCACCTATTCAAAGTTTCTTACACCTACCAGCTAAACACTAAAACATATTCTCTCTAAATATCACAGTTTTAAATTTATTTTAAGATAATGTTAAATTACAAAATAAACCAGACGGAAAAAGATTTTTGGGGTAATCAATCCAGGCTGCACAAAAAATTATAGCACAAAGCAGATGCAATCCATGTTTACTTCTTGTTAATGCCGGGAGAATGATATTTCACTCAGTCTTACCAGTTTGGATCTAGACTCCAGTCTTGGAAACAATGACTAACTTAAATATGATTTCAACAGAGTATCAGCTTGAAGCATGACTAAGTCTAGAGGCAGCCCATAAAATTTACTGAAGCAAGAAAGCCCGTTAAACATACCAATGTAATGGTTTAAACACAATGTTAAAAAGCTATTTTCCTAAAGATCTATGCATTTATTACAACAAGATCCCAATTTTAGTACAGCAATCTGCTATGACCTTAGTGCCTGTCGAACAGTAATCATGTACTAGAGTAGATGATAAACTAAAAGACCATAATGGAAAGTAATGGAAACTAATGTTGTCTTTTGAGAATCACAGAGTTTCTACCTTTACTGGGAAGAAAAACCTGCCAATGAAGTTGTAAGGCCACAGAAATATAATAGTCCAGCGCTAACCTGACAGGCTATGCTCTTCAAAGAAATTCTTCTTTAACACTGTCAACAGTTCGATGGAATATTACTGTATCATTTAGACAGGACTGCATAATAACCCTAAACTCATCCAACCAACTGCAATTTGTCAGTCACTCTGACAGTATTTTAAGTTTTTTCCAATTTTGCAGAGGTTCACTCAAAGCTCCAGAATAAGCACATGTTGTGCTCATCAAAAATGGCAAAGAACTGCAGTAGCACATCAACATTATGCCTTACATAGCTGTCAAACCCTGTGCTCTGGCACTGACATCTCCTTCTAAAAATATGCTTCATATCTGATGGGAGAAAGCCATACAGATCCTTTCAATATTTGGCAAAACAACAATTCAGGACTTACCATGGGTTAAAATTCTCCAGATATATTAGGTGCTTAAAAATCACATCCCTACTGCTTCCTGGAACATGATAGCATCAATCTTTTAAGAGACAAGTCTGGGTTTAAGACTTTTCCCATGCTTTTGTTGCATATAAGCCGTATTTTAAGTTGCTTCAAACATATATAGAGGGATTCCCCCTGATCCTTATTGAACTTTGCTGCAGCAGTGGAAGAGTTGTCTCAGGCTATGTCTGCCTGCATTCCTGATGTTCCATTCTATGAGAAAGTAAAAGATTTACAAAAGCCTTTTGGTGATATAAACTCCAGTACCAGTCAGTATGCTCCTTTATACAGACTTACTATACTCCAGTACCAGCGTCACACATATATGTATGACCTCTAAAGTCACTGTGCTCCTCAATACCAGATGCTGGAGACCAAGAGCAGGAAGATGTTAATTTGCTCTTGTGCTGCTTATGGGTACCGTATGCATTGGGAAAGCTGGCTGATCACTGTGGGAACAGTCAGTTTTCTTGCCCATTCAAAAATGTCAAGTGGTGCTGCAATAAAGAAAATATAGGGGTCTAGTGTTTCTTTCAAGTTTTCCCAGGATGGACTAAGCTCTCATCCTTCATCATTCTATTCAGAGAAGGGGATGGTTACTATTTTGATACAGCACTTAAAATCGACCAGTGGATAAGTCGATCCAGGTTCTTTTGGGGTTGATTTTTTGCCTAAAAGTTGTGGACTTAAGAATATATACAGTATGTTCTCATCACTTCAGAGCAGGAATGATACAAAACAGGATGGTGGAAGATGGATGGCTCTTAAGTTGAACATCTGGGTAAAGAATTTCAAGAATTTCTTTTAAAATACAACCCTGTTTTCTTCCAGATCAATTATTTCTCAAATTCCTTATGACTAAATAAAATGGATAGGTCTGAATTAAAAAAAAATCATAGGAGGGATTTTTTGAGGCCCCATGTATTTTGCTATTATTTTAAAAAAATCACCAGGCCTAAATATCCTGAAGGATCCAGATCCCTATTTGATCTTGAAATTTAAGTGAGGTCAGCCCTGATCAGTACTTGGATGGATGATATGGAATACCAGATGCAATAAGCTTTATTTCAGAGAAAGGCAATGGAAAACTACTTCTGGGTATTCCTTGCCTAAGAAAACCAGATGAAATTCATGGGGTCTCCATATGTTGATGAGAGATATGAAAACACATGCACACACACAAAAATCAAATTGCTGTATAAAATCTTGACTTATTCAAAAGTAAACTATTGCACAGAAAAGGAATGTCAGCAACTCATCCAACAAACAACCTCTACAGAGAAAACAACACAGCAGAAAGGTCCACCTTAAAGTATATCTTCTCAAAAAGAAAAGAGAATGGATTAATTAGTCAGCAGGAAAAAATACAGGATTACTCAGGAGCAGGTGGGAGAAGTAGACTGTGAGAGCATCCCATTGCTATCCTTTTGCATGTAGCAGTAGTGATGGTGATGACAGCAACAATGGGGCTTTCTAGATTGGCAAAAAGAAGTGTGTTCATGGCTGCATGAAACTCTAGCCTTTAGATGAGAAAAAGGGAAAGTGTGCCATGAAAGTGCTTTTTTTGCGTTTTAGGGGAGAAGAAGCGCCTTTAAAAAGGTGCAGGTTTTCCCAGCTTCTTTTTTAAAAACTGCAGAACAGCGCAGCTCCATCTAAAGGCTGTGGTGCAGCTGCTAAGCATTAAGGAAAAGGCAACTTCATGTCACACTTTCCTGCCAATCTAGAAAGCCCCAATGATGATGGTGATGAATGGATTGACTAATCAGTAGGTTAATCTATACACAACAGTAGACCAATACTACCATTTCAGCAGATTTTTTTGGTAAGTGTTCCAATTCTACATTAAAAGCAAGAAAATGAATTAAATGGCTAAAACCAGAATGCAGAAAGGTGGATGTATACGTGCCTTCCAGTCACATGTTGACCTGTGGTGACCTCATGAATTTCATAGGGTTTTCTTAGGCAATGAATATTCAGAGGTAGTTTTGCCAGTTAAGGGATGAAATCAACACAAAAAATATTTGCTTAGAAACATATTCTGATGTTCCAGCAATAATCTGCACTGCACGTAGAAGGAAAGTAAACTAAGTGGAAAAATCCATGTGGTATATTCCAAATCTTTAAATGTTAATTACACTTTTCTGTAACTTAAACTGTAATTTAGTTACAGTTCTGTTACTGAAAACATTACAAATAACTCATTATTTGTAACATGTTACTCTTGGGCTCTTGGAGGAATATCAGCACACAGCCAACAGATGTTCAATTGTAGAAAAAGCTTTATTTCCCCTCATTTGGCCACAGAGTCTGAAATACAAATGTGCCAGTGCAGAAAGGTTACTGTTGGTCTTAACAAAGCATGACTCAGAGCAAGCAAGCAAGCAAGAAAGATGGTGAAGTGGATGGGGTAATGCAGCAACAAATACATATGCCACGCTCCTTCAGGCAAGCAGATCCTTTGACAGTAGGACAAAAAGAATGAGAAATAGCACCAGTCCCATGCATTTATCATATATGATGAATGTACACACCTCTCGCTTCCTCTCAGAAAATCAAACTTCCTTTCATTAGTACATTGGAGAGAAGACAATGTGCGCTATGTGACATTCACCATGGGGAATGTCACAGCTACATTCATACTGTGGCAGCTTAGTGTCTTCTGTGAAGACACTAAGTATGCTTTGGTGGAAATTTTAAGTACATGTATTAAACTACAGAATTCAGTGGGATCACAGAATAAAGTGGAATTTGCCTCTGAAGAAACATGCTTTTCGGTCACACTGCATATCGTTTAGATGCAGAAGAGTAGTGCTACAGAACAGCCATGAAATGAGACATAGCAAACTACAATTTATTTTACACAAGCAAACATTCTTTAAAAACACACCGAAATGAGAATTGTTTGAAGTTCAAAATTAATTTTTAGCCAAACATGATGCTTCAATATGAGATATGCAAATACTTAATAAAAGCACTTAAATAGGTAATAAAAATGGCTAGTTATATAGTTTCCCCAAGGAAAACACTCCTCCATGAATAACCATACCCAATTTGTTTTCCACATGAAGTAGTTGAATTAAAAATATACTCTTCCCTTTTTGGTTCTGCCCTTGAAGAACTGTAAAACATACGTACAAAATGGCCTTGAGATCAAGCCTCCTTTGAGACCGCAGCAAATAACATTTAACAGATCAAGGATAATGTCTTCTCCCTGAAAGTCACCTAGCCTCTCTGGAATGAATGAAGCAAGGCAGCTTCTAGTTTGCACAATGAAAAAGAAACAGTAAAGACAGACCACTTAATATATTTTAAAAACACAGGAAAGCAGTATTATTCAGTGTAGCTTTTGTCCTTTCCCATACTCTTGTCACACAATGGGCAAGGACACTTTAAACAGAGCAAGATGACAGAACAGAACTCAGAGACTTTTTCATTTTATACACAAGCATAGATTCTTTCAAAAATTAGATAAGTGAAGAGTTTTCCTGAATTAAAATGGAAGGCTCGCTCAATTCTTATACTCCAAAAGATTTGTTTCAATAATGTGTATAATTTTTATAATTGAAGCACCAAATACACTAAACTAGTGAGCACTAACTACAGAAAACCAGTGTGAGTGTTGAACTAGAATTCTCGGAGACTAATACTGGAATCCCTGCTGAGCCATGGAAATCCATTGGGTGACCTTGGGACACACTCTCTCAGTCTTTGAGGGCAGCAATGGCAAACCTCTTCTGAATCAATCTTGCCAAGAAAACTGTGTGATATAGTAATACTAAGCCAGCGTCTTCTTGAAGGAAAACAATAACAACAAAGCATAGTTATTGAGTGTTATATTTGAGCCCACTGTCTATGCTTCAGAATGGGTTGGGTTTTTTTCAACATACCTCTTCATTCACAGGAGGCAACCATGCAGAAGTAAAGTCTGCAGAGATACTACAGGTAGCCTCTTCAGGTAATTCAACTACCTTTCTCAATCAGAAGTGATCAAGTGTCTGAGTCATACCCAATGAAGCTGAGTAAGAAAATTATCAATTCATTGTGGAGGTGGACTGAAGGAGACCATGCCAGATCACATTAGGAGCTATAGAAAGAGTTCAAGCCTCTGGGACCTAGCAAACTTTATTTTTTACTTCAAGCACTCTTGAAGTCCGCTAACGAAGGTCAAAATAAAAATGCTGAATCAGTATACAGAACTAATTACTTATTAAATTTTATGAGCCATACCCATAAATGGCATGGATATGTATAGAAGTGCAAATCTGTATCTAAATTCCTCCATAATTAGGGATCCTAGAAGTCTTTTGTGAGGAGAGAGACTTTTCTCTACCACTGTTTTTAAACAACTGGAAATCTGATGTCCTCGCTGATCCACTGAAAAATCATTTATCTCTCTACTTTTACTGCAGAACTACTACAGAATGCCTGTCTATAGGGCTCAAGAGACCCTTTCCCTTATTTACATTTTAAACCAGTGGTCCCCAAAACTGTGCCCTTTAACAGTGATGTAGGCCAATAGTCTGGGATTCTGGGAGCTAAAGTCCAAAATCCCTGAAAGAGCACCGTTTGGGGACCAATGTTTTAAATAGATGCTTGCTGCCTTCTCAAATTCTCAGCACACAGCTGAAGAAATACTCCTCCAGCACTACAAACATTCCAAAGAGCGTCAGCATACCAGAGGAAACAAGGTCTATTATCTGCTCTTTACTTCTGTTGTCTATCTACATAGAACAGATGTCTGCTTAAAGACCTTCACCTAAATGCTCAATTTGTTCAAGAAAGCATAATTTACTTTATTGTAAAGATGTGTTGGAATAATCCTGGAATGCTGCCAGATTCAGAGAAAGTTGGCCTTGCAGGGGTGGAAAACGGTACAGCAAAAAAACAGTAAGAATGATGAATTCAGTTTGAATGTACAAGCATCAGCATGTTTGAACATTTCCTGTCCATTCTGATGATGGTAAAACAGCAAAATCAGGGAATGCTCTTGGTAGCTTGGATCAGAACTACCCTATAAAACAAAATAGTTGTGGTGCAATAGCTCCCATTTCAAATGAGAGCAACAGAATTTCCAGGCGACTGGACACGATGTGCAAGCAGATGAAATCCAACACAGCATTCTGGAACTGACATTTAATTTACTTTATATTCCACAGTGTTAATGGAAAAAAAGAGAAGAAAAGAGGGCAAAGAAAAAATCTTGAGCAGAAGAGAGTCACTTGGAGAGGCATCAAGTTGCAGTCAAGATCTGCATTTTGCAGAACATAACTGAGTTGAAAAATCTGGGAACAAGCCCTGCAAAGCAACAAGATCTTCCAAGGGCACTTGTGGGAGCATTTGTCATTTTTGTACTTTGTACAGGTGTACAGAAAGGGAAACCCCCTCCCACCCCAAAGCAACTGTAAAAAAAAGATGTTTTCATTATTTCCAGATGAATGTCAAAAAGAAAAGAGTTAGAATTTTCTGTTAAAGCCATGGATGAAACTTCAGAGATATTCCTCACCATAGCAAATAACTATAAACAGTGATAGAAGATGGGGACGGCATAGGAATATTAGCTTATATCAAGGAATCTGAGAAATACAACATTTGCAGTTTTCTACCTGGGAATAGTGATAATCTGAGTGGAATATAAAAACTCTTCTTTTATATATGCAGCTCCTTTCCCATTCTCCTAGGACCCATACGGCCAGTTCCTTGGCACTTCTCTTTCCAAAACTAGCCCCTCCTGCAACATACCACCTAAGATTAAGGCAAGAGATACAAAATTCTGAAGCATTTATAGGAATCCAGACTCCCACAATTTCCAGACTGCTTACAGTAAGGTTCCAAGAGCCCCCAAATTAAAATATGTTTGCTACCTTACACTGACTCAGACCACCAGTCCAGGGGAGTGAATATGTGACCCATAGGCAATAATTGGGCCTTCATATCCTTTTCTGCAGTCTCTTGCTCCCAACCAGCTCTGCCAGAGATTTGGTAATATGGCAGCAAGAACAACACTTTTAATTGCCAAGTCCAATGTTGCCTTTAAACGTAATGTATGTTCTCTGTGCTTCTTGTGTTCTGTTTCTTTTGCATTCCCCGAAACCTTCCAGAAGCATGAATCTGCTCCTAAAAGAGGGACAAGTGGAACAAATGCCTTGCTTAATGAAAAATGACACACTGAAATTGAAAATGCTGCAATTCTTGCTGCCCCCTCAACAGATGCAGTGGCAACAACAAGATAGTATGGATTCCTATATGCCTCCCAGAATTATGATAGCTGGCCATTTCTGCTCTAGTCTTCCTTGTCCAGTACTGTCTATTCTGTTTGTCAGTATCTCCTAAGAGCCTTGCATAAAAAACTTCCAAGACCTGTTGTCCAAGCGTTCTCAATTGAAGATTTCAGAATTTAATCTGGGACTTTATATTATGAAGTGTACTGAAGTGTACTGAAGTGTGGTGCAGTGATTAAATACCGGTACTGCAGCTGCAGCATTGTGAGTTTGATTCCAGGGCTCCAAGGTTTACTCAGCCTTCCAGCCTTTTGTAGGTCAGAAAAATGAGTATCCAGCTTGGTGGGGGCAATTGGCTTAGAAACTGTAAATGTTTTAAAGAATGCTGATGTAGTATAGAAATGTAAATTGTATTGCTATTGCTATATTATATGTGCTGCCACTAAGTTATGGCCCTTTGACAAGCTTTTCTAATTTACACACCTGCTGTATTCTACTGTCACTAGAGCAACATTTCAGACAGCTCTCAGTTTTAAGTGTATGTGTGCAAGACCAACATTTGACAGACAATCAAGACGGCTGCCATTCCTTTCAAAAATTAAAATGTATTAGTGTGAAAGGTTCTGTCAAACTAACCAACACAGGGACATAGATTCTCCTCCTCCTCCCTCCTTCCCTCTCTCTCTGTTTAAATAAGTAACATTTAAATATAAAGGTCTCCCATAATTGAATGTTACATAAACCTCCATGGATCAGAAACTATTTTGTTAGGTGTATGAAGAGTTATAATCAGCTGGCAGAAAAATATACATGAATACAGTGAGAAAAGGGATGGGGGAAAGGAGGTACTGGGAGAAACTGCTGTTGGTTGTATCTCTTCAAGATATGAACCTTCAATTTGTTGTTGCTCAGTGCCTTCAAGATTCTGTATGACAACCTTATTACAAGGTTTTCTTAGCAAGCTTTGCTCAAAGGAGTTTTGCCATTGCCTTCCCTGCTGAGGGAGTGTGACTTGGCCAAAGCCATCCAGTGGGCTTCCATGGCAAAGCGAAGATTTGACCCATGGTTTCCTGGAGTTCTAGGCCAACATTCAAAGTAGTACAGCATGCTGGCTCTCATTATTATTATCATCAAGATTTGGGAATAATCCTCCCCAACTTCATTTCCTCCCATGTATAAGATGTTAGGGACACAGTAGCTCAAGTGGTTTAGACACTGACTCTGTTGATTGGAAGACTGTCAGGTTGGCAGTTCGAGGCCCAAGTGCCGCATTACAGAGTGGGCTTCCATCAATCATCCCAGATTCTGCAACCTAGCAGTTCGAAAGCATGCAAATGCTAGTAGATAAGTAGGTACCACTTCCGTGGGAAGGTAAACAGTGTTTTGTGCAGTCAAGCTGGCCACATGACCACAGAGTTGTCTTTGACAACGCTAGCTCTTTGGCTTAGTAATGGAAGTGAGAGCCACCCCCTAGGGTTGGACACAACTTGACAACCTTGTCAAAAAACCTTTACCTTTTATAGATATTGTAACTAATAAAGAATAATACTTCATATACTGTAGGGATGGGCAAAGTGCTGCCCTGGATTCTCATAACCCTCCCTCTAAGTAGCCCCCAATACTTCTAGAATCTTCAGTCCGACCATTTTCTGGCCCAAGAATGGTGAACTGCTGCTCCTGGAAGTCTCCATGTACAACAGTTTACCATTTAAATAGATTAGAAGGTCTATCTGTACTGTTTCACATTTAAAAATACCATTTTTTAAAAAAAACTAGAAGTTTTTAATTTGTGAGATATGCTTTCAAGTCATTATGGCAACCCTAAGGCAACCCTATCACTGGGTTTTCTTGGAAAGTTTATTCAGAGGATGTTTGACACTGACATCCTCTGAGGCTGGGAGAATGTGCTGTTTTAAATTTGTTGTTAGCTGCCTTGAGTCCCTACACTGGGAGAAAGATGGGATAATATAATGTAATATAATATAATAGTAATTTATAATACTAATTTATTTATCATCATCATCAACAACAACAACAACATAGCTGAATGGCACCCCTGCTTTACGTGTGCCAAGATAGACAAACAGAACAATCGAGAAGCCTGATGAGAAATTGGGGGGGGGGGGGAGACAATGTTGAAAAGGACTAATTGGTAGCAATTATGGTAAAGCTGGGGGAAAATCTAGTGAAGGCTTTGATCAAGAAGGGGCTTTCAGAAGAGAGAAGCAAACGACTTGTCATAAATCCCTTGGCCGCCACCAGCATTTCCACATTGTCCCCCTGCTCCTCAAGAGCAATTAAGGGGCAGTTACTAGGTTAACAAGTATGTCTTCTAGTGACAGCAAACTCCTCATGGATGCCAGGTGCTTGAGAGATATTTCTGACATATCATTGACCTTGCAAATGCACTGCAGTCTGGAATGGAATGATAGAATTAATAGCAGCCTCAAGCAGTTTCCAAAACTTTAATGAGCAATTAAAAGGGTTATGTAAAGAAGCACTGCACCTTTAGCTTCCAAGTCATGCATGAAAGTAACTTAGTCTGCAAGAAATAATCCTACATTTTCTTCTCATTATTATTATTATCTATAAGCCTCTTCCCATGAAGTCCCAAAGAGAAGCAGGGAAGAGATTTTCAGGATGGGGAAAAACAGCACTTTTGGAACTCCAGTTCTCAATTTTAGGATTGAATTTGTTTCATGTGTGTTGCCATGAAATGATATACACACAACATTGCCCTCATTCACTGTGATTAGAGATCTTATAAGTAGCCTTTTAATCTCCATCCAATCCAAAGATTAGTGAAATGTATGGAAAGTACCACCAATGGTGTCAATGCATAGGTCTCTGGACCCACATTTTATTTGTTTCTTAAAGGATTGAGAAAGGTTAGGACCTTTTCAGCTGTTGTTGGATGCACCTCTGAGTGTTCCTCGCTACTGGCTATGCTATCTAATCAGCATTGAAGTGCAGCAACCTCTGAGGGCCACATGTTTCCCACTACTGCCCTGAAATAAGCTACTGAAATGAGCAGCAAGATTTAAAATTTACAATTCAGTCAATGTGAGGAGGAGTTTGAGGTCTCCAGTCCAAAAGGGAAAAGAAACCAAATTAGAGAAGTGTAAGCTACAATAATTAAGATCGAAATCTGAAGTGAGGTTATATAGCAATAGCAAGTACATTTCTATACCACTTATCAGTGAACTAAGCACTCCCTAAGTGGTTTATAACGTGTAAGCTAGGGTTAATGATAAATAAATAATAAAACTTTTATTTATATCCTGCTTTTTGTAATAAAACAATCAAAGCGGCTTACAACATTAAAAACATTCTCCATACAATATATGTGTACTGAGTGGAATTATATCTTCCATGATCCTTTTGCTGGAAAAGGGGTTTCCCTATTATACCCTCCCTGTGAACATCCCAAGGTCAGACAGATTTTGGGTCAGAACCACTAAAGAAATTATTGAGCTTTTTAAATGACTGACTGAATTCAGGCAAAATAACAAAACAGATTTGGTATTCAAAAGCACTACTCTCCCTTCCACACCTCATTTTCAAATTCCTTATTTCTGCAAATAGAAGGCAATTAAAAATATTTTAAAAATTAAGGCTTGAAGGGAAGATGTTATATCCATAATTAACCAATCATAACTTCCTGATTTAGATGTTACAGCAGAGATAGGCAAATTTGATGGGCCTGAGGGGCAAATTCCTCCTCCAAAATCCACTACAGATTACACGGATCCTGACAATTCTTCTTCTCTGCCTTTTTACTAGAAATTTGCCATTATTGGAGATATGTCACACAGATGAAGCACTTGATTTTAAGAACTATTATCTCAAATGGGTAAATATCACACAAGGTGGTGGGGCACATGCTTTTCAGAAGTAAGATGTATTCAGCAAATTCAGAGAAGATGGTCAGAACACCTGTTTGCTGTGACATATAAGAAATAGGCTAATAAATATGGAAATCAGTTACATAACATTGGCTTACTGCATAATCTGCTATTTTGTAAAATACAACAGTGAAATACAATATGTTGCTGAGAAGTTCAAGTGAGCAATCCATTTTGCAAGCATCCACATTGAAAGCACTAACATTATGAAGGCACTTTGAGAAACAATAGTGGCCCAACAATTAAACCCCTGCACCATTGGATTTAGAATTTGTCATTTTATAAAGCAAAAAAGTTTGACCACTCAGTTCACAACTGAAAAGAATAAATATATCTGCATTCATTTTAAAATATACAATTGCAGCTGCTTTATCTTTGGATGCCTCTGCAAAACACAGTTATAATAGCCTGAAACCCCCGTAGCAGATCCATGGCACAGTGGCAGGAGGGGTTGTAAACACTGGGTTGTAAACCCTGCACTGGCTCTGGCCTGTGCATTCCTGGCCCCAAAGTCCAGATCTTACCATGCTTGTCATTTTAGAAACTATATATTCCAATAAATGAACCTTCCTAACTAGCTTGCTGGAGAACTCTTAAAATCCTGTGAAAGATACCCTGAAGGGCAAAAGAATATCTACAGGTATTATGAAGAACCTTCACCCATGCACTTTCCTCCCAAGGTCTGGCCTGTTTTAAGACTGCAGCACCACTTCCCTACAAAACTGTTTGTAGGTTTTCACCCTAAGATACAAAAATTGAACAGAGGACTTCAGTGTAGACCTACCGAGGGCAGTGCAATTATCCAGATGGTTTGATTCAATAGCTTCTACTAACATATGGAAATATCTTTCTCTTTGACAAATACAATTCATGGCAACATAATCATCTTTACAGAACATCCAGAGCTGAGCTAGTATACACTTGATTACATTTCCCAAAAAGAAGCAGATTAATCTCAGACAATTATGAGCTATGTTGTACATGACAACCCATTTTAATTAACAAAAACAGCACTGAATTATGGCTATCATGCATTGCTTGAAATCTGATTAGCATATGCTCTTTTTGGCCCTGTGAGACTTACAATTACCTTAAGTGAATATTGATTTAGACACAAACCATAGACCCCACACAACTAATATAGATTTCTGTAAAAACCTGCTCAGCCACTTTCAGCTTGACACATTCCCTTTAAGTGTAAAATCTCATGGAGAAAAAATACAAGTCCATGGAACTTGTGAGCTAATGGGAAAAGGGGGCTATTGTTTGCAGAGACCATTGAGAGCTGAAATGAAGTGGAGCAACAAAAAACAGAATAAATCAGAACAAGGCCTCATTAATCTCACCAAATAAAAATATGTATCATGATGCAATTTCACTCATCTTATTTGTAACCCTCCCTACACCCTGCTTCATTTGTCACTGCTACCAGTATCATTCTGTGACACTGAATAAAAGCTGAATGGGGCCAAATACATGGAGTCACATTTTATAAGTGTGTGGAGAAGGAGAAACACCAATTAATACAACCAAATTCCAAATCAGCAAGTGACATTTGGAAGTCTTTCTGGATCATATACTAACCTCAAGCTTGAGAATGTCATGTTGAAGTTTGCGCTGGAATTCCAGAAAGTGGGAAATAGTCAGTTTGCCCTTTAGATCAGCTCCAAAAAAGTATGTAGTCAATGCAGAATTAAAGCCTGTCTTCAGGGTGTTCCCTGTTGTTGAACGATCCCTATGCCGCATGCCCATGCTAGTCTGGGAACGAATGATACTCTGAACCTAATAGATTGAAAAAATGGAAAACACAGTGTATTATATACCATAATTTACCACAATGTATCATAATTACAAACTATAATGAGCCAGCTAGTTGATGCACTGGAAACTGCCTGATTAGGTTATTTGAGTCAGTGTAGTGTAACGGTTTGAGGGGTGGACTATGACTCTGGAGACCAGGGTTTGAAGCTTGCAAAATGTGGGCTAGACAAGATAACCATTACATGAATATGTAACTGATTGACTAGCTGCACCCAAAGGGTGCTCAACAATGGTTCCTTTTCATCCTGGAGGGAAGTGACAAGTAGGGTGCCACAGGGTTCTGTGTTGGGCCCAGTGCTACTCAACATCTTTATCAATGACTTGGATGACAGAATTGGGGGCCCACTTATCAAATTTGCAGATGACACCAAATTAGGAGGAGTAGCTAATACCCCCAGAGGATAGGATCAAAATTCAAAATGACCTGAACAGACTAGAAAACTGGGCCAAAGCTAACAAAATGAAATTCAATACAGAGAAATGTAAGGTTCTGCACTTAGGGTGGAAAAATGAAATGCACAGATATAGGATGGGGGACACCTGGCTGAACGAGACCACATGTGAAAGGGATCTAGGAGTCCAAGTAGACCACAAGTTGAACATGAGTCAACAGTGCAATGCAGCAGCTAAAAAGACCAATGCTATTTTAGGCTGCATCAATAGAAGTATAGTGTCTAGATCCAGGGAAGTAATAGTGCCACTCTATTCTGCTTTGGTCAGGAATACTGTGTCCAGTTCTGGGCACCACAATTCAAAAAGGATGTGGAGCTTGTCCAAAGGAGCTTGTCCAAAGGAGGGCAACTAAAATGGTGAAGGTCTGGAAACCATGCCCTATGAGGACTTAGGGAGCTGGGAATGTTTAGCCTGGAGAAGAGAAGGTTAAGAGGTAATATGATAGCCCTGTTTAACTATCTGAAGGGATGTCACATTGAGGAGGGAGCAAGCTTGTTTTCTGCTGCTCCAGAGAACAGGACCCGGAACAACGGATGCAAGCTGCAGGAAAAGAGATTCTACCTCAAAATTAGGAGAAACTTCCTGACAGTAAGGGCTGTTCGACAGTGGAACACACTCCCTCGGAGAGTGGTGGAGTCTCCTTCCTTGGAGGTCTTTGAGCAGAGGCTCGATGGCCATCTGTTGGGTATGCTTTGATTGGGAGTTCCTGCATGGCAGGGGGGTTGGACTGGATGGCCCTTGTGGTCTCTTCCAACTCTATGATTCTATGAATCCCAGCTCGGCCATGTAAACCCACTGGGTGGCTTTGGGCAAGTCACACTCTCTCAGCCTCAGAGGATGGCAATGGCAAACCCCCTGTGAAGAAACTTGCAAAAAAAAAAAAAACCCATGATAGGTTTGCCTTAGAGTCGACATAAATCAGAAATGACTTGAAGGCACACAACAACAACAAATTTTATATAGGTCTGCCCTTGAAGTTATCTCAAGAGCTGCAGTTGGGCAGCTGGATAGTAAAGGAAACTGACAGGAAGAGAATCAACACATTTGTAATGAGATGCTGGAACAGATTGGTTAGATTGATGACTAGAGTATCATATTGACATCATATTATGCAAGTCTTAAAAGAATTGCACTGGGTGCCAATACACATTCTGGTCTGAATTCAAGTTGATTGTGATGACATTTAAAGCCCTAAATGGCTTGAGACTTTAATACTGAGCCTGAGGACTGAGGTCCCTGGGAGTGCTGGTGTCCCTCTCTGGTCCACCAATGAGGATGTGGAAGCAGGCCTCCTCCTTATCCTCCACACTCTTCATTATTAATCAATTTTAATATTAGTTATTAATTAATATAATTATTCTACTTTCATTCGTTAGCATTAATAATAATTAAATAACTAAGGATTAATTTAGTTGTAATTATTATAATTGTTATATCTCATCTTTTAGCAATAGCAGTCTCTAAGTAGTTTACAACTATAAGCTAATTGCCCCCAGCAAGCTGGGTACTCAATTTAGGCTGCATTCACACTGGAGAAATAATCCGGTTTAAGTGCCATGGCTCAATGCTGTGGAATTCTGAGAATTATAGTTTGTTGTGGGCCCAGAGCGGAGTGAATGGCTGCAGTACTGGCATTTTAACCACTGTCCCACCAGGGCACCAGGACCTTTTATACAATTTATATAATTTGGGATTAAAGGCAGCTTACATTTAAAAAAAAAACCCCATGTCATTATAATTGAGAAAATACAAAAGTTAAAATACAATTAAAATACAATTTTTTTTAAATCAACTAAAAACATAAACCATTACAAAACAGCACAACAACAGATAGAAAATCCAGCACATTTTTAGGTGAGATATGTCTTGTATACCCGGTCTGCTCAGTCATGGCACCCCACTTGTGAAATGTCCTCCCCTTGAAGGCCTGTAAACCTGATAGCGACCAGTAGCCAATGGCTTAAAAAATGGCACTAATCCAGGGACAACAATTTGGAGTAGCACTGCTCTCTATATTTTGGGCTACAACTCCGGCAGTCTCAATGGGAAACTCTCTTAGTGATGTCCATCTTTTTATTCTATCTATCATGGGGTAAGGAAATCTTTCTGGTTCAATTTCAATTTGTGAAGTAGGGTGCACTGATTTGATCACTGGATTATGACTCTAGAGAACAGGGTTTGAATCCTTGCTTGGCCATGAAAATCCATTGGGTGAGCTAAGGCAAGTCACACTCTCTCACCCTAAGAGGATGGCAATGGCAAACCCTCTCTGATGAAACTTGCCAAGAAAATCCTATGATAGGCTTACCTTAGGGTCGCCATAAGTCGAAAATGACTTGAAGACACACCACACACACACACAAGATAGGTGGAGGGCTAAGGGCATGGGGCTGATCAAAAACAAATTAAATCTTAACACTTTGCTTTGGTGCAACACATTTCAGACATGAAAACTCTTCCCAGTCTGTAAACTGGAGTGCTGTTCCCTGCAAAACTTGCTAGGGCTGCAAAACAGAGTGCATTTCAATACAAAACATTCCTATCCTTTAAATAATGTCTTATCTCGAATTACAGATTAGCTTGTCAAAGACTGGAGATAAGTCAATCACAATTGCCAAGACGAGATGGAGAATGTCCACAGACTAGATTATGCTTCTGGGCCAGAATGGCTCTCTCTCTTGCTTCCGACCCTAAGGTGAATTTATCATATGGTTTTCTTGGCAAGTTTCTTCACAGGGGGTTTGCCATTGTCATCCTCTGAGGCTGAAAGAGTGAGACTTGCCCAAGATCACCCAATGGGTTTACATGGCCAAGCTAGGCTTTGAATCCTGCTCTCCAGAGCCAACCCTTATTATGCCATGCTGGCTCTCTTACATGGTATCAAAAGGAAAGACAATAATGGTAACACTAAAACATCTCCTTTGTTTTACTGACTGTAGCTTGTGTTCTCATACCAGGGAAAAGACAACCCTTCATATTGGGCAGAAATCTGGCAGGTTTAAATGATTAATACCATGGCATGAAAGCAGGGCAGATGAGATAACCCTGAAAGGTGTATTTTGATATCCAAGGTCACTAAATTATTTGAGCAAGAGGATTGTGATAATGGAAGTGGAGAGACCAATGAAAACACAGATTTGCCTGTGTACTTTCAGATACAATGATCCAATTTTCATTTATCATCTTTTTGAAAACATTGTCTTTAATAGCACTACTGTATTACCTCTGGCCCAGGAAAAAAGTCTTCTTGAAAAATAATTTATTTAAAAACCAATAAAAGAGCAGCTGTCATAACATTAAATCAATGGAACTGGGCCACTCAGTAAATCCTTCCATACATTGGGATGGGGACTCAACATATTAGAAGGTTGATCACCATTTTTCAAAAAAGAAAATCCCTCCCAAAAGTATTTCATCCTTCTATTTACTTTTGCTGTTTTTGTGTGCCTTCAAATCAATTCTGACTTAAGGGAGCAATCTCCTAAGGTTTCCTTGACAAGATTTATTCAGGTTTACCACTGCTGCCTTCTCACACTGAAAGACTGTGAATTGCCCAAGGTCACCCAGTGAGTTTCTAGGCCTGAAAAAGAATTTGACCCCTGGCTTCCCAGAGTCATACTGCTAATTTTATTTTGACACAAGTAAAGTTAATTTAATACAGTATCTTAATGTAAAGAATTAAACTTTAAAAAAATACAACACATTCTGACACACAATAATAAAATGAGTCCCAGGTAGCAGAGAACATGCAAGTCCTTTTGTAGTGAAGAATACATATGGATACAAAGTCGGGATTGTTCATGCTGTAGCACTTTCATTTTCTATGTATGGGTGTGAAAGCTGAATAGTAAAGGAAGCTGACAGGAAGAGTATCATCACATTTGTAATGAGATGCTGGAACAGAGTTCCACAGATTACCAAAATGATGCAATAAATTAATCCAAGAAAACTACCCCTAGAAGCCAAAATGATTAAATGGAGGAGGATATCTTACTTTGTACATGCCATGAGATGACACAACTAGAAAACATAATAAGGCTTGATAAAGTAGAAGGCAGCAAGAAATGAGAAAGACTGCATTATAGGTGGAATGACTCGGTCAAAGAAGACACACTCCCGACTTTGTCAGGCCTGAACAGGGATGTTAATAACGGAGGCCTTGGTGTATTTTGTAGGTTATCATAAGTGAAGGTGACTTAACAGCAACTAACAACAACAACAAAATGTGTGTTGCTGTATTCAGTACAAGTCCCAAACTGGATGGGGTCTCATCTGGAAAATGACATGTGCATTCATTTATCTATTATTCATACTTTGATCCAACTGTATATTCACCTTATTTTCTCAGCTGCTTGTAATTTGCTCTCACATTGCTCAATTGAATAGCAACCTGAAAGGGGAGGGGGGTCACTCATTAATTATCCTAATCACCCAGCATTTTCTCTGATAGGGCATGGCATTATACGTACCATATATACTTGTGTATAAGTTGACCTCATGTATAAGTCAAGGGCAGTTTTTGGGGCCAGAATCATATGACTCGTGGATAAGTCGAGGGTCAAACACTGGGCCATGTTACAAAAGATCTAGAGGGGGAAACAAAGCACGACTTCCCTCCCATCTCCTTCTCTAGACCTTTCCCAAGGGTCACAGTCTTGGCATGGGAAGTGAGGAAACAAACCTCGACTCTCTTTCTCTCTCTCTCCCCTTTACCACCAGCATTTCCAAGGTTCGTGGCTTGCAAAATGGGGTACAGACCTCTCTCTCTCTCTCTCTCTCTCTCTCTCTCTGCGCCCTTCACCCCCAGGTTTTCCAAGGCTCATGGCTTACGAAACGGGGTACAAACCTCTTTCTCTGTCTCTCTTCCCTCCACCCTAAGGATTTTCAAGGCTCATGGTTTGCAAAATGGAGTACAAGCCCGGGCATACTCTTTCTCTCTGTCCCTTGCCTCAGCAGCTGTTTGTTAGTTCTGGCTGCAAAGGAAGGATGAGGGATAAGACAGAGAAAGAGAGAGAGAGATAGAGCACAGGGACTCAAATGGGGAGCTCTTTAAAGATCCCTGGCTACAGAGGAAGGTGGGCACTTCTTTTAGGAACTTTTTTTCCCTTCATTTTTTGACTTTTTATTATATAAGCAATAAACTTTAAACATATAAATTTCCATATATATCAACTCAAGTTCTAGTAACAAAACCATGCTTGGAGGAAAAATGGTTTTCAATAAATAAAGATTCCTTTTAGGAACTTTATAAGCAGTATTAACTTATTGCCCCGTACAAGTCTACCTATGATTTTGGAGTCCATTTTGGGGCATAAATTTCATGATTTATAGTCGAGTATATACTTTATATCTCATGTGACCACTGGGTCAGAAAATCAACACTCAACCTAAATACCAACATTGCAGGATATCGCTACTGTATATTCCCAGGCTGCCATCTTTTTGCACAAGCTTCATTCAGAGCTGCAAGATCAACTTGGGGTGAATGTAAGAGTTCTTAAACATGCTGCTGTGGGATAATACTTGTAACTATTTTGTTGCTTCAAACACATTGAAGAAAAATAGAAATAGAACAAAGCATCTGTTTCCATATGTATATATCTATCTTAAAGAACATACAAAGACTGGGAACCAATGGCAAGAGAAAAATATATATAAATAAGATATCCAGTCAGGCTAATTCAACTTGAATTGTGCATACTTAATTTTGCTGTTAAATATACTGAGAATTGATTGTATTTTCAAAACAAATAAAAGTCCACTTGACTGCAAACTTGCCTAAATTACAAATAACAGAATATGATATTGTTCCTTGCAAACATTTCATAGCAGTAATTGAGACAAATGGCAGGCAACATCTTTTATTTATCCCTCTGAATTTATTCCCTTTACTAGTACTTTTTTGACCTGCAGCCAGCTTAATTGCTTCCCATTCTCTATAAGCATTTGTTCCCTTTTCACCCCTCACATTCTGAAAAATGGAGATTTTTTTCCATTCACAACTAAGGCTATTTTTGCAAGTGTCAGAGCACTTAGAAATTCTGAGATGGAAACTGCATTTTAAGATAAACCTAACGTTTTTACATTGAAAGCAAAATAAATTAAATTTTACCCAAATATATAAGAAAAGCAAAGGTTTGGCTTTGTTGGCAATTTGCACATGCCATTAGAACGCTGTGAAGGTTTTTGTTTGCTGAGTACTTGAACAATCACTCTCTGTAATAACAAAATTAAACGGTGAAGGCTGACAGGATTGGAGCCAAAAACAAAATATTAAATGGAAAGGGTCAGAAAAGGGATGCAAGAAAAGGGATGCAACTCTCCAGCCTCAACCATAACTTTTAGGATTGTCTGGTCAGGGCCATAGCAAACCCCTGGATTCCAATGCCAGCACAGGAAACCAAGGGAAGGCTGCTGGTGAGATCACTGAGCATGATTTAGTGAGCATCAACAGGAATCTTTTTTTTTTAAAGTCTAACAAAGGTAAGTACATGTCCATGCTCCTGCATATGTGTCATAAATGTTTTTCAAGGCAATTTTCTTGCTCTGAGAATCCTTGCCCTGAAGACTGAAGAAGGGCCAGGCCAGAGGAACAGCCAGGCCCTGGTCTCTGGGAACCTTTTACCATAATACACTTTCAGTTAGACAACTGGAATGTGTCCTTGGGAAGTGTTCAGAAGATACAATTAGTGATTAGAAGATATGATTAATGTAAAATAGAGCAGCCAGATATGTTTATCTGGTGTGTACTTTAGAAACCATATATCATCATTTTGTATCAATTGCATTGGCATCAGGATATGTGGGTGCTTCCTCCCATGTGAATCTGCCCAGAATATGAAATCCTCAGTGGAAGCCCTATTGCATATCCCATCATCCCATGAGGCTAGGTTGGTGAATGCATGAGACCAGACTCTCTCTTTAGTACTATCATGATTCAGGAAGCCAGTCTGACTCTTTCTTTGAGCTTAAACCTTTTTGGTCCTGAAAACCAGGATTAGCTTTTGGACTGTTTTAAAGTGTTTGTGTTTTTAACACCATCCTCCCCTCTCCCAACTTTATAATGATTTTTAAAGAATGTTTTTATCTGTTGTGCATCATCTTCTAACAGACCCAAGTGGGTTGAGAATTTTTAAATAAGTATTTTAATAAAAATAATAAAAGAAAATAACCCTGTTAAACAACAGCCTGCTCAGTAGCTGTGGGCATCAGCTAGAAAAGAAAAAAAAATATATAGATAGGCAGATAAGAATGGAACAGTCTACCAGATATCAGTGTGGCCAGCTGTAATCCTGGAACCTCCTGGATTAGGTGGTGAGATTATATCAAAAGATTTTGTTGCAGATTGTACTTGTGAATCTCCTGGAATTTGCTGTGTTGTCTAGTTTACTCAAGTCTGGTAAGACTTGCCACAAAAATGAAGTGCTATCTGGACAGCATGTACTGTATACACTTGATTAACAGTCAGCCTCGTGTAAGTTAAAGTCAGCTTTTGGGGCCAAAATTGTGGTTTTTTAACATGACGCATGGATGTTGAGGGTCAGATACAAGGGGGCAGCCTGGCTGGGAAGAGACTACAGGAGAAACTGATCTCCTTCCCTTCCTCTTTCCAGCTGAGCTGTCCCCTTTGGAGACAACATGGCTGGGAAGAGGCTGGATCACCTTTCTTGTGTCTACCTAGTTGGGCTGTCTCCTCTTGTGGTAACCTGGCTGGGAAGAGGCTTGGGGACGAAGGCTCACTCTTTCTCCTACCATACTGACCCATGTACAAGTTGACCCAGGTTTTATGGGTCAATTTTTGACCTAAATTTTTCAACTTATACATGAGTATATATGGTAAATAGAAAACCTAATTGAAGAGCCTCTACTGATGGCACCAAGTAGTCACGTTATTGTTTTTTTAAAACATGAGATCATAGAAATTTCAAAATTCATACTATGGTAATATCTTTTATTGGATCGAACAAAAAAGCACAAAACCTGTGCAACCTTTCCAGGTCGTTACTGTATATACTCATTAAAACCAGGCAAAGTTATCACATTACAGTTAAAGGCTATATGATCACTGCTAATGTAATTGCCATTTTCTTTATCTTTTCATCCTTTTTGACATGTGTGCATTTTCTTAGCCCCACCTATGCCTGGTCACCTCTCCTATGCATCACACTGCTACCATTTACCATAGTTCTCTCCTCATCCATCATGACTTTAAGGTGAGCACAAACATTTATGTCTGCTGGAATTTTTAGAGTTCATTAGCATCATTTTCCTTTGCTTCATTCTTTACAACTTTTGTTACATGCCCCTAAGTTTTACCCTTGACCTATCCACAGGTCCTATCAAAATCCATAATTTTAGCCCCCAAACTTGCTCTCGACTTGCACATGATGTCCATTTACAGTCAAGTACAGTGGGCCCTCAGTATCTGGGGAGGGACCTGTTCCAGATCCCTCTGCAGATACCAAAATCTGGGGATGCTCAAGGCACCATTGGGGACAGTGAGACTTTGCCACCCTGCCCCCCCAGCTCACCTCGCTCCCTCCCTTCCCCCTCCTCCGGCTCTTCCTCTCTCCTCCTCCTCCTCCTCCTCCTCCTCCTCTTCTACCCCCTTGCTGCTGCTGTTTCTCTTCCTCTCTCTTCTCCTCTGTCGTCGCCACCATTCTTCCTCCTCTTTCCTCGTCTTCCTTTCTTTCTTCTGCTCTTTCTCCTCCTCCTCTTCCCCCCCCGTCACTGCTCTTCCTCCTCTTCCCTCCTCCTCTTCCTCCTCTTATCCTGTCACCGCTGCTATTCTTGCTCCTCTTCCTCCTTCTCCCTACCTCCTCCTCCTACCTTCTGCATCACCACCACTGCTTTTCTTCCTCTTCCCCCCTCCTCCTCCTCCTTCTCCTCTTACCCTCCCTGCTGCCACTGCTGCTCTTCCTCCTCTCCTCCTGTACCTTGCTTCTCCTCCTCTTCCTCTTTTCCCACCACTGCTCTTCCTCCCTCCTTCTCTTCCTTCCTCCTCCCCCTCCTCTTCTCCTCACTGCCTACACTCTTCCTTCCTCACACTTCCTCTTCCTCCTCTTCCACAGCTGCCTCTTCCTCCACCTCTTCTTTTCTCCTCTTCCCACTTCCTCCTTCCTCCTCCTCCTCCTTCTCTTCTGTCGTCCCCCCCCCTCACGTGGACTTGCCGTCCTTGGAAGCTGAAATCTGAGGACAGCAAGTCTGCGGATAGGGCAGGTGGACTGTATATATTGGAACCTTGTTATACGTTGGGGTTTGGTTCCATGATCCCTTGTGGATAACAAAATCAATGGATGCTCAAGTCCCATTAAATATAATGACATAGCAAAATGGTGTCCCTAATATAAAATGGAAAATCACGGTTTGATATTTGAAATGTATACATTTTTTTTGAACATTTTCAAACCATGGATGCTTGAATCTGTGTATAAAAATCCATGGATAAGAAGGGCTGACTGTATATAGAAAGAGTGATTAGAACTCAGTTATAGTGAATATGTTATTGCTGTTGTGTGCCTTCAAGTCATTTCTGACTTTGGCGACTCTAAGGTAACTCTATCATAGGGCTTTCTAGGCAATATTTGTTTAGAGGGATTTTGTCTTTGCCTCCCTCTGAAGCTGAGAGTGTGTGACTTGCTCATGGTCCTCCAGTGGGTTGCCATGCCTGGTGAGGATTCAAACCGAGGTCTTCAGATTCATACTACAATGCTCAAATTAAAATGCAATACGTGCACCCAACCTTTCTCATTTACAGAGAGTCACACAGCTGTGACTTTTAAGATGAAGTATGTGCTCCTGATACCAGAATATTATGCATAAACACTGGAAGAAAAGGAAATTGGATTAACTAGAAAAAATTATCTACTTATATGATAAGGCTCCAGGGGAAGAAGACTTGCCTGTTCAAACTCTTCCATATCCACTTCTCCATCACCATTTAGATCAAACATCTTGAAAGCGATTTCAAAATTTCTCTGAGGAGCTAGAGGGAAAGAAATACATTACACAGATGAACATATGTTATAAAATAATAAGGCAGCAGCATGCATTTGATCTAAGGGTATTATTAGTATAAAAATTTATTTAAAAGAAATGCAATAGTTTTCAAAAGTACTTTATTCTGTTCCAACAGAACTTTCTGTTAACATATATCCCTGTGCTAGTCTTCAGCATGGTTCTATAAGGAGGTAGTATACTGTCCTGGAGTTATGGACTCTCTTTTTATATAATGCTCTAATTTAAAGTGGAAAATTTGTGACAATGTCCCTACCGGAGAAAACTAAATGGATGAACACATAAGATGGGAAATGTGTGGCCAGTATTGGTGTATAGCAAAACAACAAAGGTGCTCTGATAACAAAAAAAGAAGTAAATAAAATGGAGGAAAGGTATAGAGCAAGAATTCCATTCAGATGACAAGCAGGAAAATGGGAAAGTTTACAAACTTGTGAATTCAGGGATAAACATACAGTCTAATTCTACATTTTGTCTATTACTTGGGGCGGAGGGGCAGAGACCTGCATACTTATGCATGCACAAACATGTGAGTACATCAGACACAAAATATGAATGCACATTTCAGTGAACTTCTTTTCTCCAGCAAAGCCTAACAGGTTTGTTCACACACCCCAGAAGTCAAGGAAAACTGGATTGGGGGGGGGGGGTCCTTTTGGCTACCTATGGCCACACATGGAGCAATTAGGAGTTTCAGATTGTACATCTCCGTCTACGTAGGATCACAGAGCTGGAAGACAACACAAGGGCCATCCAGTCCAACCCCCTGCCATGCAGGAACTCACAACCAAACCACTCCCGACAGATGGCTATCTAGTCTCTGTTGAAAAACCTCCAAAGGAGGAGACTCTACCACCCTCAGAGACAATGTGTTTCACTGCCAAATAGCTCTTGCTGTCAGGAAGTTCTTCCTAATGTTGAGGTGGAATCTCTTTTCCTGTAGTTTGAGTCCATTGCTTTTTTTACCTACTAACATTCTGTTTACTGTTCAATTTCGCATGGAAACTATTATTTGTATTCCCTAACAAACCATCATCTTATCCCATAGTAGCTCAGGTACACAATCTTTGCCTGAGGGTTAACCATATGGATATTTTCAAACCAAACCAATCAGGGAGTTTTAACTAAGCCCTAATGCTTATTTATACAAAGCATTTCAAAACCTGAGTCCATTTGTGTAGAGTGCGTTGCTACCCTTTCCACAAAGTGGCAAGCCTAGTTTGCGTTTAGCACAATTGGTTTTGCTACAGAATGTAAAAGTGTAACACAAATGACTCAGTGAGAATTCAAAAGTCAGTTTGTCTCTCTCAAGCAAATTATACATCACTGTGAGGCAGAATACTGAGTTATGTGACAAGATATTATACACAAAAACTAGTTCATGCCACTTTCTCATGCTCATTTTAGTTCTTTTGTGGGCCCTGCCAGTTAAGCAGCACTATTTCCACTATTTACTGACACAGTAAAATGTATTTCTACTTTTAAATGAAATGTACAAACAACAGAAGTTAAAAAACACACTTCCCAACAAACCACACACCTGAGATGATTAACAAGAGCCTATTATGCATTATGCCTATAGCAAAGATGGGTGAGTGTGACTTTCCAAATATGGATGGACTACATCAGCCATCAGCTCCACGCAGCATACACAAATAGTGACAGCATGATGGTAGTTGTAGTCCAACATCCTCTGGAGGACTACAAGTCAGCTCCTGGCCACATAAAATCTTCATTGTTAAATGGAAAGAGGCTTAAATAGAATTTGGGCAACTATATACCATTGTGAAACGAAGTAAATTTAAAATGTTCACTATTTTATTTTAAATGACTTCACAGAAATCTCACTCCTCCTTCTTGTGTTATATAATAGGATGAAACGGATTTTCTAGATCCATTTCAAACCGGTTTCCGGGCGGGCTATGGGGTTGAGACTGCCATGGTCGCCCTGGTCGCTGATCTCCGTCTGGGCATCGACAGGGGTAGCGTGTCCCTGTTGGTGCTCTTGGACATCTCAGCGGCTTTCGATACCATCGACCATGGTATCCTTCTGGAGCGCCTGGCAGAGGTGGGGATCGGAGGCACTGCGCTCCAGTGGTTCCGGTCCTACCTCTCCGGGAGGTTCCAGATGGTGCAGCTGGGGGAGGTGTGCTCCGATAAGAAGGGCCTCGCCTCTGGGGTCCCTCAAGGAGCCATTCTGTCCCCCATGCTCTTTAACATTTACATGAAACCACTGGGAGAGATCATCCGGAGACATGGGGCGCGGGGTTATCAGTACGCTGATGACACCCAAATAGTTTTCTCTGTCTCCGACTGATGCAGTGACCAGGGATGGCGTCGCTCCTCTCGTGGCCTGTCTAGAGTCGGTAATGGACTGGATGAGGGAAAACAGACTCAGCCTGAATCCAGAGAAAACGGAAGTACTCATGATAGGCTCCCCAGGTCCGGACATGGAGGTGGTTCCACCTGTCCTGGACGGGGTCACGCTTCCCGTCAAGGACACTGTACGCAGTCTGGGGGTGCTCCTTGACTCGTCGCTCCACCTAACCTCTCAGGTGGATGCGGCAGTCAGGAGCACTTGTTATCAGCTTCGGCTGATACGCCAGCTGCGTCCCTATCTGGACCGGAGGGACCTTGAAATCGTAGTACATGCTCTGGTAACCTCTAGGTTGGATTTCTGCAACGCGCTCTACATGGGGCAGCCTTTGTATCACACTCGGAAGCTGCAACTAGTCCAAAATATGGCAGCACGGGTGGTCACTGGTGCTCCCAGGGCCTCCCATATAACACCAATTCTAAAAGACCTTCATTGGCTGCCGATTCGCTTCCGGGCTCAGTACAAAGTGCTGGTCATTACCTATAAAGCCCTATATGGCTTGGGCCCAGGGTACCTGAAGGACCGTCTCTCCCCACATAATCCGCCCCGCACACTAAAATCTACTGGACAGCGGCTATTGAGAGTCCCGGAGGCTAGATTAGTGAGTACAACGAAGAGGGCGTTTTCCATCTCTGCCCCTTGCCTCTGGAACTCACTGCCTACAGAGCTCCGCTTGTCTCCCACCCTCATCCAATTTAAAAAAGATTTGAAGACCTACCTATTCAAGCAGGCATACTTTTGAATGGGCTTTTTTGTATCTGCCTTGTCAGTAAGCCGCCAACTGTATTGCCATCGCACTTTGCATTGGAGATAATGTTTTTAAAGTTTTTATTGTATTTGCCCTGTTTTATTTTATATGTTTTTGGATGTTTTAATGTTTATATATGTTGTACAACGCCCTGATCTTTGGAAGGGCGGTATAGAAATAAATTTTATTATTATTATTATTATTATTATGAACTGCAGATCTAACAAGTAAGAATAAAAGATGTTCATTCTTAAACAGTCACCATTATACCATTGTTCCTACTATTTTCCAGTCAATGTCTTTGCAAAAATTATCACCATCATGCATTATGTATTTATTCAGAATAATTGTTATTATGTGAAACCATAAGCAAATAGCTCACATTATCTCTTTGATTTAGAGCTGATAGAAATGCAAGGTAAATGTGGGGAATTGAAATCCAATAAATAGATGATCAAACAAAATAAATTTACTGCAGATCATGGCATTTCCTTTTGCTAAGGAGCAAGACACAAACACAAACACAAAAACACATACTACTTCTAGAATGGAAACAGAACATATTTTCAGACTCCTCTAGAACTTGTAAATTATTTATTATTATTATTATTATTATTATTATTAGTAATATAGCGCTGTAAGTTTACACAGTGCTGTACATACAATATTACAGTTAGATGGATCCCTTCCTTCAGGTTTACAGTCTAAAAGACAACACAACACATAGCACTATATTCATTTATGTGAACTGGGAATAAACAGCAACACAATAACCTCTTATCTATCAGAATCTATCAGGTGGGAATGGGGGGGGGGGGGAGGTTAAAATTGACATAGTCAAGCAAGTGACATGACCACTGATGTTGAGTGTGCTGGTAACTCTAAATGGACATTAAAATGCAAAGAAATAAAGTTTTGTTGTTTGTATGTGCCTTCAAGTCACCTATCAATTCATGACGAACTCATGAATTTCACAGGAAGTGATTTACCATCCTATGATATAAAATGTTATTCCTGTGCAAGAAAGAGGTTATCTGTTATTTATTTCCTAAAGGGAATTAACACAGCATCTTAGAAAAGAGTGGTCCCTCCTATAGTGAACAAGTGAAGATTGGTAAACATCAGTCTATGTGTTGAAAGAGTCTTCCAATAGGTTATAATACTGATTTCACATGTTAACAGTACTGTACTTTGTCAACAAAAGAAAGGAACCATGTATGGAACCATGATCAAAACTTCTAAGAGTATCTCAAGAAGAAACAGGGCATCCAATGCTGGTAATTTCTCAAGAGGATTTAGTTCAAAGCAGACTTAATATTATTCTACTGTACTCCTACACCTCCTGTCTCTTTCTATAAATACATATTGAAGGCAAAGGTATGGTTTTCCTATCACGACTCTACAACATTAAGCCATGAAATTTCTTGCTTGAACAGGATTAGCTGCATACCTTTATGGCAGAGCTAGGCTAATGCTCAAAAGAATGTACTCAATTTTCGGTGGAAATTCACATCAGTGAAGATTTATCCCTCTTTCAAATGTTTGCATAACACAAAGATTAAATGAATAAATGTGTGAATAGTTCTTCTCAAGAACCCTACAAGGTCACAGCTAAAATGTATATGACTGAAAAGAGAGATAAGTTTTAGCATCTTCTAAATCAGTGCTACTCAAAATGTGGTCCCTAGACCAGTGCCTGCGCACAAGAAATTGGCTGCTGTGCCCTGATGAAAGGAACAATTGTAGCAAATGCTCATGAATATGGTGCTGGTCACTAATGGGAAAAAAATAACTACCAGTCCTACACATCATATAACATTGGAAGCACTACTCTACTCTCAATGTTTAGTTTTCTAGACAATGAGAACTCCAGGCATCCAGTACCATGGAACTCTAGTATGTCTCTAAATGTGTGCTTTAAAAATATCCCAGAAACACAGTAGATTTCTAAAATAAAGAGGAGATGGAGGAAGCAGGAGCACCTACAGGTTAAGCCTCCCTTATATGCAGACCGGAAGTGTTTTGGATTTTGGAATATTTGCATATACATAATGACCCATCTTGGAGATGGGATCCAAATCTAAATATGATGTTCATTTATGTTTCATTTACACCTTGTACATGCAGACTGAAGATTATTTTATACATAACATTTTTTTCATAATTTTGTGGATGAAACAAAGTTTGTGTACACTGACCCATCAGAAAGGACAGGTGGACAGTTTTGAATTTTGGAATACTTTGGAATTCTGGGTAAGGTATATTTAACCTGTATAATAACATTCCCTGAAATGGCATTTTCAAGATAAAGGGGGAAAACCACCTCATCATGTGAGTTATGCAGGTCTAGGTCATGTGGCTAATATTCAATGAACTGTGCATTTCTATTAGTTGGCATGGTAAGCATCAACATGAGGAACATGTAGTCTTCCAGATGTTGTTGAACTGCAGCTGTCATCATCCTTCCCCATTGGCTATGCAGCTATGACTGATGGGTACTGTAGTCCAATGACTTCTGGGGGCTGCATGTTCCCCATCCCTGGGGCATATGATTCAAGAGAGGAAGCTGACCACACCATCAAGGTAACTTAATACACTCAGCCCAAAAATTCTATGAACCTGCCTCAATGAGGCCTCAGTGCTCAAAATGCAGCAGTGAAATACAGCAGCAATAACAATAACAAAAAAGAGTAACAGAAAAAATGGAGAATGGGAAACTTAACTCTGTTGGGAGATATGAGGATAAATTATTTCTTATTATTTGCTCTGTACAGATAATGGTCTATTGGGAACCCTTGGATTTTGTGGGACTGCATTCCAAGAAGAAGCAGAACTAAAGTCAGGACCATGGCAAATATGTCACAGCTAAATATACGTCTTAATAATTTTTCCTTTAAATAGAATGGAGATAGCAACAGATGCTATATAACTGACTAGATGAGGAACCTCTGCAGCCTGGATCCATCTTGTATCCAGAGGTTCTTCATCCCTACTATAAAATATAATATAGGTACCTAGAGATTACTGATGGATATCTTGGGTTAACAGTGAAATCCCATATATTTTCTTGGAAAAGCATATTTCAAAGTGCATTTAAGAGGGAAGCTAAATCAAGGTTTTCTACTAAAGCACAGAAACTCAAAAAATTATCTGCAGTAAGCAAAACTGCATCAACACTCCACTGGTTTTAAAAATCTGAAATCTGCAAACAATTTATAGACATGCATAATACCTTATTATAATTTAAACAGACAAAGTGAAAGGCATGCATAACACCACATTATAATTTAAACAGGCAAAATTGTTTCTTCACAACTCACCCTTATAAACTCAATGAGATGTAAAATTCCATTAAAAGGAAGTTTAAATATATTATCATTCCTACCTCCGCATTCAGAAAATCAAATGTAATATCATAGTGAATAGAAAAGGAATAGAATTATTTGTCTCTTTCTGATTTATACATGGAATGTCCTTTGAGAAAAAGGGAAGTACAATGAACTTTGAACAAACAGAACAATCCAAATTAAATTTAAAAAATAACAACACAGAAATACTAATTAGTAGCAACACAGCACAAAAAGTAAATCCACTAAAATATATTAGATCCAAGTTACAAGTGATCAGTCTTTTTGACTACTGTGCCACAAAGCAAACCCAAAGTATTAGCTGATTCCTACTTTTATTTAGTCTCTCTCTCTCTGTACTCTGTCTTACATAGTTTGTTTTTTAAAAAATCTTTTTGGAAGCAACATTGAACTTTTTTATGTACTGGCAAGAATAGACACAAATTTTTCCAGACTTATTAAAATGTAGCAGCTCTTTCTTCTCCTTTTTGTAAAAGAGAATACTGTAAATACAAAGTGTCTTGGTCTTATAAAGGGATATAAAAATGATAATAAATGTATGGGGGAATGGGATTTAAGCAGCAATGATGAATATAGTTAAACTTATCTCTTCAAACTGCAAAAGAAAGATAAGAGACAATGCTTAGATGAGAGTACAAGCCTTATCTTTTAGCAACATTACATCAGTTACTGGCTGACCTTCAAAAGACTGGAGGGAAAAAATTCTCAACCATAAGGACAACTTTCATAGTAAATTAATGGAAACAGCCACTTTAGACTTGCATTGCTAGGCTAGAAGACTAGAAATCTCTCAGAATGGAATGATGGAGACCACATTAGAAAGATTTCAGCAGAGTCCTGTATAGTAATATTGCTACTAACCCATCATTATTTTCTGTCCTGAATCTAAGAAATATACTTAATGCAAACAATACGGCAAAATCTTCTGCTGACAGTAACTAGTGGATGGCAGATGTCATCAAAGCCTCAGCATAGGTTTTCTTGTGATACTGAAGGGCATGAGAGATGTTAATTTCCACCGTGAAGGGAAAGAAAATGGCTCAGTTTTTGTTCTCCATTTAAGAATCCTTTCTGCCAATATGCTGATGACTGAATTATATGAAATACACTGCTCACAGAACTGACCTGCCAGTCTGAGCAGGATTTCTTTATTCTTTTCAAACTATGATTTGATTTGAATTTCCAGTTTTAACATTTTAAAATGTTAAAAGCAAATGCAAAGCAGGTATATAACACTGGGGGACTGGGGTAACTCTTTCCCTCTGCACCATTTTCCCCAGATTGATTCACTTCCAAGTTGCTATTTACCCTAAACCCAGGGTTCTCTTCACCAGAATCTGACACTTAGGAAACCTATTTTTTTCAATATTTTTTGAATATTTTTTAATATTCTTTCTATCTGTGTGGTGAGTAACAATGCATAGGAATGGTGACAGGAGATACACATAAGCCAGTTTCTTATGCCTTGTTTTTATGGCTTGAGAAATATCACCCTAACCAAAACTTGGAAGTAAGCAGTTTCCAATAACAAGTTACTTTAAAATAATTCTTTTTTCCAAGGAATATCTGACATAGCTAAGGGGCTGGGCAGATCATAACTATGGGGCTGTGCACGTAACTAAGGGGCTGTACAGCCAGATCGAGGCGGTGGCAACCGCATGCTGCGGAACCAATCTGGCCTTTGCAGGGTGTGACAGCCATGGCGCAGTAGCTTTATGGCACTCCTTCGGCGCTGCATCATGCAGATGCAGTACCAGAGGAGTGCTGTGACGCCGCACGCCGTATGGAGTGGTATGTGTCACGCTGCCCTGGGGGTAGAGTCAGGCCGTGCATCATATGGACGCAACGCCCTGACTCTGCCTCCAAGCCGGCCTTTAAGGCTGGTCTGCAATGCATACCCTCACACCTTTTATAGTGTATCTATTGGTGCTTTTAGGTTTTTTTTAGTCATTGGGTGTGTGTAGCCTCACTGTCTAATGTATTCTGTATGGATATACTAGCAGTCTGTGGTATTCCAATGTACATTTTAAAATGTAACTTAGAGTAACTGTTTAATTCAGTTCTAAACAGCAAGCACGTAAAGAGTAGTTTTAGAAAACTAACCATAGGGTGACGACTACGTTTTACAGCTAAGAATTGAAACTAGTTATTTTAAAAAGTAACCTTGGATTTCTGGTCCTAAATAAATCTCTGCAAGCTTTCTTACAGGCAAACTGGGTGCGGGCAGGCAAAGAAGAATCAGATTTATGGGGAAACAAATGAAAGCGCAAGTGATTTTAGTGTTTTTGGATACAAATTTGATAAAATTTAAAGCTATTCAAATTACTATACTAAGCTAATATACTATTGTAAATTACCTCCTCATTATATAGTCATGAAAGGGCATCCATAAAAACTTGAAGAATAGACTGGAAGGATTTAATTCTGGGACTAGTTATAGGTGACAGAAAGAAAATAGGTCTTCTCAGACCAACAAGGTCACATCTATCACTAAGATACACATATAACATTTCATATACAGAATCTCAGAAACAGTATATTTGTAACAGAATGTACCAATGTTTTTCAACAAACCAGTTTAAACAATTGTATAGCAATTATTCTCTTCTATCTGTCTTCACACTGGTAGAGGGTAAGATGAAGCTTGTTCTGCCAGTCTCTTTGTTTTATTCTTCTACTATTAATCTCAATTGACTAGGACACAGCTCCTTCCTTGGTAACCTACCTTAGCCTTGCAGGTTGAGATGAACAATAGTTGTAGGTATAAAAACCTAAGCATATTTACCCAGAATCTACTTTGACTGTGGGTGCATCTACACTGTAGAAATAATGCACTTTGCACTACTTTAATTGCCATGACTCCATCCTACAGAATCCTGGGGTTTGTAGTTTTGTGAGGCATCAGAATTCTTTGGTTGACAAGACTGAATAATTTGTAAAACCACAAGTTCTAGGATTCCATAGGATGGAGCTACAACGCTTAACGTGATGGTCAAATTGCATTATTTCTATAGTGTAGATGCACCCTAAGATCAGTGAGACTTACTTCCAAGTAAATATGGTTAGGTCTGGGATGCAAAAGCAATAAACAATGTTGATTTTGTCAGTGTCATGTTTCCTATATTAATTTCCTATAACTCTTTTTCCAAAAAATAAATCCACCACCAATCCAGATGCAATTTCTCCTATCTCATTTCCGAGAAGGTAAAAAGGGAATTTCATTTTATTTCATTTAACCTTGTACTTCATTGGTAAGGAAATTCAAACAGCACTGATAAAAATTTGAATTGAGGAGCAGCCAATGCCATGAAACTGGTGCAATGTCCTCCAAGCTGTTTTGCTATAGCATCCTTTAACAGAAGGCTAGAAGTATTGACATATTCTAAAATGTTATTTTATTATCTCTTTGGGGGGAGGGGGAAAATAGAAACACAGGACAGACTAAGAAAACAGACTGCAGGGGAGCCGTAAATTACTTATAAATAAAATATGGTGACAGACTTCATTTTCTATGCAGTATGGGAACAGCTCCCTGCTTGTAAAATGCAAATGAGTTTTATTTAAGCCCTGGCCAGCTGATGAGCACTGCGGTAATAACAAAAAGAATAACTTCAGCCCATTTTCTTTGCCTTATTGAACTAATGCCTCATAACCCTACCCTTGGGATTACATAAAATATTCACTATGAACAGACTAGTATAATTTTTAGAAAAATCATTGCAAGGGGGCAACAATGAAAGGCTAATATTCTGTAACAGAAGGGAATGGAGGTGTCAGACTGAAGACTTTAGATAGCATCAAATATCTTAATTGTGACACTTAATTTTCCTTGGTTGTAATTAGCTTTCAAAGACTGACGCGGTTGTGTTGAGTAGTGCCAACAAGCAACACAAAACTGATTAAATCTGAATTTAAATATAACCATGACAAGCCCCATTTTCCACTCCATTTCTAGAAGTATTTCAAGTTGCCATTTCCCTGTTTATGATTACATAGATCCAGCCAAAAGAACAGATTCTGTACGATAAGATAAAATACATTTTGAACAGTACAAATCCATATATATGTCTATTAAAAAGTAAGCCCCACTAAGGGTGCATCTACATTGTAGAAATAATGCAGTTTGACACTTTAACTGCCATGGCTCCATTTCAGAGAATCCTGGGATTTCTAGTTATGAGGCACCAGCACTCTTTGGCAGAGAAACTTGAAGGTCTTGCAAAACTACACATTCCAGGATTCCATAGAATGGAACTACAGCACTTAAAGTGGTGCCAAACAGCATTATTTCTACAGTGTAAGATGCAACCTAAGTCAACAGTTCTTCTTCCCAGGTAAGTGTTTACAGGGTAAAAGCTAAGATATAAAAATAATTAAAAATATTTACAGTCGACCCTCCACATTTGCGGGGGTTAGGGACACAAGACCTCAACCAAAGTGGGAAAACTGTGAATATCTTTAAGACCCCCAAACCTTAACTCAGTGTAAATTCCTATCTATCTCTATGGACTAGGAAACCCAAGCAAAGCATCACTTCTGCCCTTCAGGGGATGCTGGGCCTTGTAGTCCCAAATATGGCCAGAGGAAGAAAGTGTCGCGGTTGAGTGACAAGGGCTGGGCAAGGCTCCAGGAGTGGAAAGGGAAAGCAGGGATACTTGGTATTATTTTATGCATTTTATGACTTGCTAAACTTTTTTTTAGTTTTCTTTACATTTTCTAGTCTATGCGTGTCGCCTGCGATTTTCCACAGCAGGCTGCAAAACTGCAAAAAATATATATATCTTATTTAATTATTGATGGCAAACTCATGAATAATCAAATTCATGAAAGTTAAACCCACGAAAGTTGAAGTTTGACTGTAATGTGAAATTGTTACTACACGTAAGTAGTTCATTAGTGTTCCATTACTTAGTAATGTATCAATATTCAATTGATTTTATACTTAATGGTTAATTTCATTACAAGGAATGACTAATTATTTCATTACAGGTCATAACTATGGTTAAGCAAGTTTAAAAACACCGTCATGAAGCATTGCAGAAATCACTGTGCCAGAAGCATTGCAGAAATCACTGCAGACCCACAGCAGTAACAGAAAAGTTAGGAAAGGTAGGTTGGCAACAGTTTGCACATTCTGATGAGAATTTAGCAGTATTACAGAAGTCAGATCAGGATTCCAAATTAAACTTGTGTTAAAAGAATGGAAACCTGAAGTCCAAGCGTTGTACTGTTATTTGGTACTCTGAAGGAAAATGTCACAGCAGAGGACATTTTCCCTTTGTCTCTAATTGTGCGCATACCAGCAGCCTCAAAGCCTGCCATTTTGCACAACCGTTTTTTCTTTTGTTGATTTTTTTTGGTTTTGCTCCAGAGAAAGGTGGTGGGCAGGAAAGGAGGGAGGGAGCCTGAGAGTGAAGAAGAACACCTGGCCAGGGCTGCAGGGACTTGTTTGGCCAAGGTATCTTCTTTAACTTTTCTTCTGAAAATCCTGGAGGAACTAGAGAGGAAACGGCCAAGGCAAAGAAGGGATGAGGACTACCAAGTTTTATAAAAAGTATAAAAACCATGAAGAATACTGCAATATATTATTATTATTATTATTATTATTATTATTATTACTACTATACTACTACTACTTTGGCAATGATCTATGGCAAGTGATGGCAGCTGCACAAAAGCTAACCAATTGAGCTATAAATCTGGGATTCTGATCTAACTGTGCTATTAATTTAAGTGATCAGAGTGCTTCAGATACATTATTTCAGTAATCATCAATTCAAGTATTGCAGAATGAAGGTCAGAGACAGGAAATCATGGATGAGATGGGAGATATGGGGGATATCTGGAGTCACTGCTCGTACTCTTGGCTTTGCCATTAGCTACACCATCTCTTCCCAACACAGCACACGTCTTCTGGATTCCTGTCAATCTCTGTGTGCCATGCATCCAAGATGATTAGCATTCATGTGACACAGGAACACAGACCTTTTCATTTTAACCAGACATTTAGTGACTTGACTTACCACCAGTCCTCCTTGTTTTTGTAGCTATTGTATTAGGGGCATTATTAAGAGTGCTGTTATGTTTGTCTCTTGGGAGCACTGTTTTACCACACCACTGTTTTAAATCAGCTGGAGAAATTGTAGCCACTGAACTCCACTTTTTTTAGATCCTAAAGCTCCCCCACAGTCCCCCCCCATTGTGTGTCCCCCAAATCATGCCAAACCACCCAAACAGCCCACAAAAAGGCAGTTATCTTCCACACCACCACCAATCCCAACCCTCATTTCCACCATGATTCGATGGTGAGTAGAAGTGACACAGTAGAGATTATAGCACCACACTCTTATAGTGCTGCTGTTCACTTTTAGTGCTCTGGCTGCCTCCTGTTGCATTCTGGGGTTTATAATTCAGCGAGGCCTAAGAACTCTCTGCCTGAGAATACTAAATGTCCCTCCCTTAACTGCAAATCCCAGAATGCATCATGAAACAGCCAGAGGAGTTAAAGTGGGATTATCCAGACTACAAGTAAGCAGTGGCCTATTTCATCTTTGGTGAAGAAAGCAACCCACTGTTGTAGTGATAATTTTTTTTCTTCATTGACAAGGCAAAGATGCAGCAAGTTAATACAATCTAGGGCAATTTCTGTATCAGCATCAGAGTTTAGAGAACTAACTGGCAGAGCTAGATTAGAGAACTATAAATGTAGACTGAACATCCATAAAAAAACATTACAATTTGTCTTTAAATCCAGGCATATTAACTTTTGTCAAAAGTGATGAAGAGGTTGTTTAACTGCAAGTGTCATTCTGTGCCTGTGCACTCACATTCTTGGAAACTTCTAGAACTAAGCTGACACGAGTCTCATCCCCTCGCATGTGCATGCACCAACACTATTCCTGTTGTAACTCAGCTCCAGTCTACCACAGTGGCAAACAGGAAAAGCAAGACCAGACTCTATAATGACATATGAAAGTAGAAGACTGTGATTCATAGTTAGCCTGCAGTGGTTTGGTGACTAACAAAGGTGATAATACAGCCATATCACTGGTGGAGTGGCTCTTGGCAGATTTTGGTAATGTGTTATTTGCTAACCACAATGATAGTATACAATACCCATTTCAAGAATTTGAACTGATCCTGGAAATCCTTCCCCCCCCCCCTTCTATAACACACAAACAATTCTGTAGATCTTCTAAATGGACATGTGTGATCAATAAAGACAGCCAAAATTGTCCTGACATTTAGAGAATGTAAGGCCCAATCCTCATCAGTAGTAAGGTTGGGGTAAAAGGCCAACAACCACATTACCAGGTAAAGGTGAAAGCTGAAGGACATTTTGGGAAGAAAAGAGATATTTGGCATCAACATAACTGTCCATGTGAAATTGCAGAAAGTGATGATTACTCCATTTCATAAGCCCTCCCTGCAGAAGTTATTGCAACAGAGAAGTTTACCTTCCAGAAGAGTAATCCAAAATCACATGTGGCTAGCAGTGCAAACTGATTTTTCATGAACTGGAAGACTCATAGTGATTACATCCATGTCAGTACCAAGGAGAAAGATACGGCTGGGTACAGATTCTTAAAACCTTTCAAAAATGACTTGACAGCACAATCCACTGTATGGTGAGCTGTCTTGATTTGTTGTGCTGCCAAGCAATGAACTTAAGGGTGGAATATATAAGCTACCTTTCTGTCTTTCTCTGAGAAGTGAGCAATAATATAGGCTAACTTATCCCGAAGGAACACAGGTAGGTCTTCCATATAGGCCTCACACAGCAAACAATTCTCAGAGACAAAGCAACAATAGAATATGCATTCCTGGTTACTGCATTCTATTTTCATTCTTTATTGTCTGCTTCGACCAAAAGCTGTCCTTCAGTGATTCAACTTGTGATGCCCCAACAATTATGGAGTTAGGACAAGGGTGTATGAATAATAGCACTGATTTTTCCTCTTGTACCTATATATATTTTTGATTCTACGAGAATCAATGGAATTGATGAAAGGGATTTCCAAGACTTCTGAGCCTCTGGAATTAGTAACAGAAGCAAGGAAATAGCTGCTGATGGTATTGATTAGGATGCCACCCTTTTAAAGACTAGGCCAAAAAAGAAGATGGGCCTACTTGAGTTCCAATTCAAACATTTTGACCATTCTGACCACTTGAAAAATCTGATTAGCGTGACAGTAGATTTTCAGAGAATGAGATAGAAATTTGGATTGAGGAATCTGTGGAAGCTGAACTTCTACTGTTGTTGTTGTTGTTGTTGTCGTCGTCGTCATCATCATCATCATCATCATCATCCTCTGAAGAAGTCTTAACTTGTCCTTTGGTTGAGATCTCATGGCAAGTTCTGCCATGGCTGAATGGATGACCTGTCCAAAAATGTTTCAGCACCTTGATGGCCTGCCCTAACAAATGTGAAGACAACACTGGAAATGATACTGAAAAAAAGGTAACAAAATAAGTAGTCGCTGGGATCAAAACTGTTGAGGCATCACTGATGACAAGTTAGTGCTATTGGTTGCAATGATAAAGTAGGCTATGTCACAGAGCACTCCTCTCTTGAAGTGGATATCAATGGTCTTGGTATTTGTTCCAGCTGAGGGAAACTCTCTCAATCTCAAGGGAGGCATTGGTCTTCATAATTCATACACAGGAATTCTAGGAGAGTGGTAGTGGTACATGTCCAACTCTTCTCAATAGTCATTACAGGAGTTATTATTATTATTATTATTAACCTTTATTTATATAGCGCTGTAGGTTTACACAGTGCTGTACAGATAAACTTATAGTTAGACGGTTCCCTGCCCTCAGGCTTACAATCTAAAAGACACGACACAAGAGGAGAAGGGAAAGGTGATGGGGAAGGGTATGAGGTCCGATGATTCTTCTCTCCCTCTGAGGCCTGGACCAATGCAGATGGACTAGAGGGAGGGCTCGGCTTCATAATGCACAGTTAAAATGGACAAGACAAAGTCACACATCTGGGAATGCTTCTCTAAACAATATAGTCTTTAACTCAGTTTTGAACCTGGTTAGGGAAGTGATGAGGCGTGCATGTGGGGGAAGAAGGTTCCAGGAGTGAGGGGCAGCAAGTGAGAAAGGACGAATCCGGGACAGGGCAGTGGAAATCCTTGGCTGGGACAGGAGACCTTGACTACCAGAACGGAGGGTACGAGAAGGAGTGTGAGGAGAAAGAAGGTCAGACAAGTAAGGAGGGGCCAGTCCGTGGAGGGCTTTGAAAGTCAGTAACAAAAGCTTGTATTGGATGCGGAAGGGGAAGGGGAGCCAGTGAAGGGAGGACAAGAGGGGAGAAACATGGTCAAAGCGGCGAGCGGAAGTGATGATACGTGCAGCTGAGTTCTGGACAGAGATTAAAGGATGGAGGTGAGAGAGAGGAAGCCCTGTCAGAAGAAGGTTACAGTAATCTAGTCGTGAAACCACTAGGGCATGGACCAAAGTCTTGGCAGTGGAGGCTGAGAGGAATGGACGGATTTTAGCAATGTTGTAAAGAGAGAATCTACAGGTCTTGGCGGTGGCCTGAATCTGGGGGATAAATGACAGAGAGGAATCAAAGATGAAACCGAGACTGCGGGCTTGCTGAACCGGATGAATAGAAGTGCCATCAACAGAAACAGAAAAGGAGTACTGAAGGGTGGGCTTAGGTGGGAAGATGAGAAGCTCTGTCTTAGACATGTTGAGTTTCAAGCGCCGATGCCGCATCCACTGAGAGATGGCAGCCAAACAAGAGGAGACTTGCTGTTCAAGCCCCGGTGAAAGGTCAGGGGTGGAAAGATACAGCTGAGTGTCATCAGCATACAGATGATAGGAGAAACCAAAAGAACTGATGAGTTTACCAAGGGACAATGTGTATAGAGAGAACAAAAGGGGACCTAGGACAGAGCCCTGGGGAACTCCAACAGATAAGGGAACAGAGGAGGAGGTCTTACCACCTGTGACCACGGCAAAAGATCTGTCAGACAAGTAAGATTTAAACCAGTTGAGAACAGAGTCGGAGAACCCGAGGTCAGAAAGTAGGTCAAGCAAGAGACAGTGGTCCACGGTGTCGAAGGCTGCAGACAGGTCTAGAAGAATGAGAATGGAGTAGAGTCCATTCGCCTTGGCCTGTAAGAGGTCATTTGAGATCTTGGTGAGGGCTGTCTCTGTAGAGTGCCGAGGGCGGAAACCAGACTGAGTTCACAGGAAATCTAGAATAATGGGTTTGGGTGATATTCCCAGTCTCTCCCAGAAATGACAATGTATGTGAACATACAGGTAACTTGGGACATAGCTCTTCCCTTTGATGTTGGAGTGTAGATTTGAAAAGTGCAACCATACAGAAACTGAGGGTCTTGACTGGATTTGTGTTAGAAGAGACCAGATACAATTGAGCTATGACTTCTCTGGTTCCAACAATCTGATGAAGAATGGGTGTATACTCATAATTTCACATTCTAGAATGGAGCCCATGTACAGCTGTCCCACGCTATCTGCAGTGGATCTGTTCAGAACATCCCACCCTCACCCCCACCCCCGCGGACAGCAAAAAATGTGGGACTTTAAGTCCCATTCTTTTTCAATGGGTGTTTGCACTTGCTTGTGCCATTGCGTGCGTGTGCCATCACTGAAAACGCCAAGGCATGCTGTCTGCAGAAGCTCAAACCGTAAATGGCAAACCTGCAGTTGGTGTGGGGACACTGAAGTTCATCTCAACAGGGGCTGATTCATTTGCTAACAATTGGTCTTCCACCCTCTCCATGATAGAAATCTGATATGCTAGTACAGAGATGTGTGGGATTTCAGGATCTTCAGAAGGCAGCTGGTGTCCATTGTACTACCACAGGTATCAGGTGAATTTAAGTAATACAGAAGAGACTAAATCCCCTGTAATTATATCTGGAATGGTAATCTCTGGATTTTCCCCAGATTTTGCCTTCTGTTTGTTTGAGACTGGTACCTCATCATGTTTGGTTTTTTTTCCTCATTGCCTTTTTGGATGATAACTCCAAAGATATGCCCCATAAGTGATGCCAGGTCTAAGAAATAATAGTGACGCCAGATCTAAAAAATGAAGAATAAGCAATATCAATGGCACCTGAACTGAAGTATTTGGCAGCGTGGACTTTGATATCTTCAGTTGACAGTAATGTAATAGACCACTAAACTCACTAAAGGCAAAAGATTAGCTTATTTTTTGGCTATGAGAGATGAGGAGAGCACTATTAAATGGATAAGTGCTTTCATATGTGAAGTTCTGTTCCTCTAAGCCAGCAGTTCTCAGCCTATGGGTCGCGACCCCTTTAACCCTTTCACAGGGGTCGCCTAAGAGCATCAGAAAACACACATGAAAATAATTTTATAATACGAAAATAATTTTATGGCTGGGGGGTCACCACAACATGAGAAACTGTGTTAAAGGGTCACAGCATTAGGAAGGTTGAGAACCACTTCTCTAAGCCTACTGTGTAAGGGCTACAGTGCTGGCAACTATGGTACCTACAAAAAGCATTTAACAGAGCCAATGGAAGTATTTAACAGAGCCAATGGTTTGAGGACTTTTCCAGCCATGCCAAAGAGACTTTTCTAAAAAGTCTTTTGAGTCTTAAACTCATGACTGGGTGGAAAATGTACTTTTCCCACTCATATGGCAGACAATGAAGGGAAAAAACTTGAGAAATAAAAAAAAATGTAAAGTAGAATAACAAAGAAAAAGAATTGCAAGATAAAAGAGAAGAAGGGCCAAAGGATTAAATGATAGTTTTTGTTCACAGATTAGGTTAATCTCTAAAGATAAAATTACTGATAGTGGTGCTACGGTGGTGGACAAAAAGGAATAATTAGGTAGAAAGAGCACTGAGTATGGGTAGTGGAATATGGGCTGACTCACCAAAAGGACAGCTTAGCTTTAGGAATGAGGTGCAGAATGACCTGTTCTTGTGAGTCACAGAGACCATGAAGAACTGCAAACAATTTACATAAACTAAAGGTCCAGTAAATGTTAGGCTAAATTTAAGGATTTTTTAAAATAAAAACTCAATTATATGAAGGAAATAGTATGCAACAAAAACATGCACTTACTAGAGAGAACTGTTGTGAGGAAGATGTAGTCAGAAAAGGAGATCAGGCCACATTCTCCAAGTGCATAAAAGATACTGTCTTCATCGGCAAACTTCTCACGTTCCTGGGAGATTCTCTATTTTAAGAAATCAACAGTACCACAACCCCAAGAAAAGAAAAATAAAGTCAGTAAATATAGTATCTCAGCTTTTCACTTTAAATCTTACCTCTAACCATCAATGTTCCCAGATATATCCCTCTTATTACCATTCCAGACACCTTTCTGGTCTTTAAACCTGTCAGATGTTTCTTGAAGATTAAAAGCTAAGAATCAAAAACTTATTCTATAATGTGCAACACACTGCAATCCTATACATATAACTCTGAGAGAAAGCTCCGTTAAATACAGTGGGGCTTACTACTGAGTAAATATGCATAGGACTGTATTGTTAATACCTTCAAACCATAACTGTCAAGTCAAGACAGGGCTTGCTGTTCCCTGTCAATTTAAAGCTTGAAAGGCAAGGTATTTCAAAGATTCTCTGTTGCCATTTTTATACACTGCCAGGAAGACATTTTACTGACAGTTTTGTGAATCTACATTTCTTTAAAAACAATGTATTAGTAGCTAGGAATGAGCACCTCTATTTTGAAACAGCAACCATTTCCCATTGTCCAATGAAGGAATTTCACCTATTGAAATGAAGGTCAGGTACAGAAGCAGTGGTACCTACTTCTTATATACCCTTAAGATAATGGAAGCAAGTCAAGGATCTGGTTTTCACCAAAGTTAAACCATTATTTTGTGTTGATAGCAGATGCTTGATGCTAGCCCCTAAAACAAGAAATTCTAACTATGGTTTGAAGTGTGTTTGCCGATCACGGTTTAAAGGTTACTCTTAATCAGATTTAACACACATAAAACAAAACTTTTTTCAACACCAGGAATGGAAAAATTGAAGAAAAGACATTTGCTCTAACAGTAGGAAAGATGTGATAGAAGCATAAATCTATGACCCATGTCAAGACCATGGTTAAGAGGCAGGATCCTTGTGATGAGCCCACAGATTTCCTAAATTTCACTGTCAAACTGAAAGACATTACAAATGTCTTCTGAAGTTTTAAAGGCCAGAAAGGATGCACTAAGTGGGTTAGAGGTTGGGTTCTAAGTTTTCAAAGTAGCAAATTAGTTCAGTAGAATTAGAAAACATATCACACACGCGCACGCACACACACACCTCACAGAGAGAAGGGAAAGAAAAATATTAAAGTGGAGCTGTGGTTAATGTGTTTGAAAACATGCAAGCAGAGACGTACAGAAAGAGCAAGCTGAAGTTTAGGAACAGTTTAGGAAACAAAGGACACCACCAACAGCACACCAGGGTCCAGTTATACAACTGTCCCCTATCTGTTACCTCTGTCTAGCGAGGATCCCATCATATACAAGATAAAGGAAAGACAATTTGTTAAGCAATGACACTTAAAGCACATTAAAATCATCACACTATCTTCTGGTGTGTTACATCTGATGAACAAATAAAACCCAGAGCAATTAACGATCCTAATTACTTCATGTTCTTAATTAAGAAATATGGACATGAATTTCAGCAGAAGCTGATTGTCCCATACATTCAGATTCCTATTAAGGTTATTATATCTGGCTCATAGAATTCACTGGACTTAAACTGAATACATTTTTAAAAATTAGTTTAAAGCCAGGCATTAGCAGTTTTTTAAGGATTAAATAAAAACCGGAATTATCTAGTTCCCAAAGTGACAATGGGAAAGAGTAATCACACTGATCATAATTACAAGTTCTAATCAAACCCACAATCTACTAGCCTTACACAAAGGGACACACAATTCTTTCGAGAAAACAAGCTTGTCAAAATGTCAAGTGAGAAGCTACAACAAGTATTAGAACCAGTTATCAGTGTAAACCCTTTTGGAGAAGCTCAGAAGGCATCCTAATGCTAAATGAGATTAAATGCTTTTTCAGTAAACATGTGTTTGCTCAGTTCTTAGCCCATTCTGGGATTCTGCATCCACAGCTTGAAAATGATTTTGTTTTGTCTTTTAATTTCACACAGGAAACATTGATTTTGCCACTTTATATTAAGGGCACCATTTTACTATGCCATTATGTATAATGGAACTTGAGCATCAATGGATTTTGGTATCTACAAGGTGTGTGTGTGTGTGTGTACTGGAACCAAACTTCACTTGATACCAAAGGCCCACTGTATGTTAGTGTCACACATCTCAAAATGCGTTTCTTTCAGCTACATCTATGTGAACCTGCATCCCAACTTATTTAGGCATATAAAAGCATGTAGGCATGCCAAAGGAATTAATGAGCTATATTTTTGAAATGAAACAAAGAAAAACACATCAATAATTATCCAGCTGCCGCCAGCCCCTTTTTTGTTTTTCTAAGTAATGTAATTCTTAGGAAATCGTGAGAACAGGAACAGAAGAGTGTTCACTGAAAATGATCAGCAAGTTACTATGTCATACTTTTACTGAAATTTGTTCTGTATTTTTTCCTTGGACCGATGCAACAGCATTTGATATATTATGATTGGAATTACTTAAACACGGTCAGAATATAAAATACATATTAGAGTTTTGGTTCCTGAACACCACGTTCTGAGAGATCCTCTCTGTTCTTATTCCTTTGTGCAGCTCTGTAAAGAGTATTAATTCTACAGGCATAAAATCAATTGCTCAAGCACTCTCTATTAAATACTATTCTCTCTTGTGTATAAAACTGAGCTGTGTAAATCTCAACACCATCTTCCTCTGATTATCCTTCCTGCTTTTTTTTTTTTAAATGTTGCTGCACAATGCATTATTAACTCTTGAAATCTAGGGCAGATTGTTCAGAAGCAAAATCAACATGCAAGTGATGATAGAAAGAAAAGCAGTAAACTGTATCATGTTAGTATTGAATACTCTAGGTTGTTTCTCATAATACATGAAAGTTAGTACAAATCAGTACAATTAATAGTACATTGGCTTCAGTACAACCCTCCAGACTGGCAGGTCTTTTTGCATCTGGATGATATGATTTTCCAGTTCCAGTGCTAATCTAAGTTTGTTTGTCAAATTATATAAAACTCCCTGTTCCAAAAAAGGAGAATTTCCTTTTGCCAAAAATACAAAATAAAACAAAAATGAACAAATAAAGGATTTTCCAAATCAATCGTCAGGGTATTGTTTGGAGTGTTGTCTGAAGTTCACCTTACAGCTAAGTATGCAAAGTGATCAATCTGTTAGGAAAGAGCTGATTTAAAATAATATTCCTAGATTAATACAATCTTGTTAGACTCAAGCATACAAGACAAGCATACAGACATACACATGTAACAGTTAAATAGTCTTTCATTATAAATATGGACACAAGCAAGAATATGCATATAGAGCAGAAGAGGTTAACAAGTCATTTTCTGAAAAATGGATTTAAATCGCCAGCTCCGAGAACAATCAAAGCAATGCTTCTTGCAGATGCTGTGTACATGGACCATGCAGGCAAAGTGAACAGCTACTTTAAGATATAACAAAAACAGTCCATCTGTCAAAATGATAGCAAATATGCTTGCAAATACCCATTCTGTCCAACACATTAAATAGAATCACCAAAGGCAATGTTTCAAAGTGTTCATTTTCCAAAGTAAGATGGTAATGTAACACCAGTCATGTTGTAACCTAAGGGGGGGGGGGGAATTCCACATATAACCCTTGAAGTCATTTCAGAAAGCCAAGAGGACCAAATGGGGGTAGGGGTGGGGGGAGCTGTGTCAGGACAAGCCCCTTTTTGAGAAGCGAAGCAAAGAAACAATTTTTTTCAACCCATTCCCAACTATTTGAGGTACAGGAATCCTAAGCCAGCTTCTTGTGATGATGGGGAAAAAAAGAGAGCAAATGCTTTCTCAAAAACTGGACTCTGGGTATACCACAGAAATGGAGCTCTTGGCACAAGGCTTACTGGTCAGGCCATTCAAGTCAAGCCTGTAGCCCCTACAGTGACCAAAATAAGATGTTTTCAAACACCTATCTGCCCCCAAATATTTTCAATGTTGTGTCTCACTTCTAATTGCAATACTTTAATATGAGAAGCTGTCTTGTATAGTCAAACCAGTTTCAGAAAAAAAAATTTGGAATAAAATGCCTCCCTCCCTCCCTCCCCGCAGGAAGAACAGCCAGTGCCTGAGAAATTCTGGGATTTGCTGTTCAAAAACGGTAATGTTTTTATGTTCAGAATGATCCATCTGGTTCATTTAATATTGGTCCATCAATATTGCTTACAATATTGTCTGTTATCTGCAGACTGTGGTGGGTAAAGTGTGGACCTTCAAAGCTGTGTGGGTGGTGGGGGAGTGAGATGCCTCTCTTGAAAGCCTCCAGGAAATAATAATAATAGTAATTATTATTATTATTATTATTATTATTTTAATAATAATAGTATTTATTTATATTCCACTTTTTCTCAGAGGAATCAAAGCAGATTACAGCAATATAATTCACTCTTAAACAGGTTGCAGGGCGTCCTCTGCACTGTTTATCTTAAAAGAAAGCATTCTGAAATGCTGTAATGGATTTCAGGCCACTTCAGGTTGTGATCTTTGTTTTGGGGCATTTTGGAAGTCCATGTGGTCACCACAAAGTCTTACAAGGAAATAATTGGCCCCTGGATCTACCAAATTTGTCATTCCTTGTATACACTCTGTAGAATGGCAATGGATCACCGGGGCTTAAACATTCATATATTTACAGTCCAAACAGATATTTGCAGGAATACAACATTATTTTATTCATCTGGCTGTTACAAGACAAGATGTATGTAGGCTTGAATAAAGAAATATAATTTATAGATATAGCTGGATAGTTGTCCTCTGTATTAAGGAAGAAAATGTTTGAGGGTTTCAAAACTGGTATCAGTTCAAAGTAGGATTGCCACCTTTTGACCTGACAAATTATGAACTTTTCCACACTTTTCCAGACATAAGGAAAATAAAACTAGTAGGATTCCAAAGGTCTTACAGAAAAAATAGTGATAAGTCGTATAGTTTCAATTTTGCATTAACAATTGAATACTGACTAAAAGAAAACAGATCATCAACATCTAGTAGTGGCAACAGCCTTGTATTTTCCAGCATAGATACAGTATTTCTATTTTCAGTATGGGTAGCAAAAATACAATACAAAACAAAAATGAATGATCACAGCCTTGGCCTTTTAACATTGTGCCCTTGAACATTATTTACATCTTGTTTTTTAATACTGTTTATTATTTAATGGAAGGTTTGAACCATGTTAGTCTGGAAATACAATTCTGTGTCCAGAGAAAATACCAGAACAAACCCCTTTCTGATCAGTGGGATATGGTCTTCTGCAAATGCAACAACCTCTTCAATTCAGAAGGAAACAGATTCCAGCAATCCAAGGAAGAGGATGGAGTAGTTTTCTTCAATTCTCTCCCCACCCCCAACCCCAGTAACTCTATACTCTATATCCCCTCAAAAAAGAAAGAAAGAAAGAAAGAAAGAAAGAAAGCCCATAATTCTGGAGGATGGTATCTAAATCTTCCACAACAGCATGGGAACGGTGTTGGGAGAATCAAAGAGAAAACCATGCTTCCACCCACTTCCACCATTGTCAGCAGAACTTTTAAGTCTGGATCCAATCCAATCTGACTCATTAGGGACAGACTTTCTCAAATATGAGTACATTAAAAATTACAAATAGGTGGTAATCCCAGTTCATTAGGATAGCATACATTTTGAAGAGCTCAGTGAAACCGACTTCAATATTATTTCATATATATGAAACAGCCAACTTGATGAATAGCATCTGTGTACCTCAGTCAGAAAACTGTGTATCAGGAAATTCACGGAAAATTGACTGTTTGTATTGTACCATGAGAAAAGGAGGTGAATGTTCAGTGAACTTGCCCATGCCATTAATGCTAATGCTTCAGTTGTTTGTCCCTTCAACAAGGGTGTGATAATCTTAAGCAATCATTACATAGTTTCCTTCCCCAAATCCAAATATGTGCAACACATCATGAGTAGAAAAAGTTGTAATGTGGTTAAAAAATTTCCTTCTGGCCTCAATTATTTAGATTTATAATAGTGCTTATTTTTTGATATTCAAGATATTCTGTGGATTACTTCAGATTACAAAACCTGTATACCTATTTGGGGTGGTGCATGAATGCTTAAGATTGTGTATATTTGAGTGCTGTAATACCATTCTCTTTCAGTCCCCATTGACCACTTCAATTTTCTTAATTGCCCAATGTGCACAGAATTCAGTTACCTGGCAGCTAAACCTGGAGTTCTAAATTATTATTTATTCTAAATCTGAAGTTGGGAGTAAATGGATTCTTGCTGATTCAGCTCAATGAATAGCTTCTAAGAAAATATGCCTAATGCATAGGCCAAACTGTAGGAATTCCTAGAGACAAAATAATATCCCTTAAGAAGTGAGGATCTGACTGGTTCAGGGTGGCAACCATTACCAAGTTGCCAAATGGGCATTTGAGGAAAGTGTGTATAATCATTTGCTTTATTGCAAAGACCAGTATCCATCTCTACTATCTATTACAGAATTAAGTATTAGAAAATACTTAATTCAAGTAAAGGGGGCTATCTCTTCTAAAGTGCTACATAACACTCTTTAAATTGATAGCACTTAGTTTTTACAAAGATACAAGAAATAGACAGCTTTAATAGCTGCTTTGATTCCTTAGCTCATTTTAATTGCTGCTAAGTTAAATGGTGCTAGCTCAATATTTCAGCATAATATCACCTGTCTTTCTCGTCTAGACTTTGCCAGTGCAAATACACACCTATGAACACTGATCAGTGTCTATTTAAAGTTACTTCATGAAAGAAGATAAATATTGCCAAAGAGAGAGAAAAGGGTCTTTTAACCCTGACCCTCAGGCCCTTAAACAAATCACCTAAGTAAGTGAATTACATGTATTTATTTATTTTAGAAAAGCATTGAAACTGCTCTGGTAGATATTACTGAGTTAAAGCGATGCATTCTTGCTCCTTTACTGATTCTTTAAGGATATTCCTCTGCTAGATTTTTATTGGATTGTGCTATGGCTGTTTAAATATTGTGTTATTTATTTTATGGTGTAATTTTATATGTTAATTATGGGACAAAGCTTGCCCCCCTAGAAACAGCATCCAAAAATATACTGAACAAGTTTCTGGATGTAAGATTGCAATACACAGCCTTTTAAGGCTTTCCTTCAGTAATATACTTTGCAGCAAAATTTTCTTCCCAAAGTAAACTAAGAAATCTGAACAATCCTACAAAGAAAGTAAGTAAATAGTGAAAACTATCCTTTTAAATCAGAATGATCTGTTTATACCTACTAAACTATTTCTAGACATATTTTGCACTCCCTGCTCCCACATCTTCATCCTCTCTTTTCCTCTATATGCTAGATTTACAAAAGAATTTAAGCAGAATTTGTAGAAATGGGGTGGGACATATCTAAAATTCTAGGATGAGACATCCCCTCCCATATGGAAAAGGGACAACCTGTGACAACTTGTACTTTTAGTGGTCTTCAGAGGCTAGAAAGAGAAATGTACATGTACCCCCTTACAGCATAAGAACACGTATCCATCACCATTTCAAAAAGCTGCACCTGAAATGCAAGGCTAGCATTCTACAGTCAGGAAGAAAACAAGACACCAATGTCCCAAGACCCTTCACAGCCAGCAAGAATTGACCATGCAAGGGATGACCCTTGCAACAAAAGCAAGAAGGAGATGCCTCTTGAAAAGGGACAGAATATATTTTGCATTCCCCATTACTGATGTTTTCAACCACTCACAAATAGTTCTGCACATCTGTTCAAAGAAACTATTTTACTAAAGGAGCAACTTATGTCACTGTATCACCAGTTTACTCTTTTGTTATACAATTCGTTTTCATTTATTCAAAGGCCAGATAAGAGTTACTTTAAATCTAATTAAAATCTAATTTAAAAGCATGGGGGGATATGCAATATAGGCCACTGCAATATAGAAAACACTGCACATATGGTCTATTCTAAAAAACAATGTAATTTCGTGCATTAGAACAGAATTAGAAGGTCAATGGCAGAATTGTTATTGAGCGCTAAACATCTCAGTAAAAGGAATGAGACATTTATGTACCTGAGGCAAGGATTTATTGATAACAGATTAGTAAACTGCCTCTAGTGCTCTGTGCCAGCATGGAAGAAGGCCATCCTTTATTTTAGTACAGATGCTACCAGATTTACGATCAGATTCTTACAGCTGTAGCTCATTCCCTGAGCAAAGCAAGTTGACATACTAAGACATGCCTCATACATCACAGTTTGTTCTATACAGTTTCATACCTTCCAGGATTTCACAGATAAAAACCAGGACATGTGAGGCCAAGCATCATCAGAGTATGGTCAAGATGGCCCAAGTTATTAATGAGAAACAACAGACAAACTAGGACAGACTGTGGCAGCTTGCTTTTCCCTGAATATACTGAGGACAAAATACTGCTTATCTCTTTTTTCCCCTCCTGCTGAGTTAACTGAGTGCAGACTACATTGGCACAATGAACTCAGTTTGCAGCAACTGAAGCAAGTTGAGTAGAAAGAGAGTCAAGCAGAGAGGATCTGGGACATTTTAAAAGCAATGGGAAAAGTGGGATAACAGAAGATTAACCAGGATTGTCCCTACCAAATCAGGACTCCTGGAGAGTATGCAGTTGCGATGTAATATACACTGCATTAGCCCAGGAGTCAGTCATATCTGAAGCACTGTGATCAGACTGCCAGCTAACGTAGACCAAAGGGTGGAAGCATTTACATTGGTTAAGGAAGAGCACCTCTGTTTCTTTCATCTATCTGCATGCAATTTGGCAGGATTAAAAAAACCAAAACATTAACTAAGGCTATAATCCTATACGGTACTTTTAAATCAAAAGTGTACGCAGTTACCCAGGAGCAAGCTTCACTGAAATCATTGTAAATGCTCACAGAATGAGTAGCCACTGCCTTAATTTCAATTTCAACAGATTTTATCAAATTTTCATATGGTGGGATAATTTTGAGAACTCTTTTTGGGGGGAAAAAAACTGGGGAGAGGTTTGAGAGTATGAGCCCTACATGGAAATTTTACTGATTGAACTTTTCACCAAAATCCACATTACATGAATTTCAAGTCATGAAAAGCAAGGCAGTAAATCCTAAAAAGTTTTTCTGGGTGAGGATATTTCTCTCAAAGAGACAAATTTTGAAAAGCAGTTTCCAAAAAAGTTTAACAAATGGTTCATGGGTACAAAGACTAAAACTGCTTTAGGGCAAATTCTTTCTTAATATCTTAAAAGTATAATTGCAATTCTGTGCCTGTCAGTACAGATATTCAGATGTCCGAAAACTGACAAGCCCATCATAAAAAGCCTCTTAAAATGTTCACATGCTTCTCAAGTAATGCCCTATTTGCTGAGGACATAATCTGTCATATTAAAAGGGTGTTCCTCAAGGGAGTGTTCTGTCATTGCTTCTTCCACAAATGTATGCATTTGTCAGTGAGACAACTCAACACAGTACTACTGCAGTTTGAAATTATGCAGCCTTATTTATAAGAACTACTCAGTGTGCAAGACGTCTCTCTCTTGAAAATACCCCAAGGCATTAAAAGAGTACGCTAGACATAAACATCAGCAAATAGAAGCACCAGAGAGCTTTATAAAGAGATCACTGAATTTAATTAGAAACATATTTTTATCATTATCCTGCTTTTTCCCTGAATTCCCTCAGTACCTTTCAGTTAAAATCATGAGGCGACAGACAGAAGGAAGGCATGCTAATAAGTTAGGCGTTAACTCTGCAGCTATTTTAGCACTCTCCTGCTCACCTCAGGAAGGCTGTCCTTGAACGATTTCTGAGATACTGGTCAAGCTATATAGGCATTACATGGTTGCTAACACAGTATATCTGAATGGACTGTTTTAGTGTGCTTTCAGGTTAAACATAAATGTATGATTTTGGGGTTCAAAAGACCCCCAGAAATTTCTTCCTTTGCAAAACTGGGGACCTCTTATGGTCCAGTCAAAGTTACTTTCGTATCTTGAAATCTTTTGTCACTACAGATCTGAATTTAAGTTATCCAATAATTCGCCTTCATTGTTATCTTATGGCAAATGTCTGCAAATGGGTACTTTCTGAAAGCCAGAATCACATGGGAAGAGCCAATAGCATTTTCATTTGACTTCCCATTGGCTGAACCCTGCAACTTCTCCATCAGACAGTAAACAGCTATAGAGGAGGGTGAAGCAACTAAAATGTGGGTTCTGGGGGGTGAGGAAGGATATTTCTACCTCACAAAACCTCACAGTACCTCTTCCTGATCCAGGATCCATTAATGATTAAAGCTTCGAAAGCCTTGTTCGATATTCATTCTGGCAACCCTATGCTGGGATGACAGAGAAACTGGATCAGATTTTGAGCTTAATGCAACTTTGCATTTTTTAAAAGCTTTTTATTTTTTTACTTTTAAAAATGCATAAAATATCAACTGGTGGAGTCCTGATAATTAAAGGAGCAGGAGAAATTTTATCCTTTCCTCACAGTGCTATAGTTCTATGCTAAATACTTCTCCAAAGTTCATATTCATACGGGGAAGAAATCCAGCATTGGTGTCTGTTAAGAAATGGGTTTATACACACAATGCAAAGTTTAATTCCCTGGCTTGGTAGCTTCTTTGAAGTCAATGTATGATTCACTCACATTCGCTTAACCATTCTGAGAGCACAATGTACCCTGAAAAGTAGTGCAGTTCTATACGTCTCCTTGGAAGAACTCCCACTGAATGCAAAGGAATGTACTTCTGAGTAGAAACATATGGGGTTGCACTATAAACACAATTGTTCAAATATGAATGCAAATCAGAAGTAACAAGTGTAAACTACTGTAGGTCACTCAGTTTTGTGAAAAATGTATTTGTTTGTTCCTTGACAAGTTAATGGTAGAGAGCAGAAATAACAGCCTTAATAAGAGATATATGGCTGGACTCTACAGGCTTAAAAAAGAATCCACGCGTAAAATTAGGGATCTGAATTTAAGTGGGCCCATAAGCCAACTTTTCCATTCTTTCAGAATATAAAAATAATAAATAGACTTGAGGAAGTGAATTTTATAAAGGTTATTGCCTCACTTTATTACACAGCAGACATCAATCACTGTTACTCAGTTAAGAATAATGACAAAAAGGAAAGGAAAGGGAAATGTCACAGTATCCAGCTGATTTACTAAAAACTAATTCTATATATGAAATGCCCTAACGTTGAATTCTTGCTATCACATTTTTGTTGACATAGACTGATTTGTCATATTTTTAGAAAATAAAGCTGGTTCACACTTCAAAAACCAGATTTTTAAAAAGTAATGGGGAAGGAGGGTAAATATATACTGTCCCTTTTAAAAGGAGGTGCACATGAGATCTGAAGCACAAACTGGTTGAAGCACATGCTGACATGTCAGTACCTGCCAAAAATCCTGATGGGAGGGGAAAAGGTTAGAAAGAAAGGGAAGAAAGTGAGCAAAAGTTCTAGTTACAAGAACAAAAATAAAAAATGAACATATTACAAAGAATACATTATAAAAGGAGGAACTACAGAACAAAGAAACAAAAATCATTTAATGGTCCAGGTACAGGAAGGGTCCACACCTCAAAAACAAATATTAAGGAAATCAAGAGACAGTTCAGTAATATTTGGGAGTTATCTGCTAAAATGTAATGAATCGAGATTAGCAGTTATTAATAGCAGAAAATTAAAAAGAGAAAAAAGAGAAAGACTAATAAAATATTTCTAGTTTATGCCACAAACACAATATGTTACAAAGATTTTACAAGGGCAGGGAGGAGGTCAATAGCTATTTGTTCACAGAAAGAAAGAAAAAAGCCATCTCCCCATAGTGTCCCCATATCCCAGCCTTGCCCAAATTGTTGCCCTCCAAATGCAAAGGAGCCAAGTGGAAAAAGTTATTGGTATAGACTACAGTTCCCAGAATTACTGAGAGCACAGCCATAATGTTTCTAAGCACTGGCTGGACTGCAACTCCTATCACCCATAGCAAGCACAGCCAATTTTATTTTGGCTACCAATGATGGGAGCTGTAGTGCAACATATCAGGAGGGACTGTCATATCCCATTCATAAATACTTAACAATTGATTTTATTAGATTTAAATGGATGTCACCTATATGATGACTAAAGCATAACAAAATTAAACACTGCAATTAAAGATTAATGGTTAGCCCCAGGTAAAAATCTGAGATTAATATATACCACAGACTGCTGTCTGAGTTCTCCTGCAGATGAAGCGTATTGGAAATCTATGCTAATGTTTGATTCTGAAGTGTGCTGTAAAGGGCACAAGCGTGTTGTACAAACAGCTACTTCCCTTTAAGATACACTGAAACCCAGTAAGACATGGAAGTGTTCATTTGTTACATGCATTCCCACTACATGTACACAGGCACATTAGAGTTGCCAAGTGAACTAAGGGACAGTGCTCCTGTACCTTTAATGGTAGTGCAGAGGAGGGAATTTCAGCAGGTATTGCTTGTGGAAGAAGCATCATATTCTGAAATTCCCTCTTCTACACAAGTGTAATAGGCACAGAAGCATTGTCCCTTAGTTCACCAAGCAACTCTAATGTACATCCATGACTTCATCCCTGATTTGCACCAGACACAATAAATAAATATATCCAGAGAAGAGATTAAGTATACAGCTGTACCTGGCTAGAATGTATATTCGCACTAACTGATGAACACATCCATTTAGATTTCAGTGTGTAGAACTTAGCCCCTTTGAACAGAGCACAACTCTTTTCTTCCCTACTGAGCTGCCACAGGAAATTCTGAGAAGGATACCTTGTGAAGACATGAGCAAATTCTGAAAGCGTGTGGAAGACATAAAAGAGGGGAAAGACTGTACAAGGAGAGTGAGTGAATAAAAAACAACAACTACAATAGTTCTTCTCAAGCTAGCTGATGTGAAGTTCCCCTCACCATCATGTGCCAAGGACTGTATATTTGCACAGCTTCCTAGAAACTCACTCCAGACAGCTGATGGCTTGCAGACTGGCACTTGTTTACAGACCACTACTTTGAATAGCACTGAACTAGAGTAAAGCAGAAGAGACAACTGCAGCTAATACTCTAAACAGCCTTCATCCAGTACCACCTCTGAGGTAAAAGAGTTGCAGGATGAGTTCTAGGCTGCTGCCACACTGCAGAATTAAAGCAGTTTGACATCACTTTAACTGTCATTGCTCCGTCCTAAATAATTAAATAAAGCTCCTTTATTCGGTGGTTTAAATTTAAGAAGCTAAGCATAGCCAGGTCCCCAAATTGTTCCTCATAAGGCTTGGTTTCCCGACCTTGTATCATCTTGATTACCCTTTCTGAATACACTCTAGCTCATTCATATCCTTTTTGAATTGTCGTGCTTAGATGAGGTCTGACCACAGCAGATTAGATCCAGATACTACACTCCTGATGATGCAGCTCAGATTCTCATTGGCTTTTTCAAAAACTGCATCACACTGTTGATTCAATATAATTGTATCATATTGGGAATAATTGTATTATAGTACACATCGATAATCTGGGTACATGTGATAAATGCTAAATGTGAAAAACTCTACTTGTGTACATATCAACAACTGATGTACAGATGACAAAGAGAGTACCTATGTTTGATGTAAAGTGTGAACACCCTTACATGGCAAACCTCTTCAGGTTATATATTTTAAGTGAGAAAGCAGGAATTCACAATTAATACAGTACACTTATTTTCCAGGTTTCTGTTTTCCACACCCTACAAAATAATGCATGATAAACTATCCCAATAAATCAGGACAATTTATTCAAGAATAAAAGAAAGGAAATATGGAGATGTTTTGATTGAGAGACTGTGCACAAGGAAATGCAGAAAATGCACTGTACATTCCATTATGAAAAAATTTGTTCATTTCATCTGAATTCTCTTTCAGATTAAGTCCTTGATAGTTTGAGTTTCTGTTAGTCAACAGCAGTACAGAACAATATGGAAAGAATCACTCTACATAGTACCATTGCCATGAAAAGGTAATAGAAAAGTTTTGAAATTACTTTGCCGTATAGGTTCACATTATCAGAACAGATTTAGGCAAGCCTCCCATGTGAAGCTAGGCTATATGTAAAATACAGTGGTCCCCCGGTTTGCGAATCCCCCGGGGAACGAAATCCCCGGGACCCGAAACCGGCGGGACGGCCAAAATTCCCCCCGGGATCCGAAGGATCCCCCGGGGAACAAAAGGGAAAAACTGCGCGGCCCCTTTAAATCGGCCGCGTGGTCCGTCCCTTAAAGCGGTCCCCCGGGATACGCGTATTTCCGGGTTACGAAAGGTAATCCGGAACGGATTACCTTCGTAACCCAGGGGACCACAGTATATATTACAAAAAACAAATCAGCAACATGGTTTATATTTTGAGTTAGCCAATCACAGACAAAATTGTAGTAACAATTTAAGAAAGTTCATTTCTGGCATAGTAAAATAATGTTAACTAGACTCTTATGCTTCGGAGGCAAATCTTTTTTAGTGATATTGCACATCTTATACTGCCTGCTCAACTGCACTTAGCTTTATTACCCAAATATTAGTCGCAAACATTTGAAACCCTTTCTGACATTTCAAGAGGGCCAAGAAATGATTCTGCAAGTCAGGTTACATGGCCATGCAGAAAGGTTTCACAGCTTCTCGTGAAAGAGAAAGCTGGCAGTAGCTTCAATTCATCCCCCAACCCTGGCACCATCTAATCCATTTTTTTTGCCAAAGAGCCCATCCTCCCAGCCAGCTGGACTGGAGGACAATGCTATCCCATTTGGGCAATGAGCAGAATGGAGTGAAAAAGGCAAAAAAAGGTCCATTGCAGTCCACAATGCTGAATAGTTTGGCTAGGCACCAAATTTAACTCCCATCCCTTGTAAACCAATAGGAAGTCAATCAGTTTCCAGAACAAGCCGACTGGGCCTGCTTCAGAGAGAGGAAGAAGGGAGGAAATGTCAGAAGCCACTTTCTATATGAGCTATTTAAAATACATCAGCATTATTGTAGCTCATTAAAATGAAAGGTCAGACAGTAATAAGACAAAGGAAGCAAATAAGGCAGTAAGCAAATTTGTTTCTGCCTGAGGGCATTACTTGATGAGATATAAAAGTGAACGAAAAGGTAAATCCAACTTAGAAATCTGTTTCTCATTCTTATATGTAGTTTCAAATTTCTAGTAGAAGCAAATGTCCAACAAATGGCTGAGTAAAGGAACAATACGATTTTGGTTTTTGATACCCAGTGAGAAAACAGTTAAAGTGATTTGGGGGTGAGGGAATCTTCCCATCTCATCTTTTGAGAAAGAAACCAGGGTTACCCATACACACAAAAGGGTCACTTTACATGTTGCATTTTTCTGAAACGGGAAATAAATCCAAGAAAGAATACACAAAAGCTTTTTCTTAAATGAGATGTAAAGATTAATCTGCTGTAATTACATATTCAAAAGATTAGGCTGAGTAGAAAAAATGTTGGAGGACTGGAGAACTAAGAGAAGAACTGTTCTTATAAATATGAGAGGTTGCTTAGAATCTTAGTTTTTGTTGTATTCATCATAGGAGTAAAAAAACAATTTAAAACCTGGTAAGGTCTGCTCTAAAACTAATCCAGCTTTGTTTACTACTACATTATTTTATAAAAGAGAAAATAAAATAACAATTAGCATGCAATAAAAATTTAAAGAATCTCACCTTTCCATCATAGCGTTTTACCACAAACTGATCAAGGCCTAGGTCTGAAAGGAAGAAAAAAAAGAAAGAAATAATAGATTGGATAATCCGGAAGGTCCAAGAAAAGCCTTGAAATCACTATGAACTGCAAATGTATCAAAGTTTTATTGCAATAAAAGTAAAAGTAAATGTAAAGAAATCACTGATCAACATTATGATTTACAGTATAAACAGTTCAGTCCTCTGAAAATTTAAAGAAGTCACAGAAAATTTAAAGAAACCACAGAAAATTTAAAGAAATCACAGCAGCCGTGATGTTGGATAATCTGGAATGTTGGATAACCGAAGGTTGGATAATCAAGACTCTACTGTATACTTTTTCAACCCTCAACATTACAATGGACTGGATATTACTACATGAGGAAGGAACCACAGTTCTACAAAGCCAGCTCAAGAGTTCAAACAGTGCTATAATGGGGAAGGTCCTAAAGCATTTTTCAAGCTTCTGCAAGAAGCTATGCAATGACTTGACCAAGCAGATGACCAAACACTCTTGTGTTGTCATCTGCTTGCTCAAGTCATTGCAAATTACATATGAACTTATTTTCATGAATGGATGGTAGACAAGCTGCTTGTATGTATAGAAAATCTTGAAGAATAACACATTTATTCAGTGCATTTTTATTCAGACTAAACTTTAAGGAGGACTGGAAGGAAAAATTAGAGTGTTCAACAAACATGGTCTGAATACATGATGAAATATTCAAAAATTAATCACATTAGAAAATTAGGGGTTCAATAGACTGCCCCTTTGGAGCAGCCTGAAGCTGCCCCTTGTCAAGCAGCGCAGACAAGTATGAAAGCCTTCTCCTTTGCAGAGGAAACACCAGCGACCTTACACTCATGCTTCTATTCCTGATACCCCTTTCCTCACCGGATCAGGGCCAAGGCAACTACATGCCGCAGCCCTTATCTGGCCTTTCTGCAGAGCAAAAAAAAAAAAAAAAAAAGCCGCAAAAAGTGGCTTTTTTGTGTGCCACAGAAAGGTCACCCTAGCTGTGATGGCTGTTCTCTGCTTCTTCAGCGCAGCATGTATAAATGCTGGGCAGCATGGAGGCAGCATGAGGGCAGCCGACAAGTGGTCACCACTCTGCTCCCATGCCGGCTCTTTATTTCGGTCTGTAGAGGCTCTTAGTCACCCCATTTCATACTATGAGCCAATAATTAGAATTATTTTTAAAAAGGAAGACTTAAATGAAGGGACATTTTCAAACTGTCTGGTCTAGGGAACACAGTTACTATTGAAAAGAATACAATTCTTAAACTGGAATTCCTGTTTAATAATTACATCCCTTTTAGTATGACACCACCACCACCCCACTCCCATATTATTAAGGCAAAAACAATGGCATATTTTGCTGAGGCAATTGCTGTGATGTACCGTGGAAGATGAAAAAGGCTGTGGAGACATTACTAAACTTCACTATGTGTTCTAAATTCACATGTCTAGCCTGAATTATGAACTGGTTTAAGCTAAAGTGGAGGCATCTACTAGGAAAGACAGAAAACAATTCAAAATGAAAAACTAATCCCTGAGCAAATACTCTCTAAATTGGGGAAAACAGTATATAAAAGTTTCATCATTTGAGTCAGTAACACATGACAGGAATTTCAGTTTAAATCAACAGCCTGTCTTATTATGTGGAAAGAATACAGTTTGTATATTTAAAATAATCTGATCAAATAATATTGACATACACTGAAGTGGTTCAAAATGTACAAGGTTATAGACTCTCTTTTTACCATTATCTACAGATCAATGTTTCATTACTCACAGGTTACAGAGAATTGACTTGTATGAAATCACTGAATTTAATAAAATGTTTGTTAATGACCATTTGACCAAAAGAAAGCGACCTAAATCCAATTATTAGTCGCAGCTAGGGCAGACAGACTGAATCATTGGGAACTTGATAAGCATGCCAATACCATTGGTTCAGTAGGTCTACTCCAGTTAGGACTAACAATTAGACTGAAGCCTTCATGGTCTGAGTAAAGCATGCCAAACACAGCCATTGGAATGCTGTAGGGGAAAGGGTCTGTGGGGGAGGGGGAGACTATAAAACTACAAGTTTGTCTGTTAAACTGTCAGATAGGGGCAATCAGAGATAGAGACAAGGATAGGGAAAGACAGAAATGGATTAAACCTTCAGAGGGGAAGTAAGAGCCAGGACCAGCCAGAAATAGAGATAAGAATGGCGAGGACCAAAAAGGAACTTTGGTTGGATTGGAGCTAACAGTGTGAAAAGAGGTCAGGAAAAGTAGTACTATATATATTCAACTCAACCTCATGTATAAATCGAGGGCCGGTTTTTGGGCCAAAATTATGGATATTGATATGATCCGTGGATAAGTCGAGGGTAAAACTTAGCAGCACATAACAAAGGAAGTAAAGGCTGAAGTAAAGGAAAATGATGCTAAAGATGCTATACATAATTGTTTGTGCTGACCCTCACCCTAAAGGCTGGATGGATGAGACAGTAGAGGGGATTGATGCTTCTTTTAGGTGCTCTGAGAAGAGATTAAGCTCTCACCTTTCACCAGGAGACGCTTCCTTTTTTGATAGGAGCTAAAGTAACAGTACTTACATTGACCCATGGATAAGTCAAGACAGGTTTTTTGGGCTAGTTTTTTAATTAAAAATTTTAGACTTACACATGAGTATATACAGTACTTTGTTTTAACTAAAGGGTTGTGTTGTATTGTCTACAGAGCCATTGTAATGACAGATGTTCAACTTCTGTGTTATACAGTGAGGCTTTACTGTTTTGTCGTTTGCCTTTGTGCCTAGATGTACAGTATTTTATTTCTGACTTATCCAAAGGAACTTGATCACATACTACCGAACTAAATCCACCAATAAACACATCCACCTGTCCAATATAAGTGTCACATTGGAGCCTGAGAATGAAAGTCAGCACGGAGTTTTAAGTATAGAAGGCCAAAGTGAGTTGCAGTTGCCCAACAACTGGAACTGTACAGGCAATCTGGAGAACAGATCCATCACAAAACTAAACAGTGCCAAACGAAGGAAGGAAGGAAAAATGAATGCATTCACAGTCACAAAAATTATTTTAGTTAACAATGGAAATTAAAGAATATCCCTATCAGGAAAGCATGATTGCAAACGGCCTGTCATACCCCTGAAAACCAAAAATTAAATTTGTTAAATCAAGCAAGAAGCAGAAATATAAATGAACAGGATTTTAAAAGTAAGGGTTGGTTAAAAAAGTAACATATGGCATTTGTGGTACAATTAAAAGGTACAAGGTAAGACCCAGATCCAATTTTCTCCATACTGTGAATATTCATACCATGTGCATTTCACTTATCAAGCTTTTTAAAAGGAGCCTATACAAAAAGAGTTACTGGGTGAGATTTTAAATAACTGCCATGTCATTTTATTATTCAGACTGGAAGGATGGGAGGAATGGGGCAGGGAAGCAGCCTTTTTGATCAGCAAGCCAGAGAATATATCACCACCTGTTTATGAGTTGAAGTGATAAAATGCTGCACATTTATTCAGAAGTTCATAATGGTCATGGTGCAGAAAATGGAGTTATTAATCAGCCCACAATATCTTTTAGACTCTCCTAAGTCAAGGCAATATAATTCCGCAGTCATCAATTTTTAAATCTGAGAGGAAAGTTATAAATTTGTCACACAGCATACTGGATTTGTGGATTTTATATCAAAGAGCTATCACCTGAGTGGGTTTTTGCCAATGGGACAAATTTAAGCACATGCATAACCTTCTTCTCCTGAGGTCAACGGGACCTGAAAGTACTTAACTCTGGCTTAGCACCGTTCTATAAATTTGTACTTGAATTCATGAACAGCGCTAACCATCATTGTCATCAATAATCCCATTCTCGAAGTTCATGGTACTTTACAAAGTATTAGGACAGGTGCCTACCATAAAGACTTTACAGTGAAACTCTTATTTTGGTTGCACATGCTTAGATTTAGTTACACAACATAGAACAAACAGGATTGTTTCCAAAACTTCATGAAAAAGTGGACTTCTGTGAATCAGAAGCTGACAGGTCCAGACTTAAAGAATAGCAAAGGAGAAAGTAAAGTCTTTTGAGGGTGTAGGAGACAACTAACAGCTGAAGGCATAGACTGAAAAATTAAAAGTCAGAGAGATGGTACAGGATAAGAAGACACATGGAAAGATTTAATTGAATGCAAGGGTGAAACATTTGTGTAGAAGATAGGGAAGGCACAAAGCCTTACTTATTTAACTATTTAAGTTGGGTAGATGAAAACAATTTTAAATAATTAAATATTTTAATTTAATTTTAAAATTTAAATTGATTTAAAAACATTTGTTTGTTTTCAATAATTACTAGGTGAATATTAAAATTTAAATATAAACATACTGTTCCTAGAATGATCTCTACAGCAACTCATTACTTCAGCCAGATACACTTGAGTTAAAGGAGTATTTTATATAAATAACAAAAAGAAACTTAATTATTCATCAAATACAAATATTTATACTCCACCTGCCAGACAGAATTAAACCCTAGTTTTTTGTGGGGCTGTCTGGCTGTGTGGCCATGTTCTAGAAGAGTTTATTCCTGACATTTCAGAGAGTACTGGCATGGAAGAGACAAACCAAGAAATATGAGAGACACTGCAGACTGGTTCAGCCAGAAAAATCAGAAGTAGCAGAACATGTTATAAACCATCTTGGGCATAAAATGCTGTTTGAAAACACGGAAATTCTGGACCATGCCAACAACTGTCAGGTCAGAATGCACAGGGAAGCCACTGAAATCCATAAATACCTGGACAACTTCAACAGGAAAGAGGAAACCCTTAAAGTAAACAAAGTTTGGCTACCAGTCCTTCAAAACAGCAAAATCGGCACTCAGCAAATGCAAATGAGAAACCACCCAGGGTCAGGGGCTTTCCCAGAAGACAATGATCACCAATTAGCAGACACTATCATCTTTTGCATATCCTCCCACCCTGAGGCCCTGGCATCAATAACAGAACAATATACAGATTAACATGGGAATCACTCCTCCCTACCCAGGGTCACACAGTATGTATGTATATATAATACATACACACATATATACCCACTGTCTTCCATGCCAGTAGTCTCTGAAGATGCCAGCCACAGATAATGGCAAAACGTCATGAATAAACTCTTCTAGAACATGGCCACATAGCCCAAAAAAACCCACAAAAAAACTATGGATGCCAACCATGAAAGCCTTCGACTCTACAGAATTAAACCTTCCTGAATCTGCTTAGTAAATTCAGTTGACAAGTTTTAAGGTCTTATATATAAATTCAAAGAAACAGATTGTCAGCACCTCCCAAGAGTTGTTTTAGGAAGGAAAGAAGGGAGGGAGGGAGGGAGGAAAATCTCAAAGCCTCATATTTAAAAGACTTCCCTCAAAAATAACAGCAAATAACCTCTGATCCTCCACAGAGAAGGAGCAGGGACAGCGATCTCATTGGGCTTTGTGTCCCAATACAGCAACACTCACCAACCCAAATGTTTCTGACTCCAGTGGTGGACAGATCCAAACAGTAATAAAACTGCATTTATATAGGTGTTTAAGAGTACCCCATATACCTGATCTGTTATTCTTAAAACATCTCTACATGCTAAATCACAGCAAATATGGCAACTGAGGCTGAAACTAAGATTTCCCCCAATTTGCCCAATTTAGGTGATTCGGCAAAATTGGTTCACTTTTTAGATACATAAAATTAATAATAAATTTTTCCCTCCTTCAAAATCACATGCATTCACTATCATTGTAAATAAAGTTGCTTACGTTCTGGTTGTTTTTCATTTGGAGTTATAGATCGCACAAAATCTTGTGGAGTCATAAACACTTCTGATTCTCCATGCTCACTGATTACTTTCAATGTAGCAAAATATCGAAAGATTTTATCTGGAGTAGAGTACGCTCGGATCCTGTTTTCATACTCCATCACCTGAAAAGAAACACAGAAGATGACATATTCTCATCCCCAAACCGCAGTGATTTGGAAGTCATATAAGTGTTGCTTTGACAAGTGCATATAATTCCATATGCAGCCCTTGCAAAATATTAGCCCATAAAATAACTTGTTGACTAGAGAAAAAGAAATCCTGTAAAGAGGGGAAGAACTATTATTAAATGCCATCTTTGTATTGAGATTTCCATAAATCAGGATTGTTGAGTTTTGTTTTGTTTTTCATTCTTTACCAATGACAGTCTGTTGAGCTCCAACAAGATAATAATTACAAGAAGCCAAGATAATATGCATCAGTTAAAATATCAAAAGAACTTTACCCATGAGCTAATAAGACAATAAATTTAATAATAACAAGCAAGATGGCTGTCACTATGGTGGCAGGGTCTGTGAAAGGAGGGATTAATCAAGACCCTGGGGATGTAAGGGGCCTATGGCACACATACATTCTCATATTCGAAGGACCTATATCAATAGCGATGTTAAGGATGCTAAAGGAAAACTGGTTTTCTGCTCATTGTAATAACATTTCCAAATGATTAACTTTCCCCCATAGAAGCAAATACCCATCACCACTTTCATGGGAGAAAGTCAACAGGGGCTCACAAGGACACTCCTGAGTTTGCAGCTATAGTCATGGTGATTCCCATTGGAAAGGGCCAATCAGACTCCTCAACTGTATCCAAAATTCTATTTATGTAGATATTTCTATCTTATCCTATCAGGGCTTCTGCACAGCTTAGGTTACAACAATGTAAACTAATAAAAACAATGTATTTCCACTAAATTTCAGTTAAAAATACAGTAGAGGTAGAGACCATAAATAAAATACATTACATAAAGCTTGCAGAAGATAAGAGCCTATCAGAAAGAAAATGTTGTCCCTCGGCTTAGGGTCACCATAAGGCGGAAACAACTTGAAGGCACACAACAACAACAACAACAAATGAGCAAAGGACAGCCAGAGAATTGCTACTTACAATTCATGAGTCTACAATTTGAGGAACACACAAAAAGGCCCCCTTAGAACATGTTTCTTTTGCATTCTAGAAAGCATTCTGCAATTAATGTTCAATACTTTTTTAAAAAAATTAGAGTTATAACCATGGCATTTAGAACATTAAATATTAGAATATTAAAATACTGAGATCCTCACCCTCCTTCTATAAGGTACATTTTTATTCTGTGTGTATGGGCCTTAAAGTCACCTGTCAACTTAATAATAATAATAATAATAATAATAATAATTTTTATTTATAGTCCACTCCTCTGTCCAGGCAATCGGAGCGGGGTACAACAAAGTTAAAAAGACACAAGTTAAAATAACCCACTACCTAACCTCCCACCTCTTAAAATTGAATTAAACTAGCAATGAGTTAAAACCAAGCAGAAATTTAAAAACATAATACATCCTCACGAACAACTACTCCTAGAGCGATGTGGACAATAGCAGCAAAGGTCAGGATATTGGGATCTGGCAGAAGACCAAAACTCAATTTCGGAGCCAGGAAGTTAAAAAGTTTCAGGGAAGGCCTGCCAGAAGAGAAGCGTCTTTATAGCTTTTTTAAAGCAGTCAAGAGACGTAATAAGATACATCTCGTCCAGCAGGCCATTCCAAAGCTTGGGAGCGGTGGCAGAGAAAGTCCTCTGGGAGGTCTACAGCAGCCTAGTTTTCATAGGCTGAAGCAGATTCCTCCCAGAGGACCAAAGTGTGGGGGGAGGGGTTCATATGGGGATAGGTGGTCCCTGAGATAAGACGGACCCAAGCCATGTAGGGCTTTTAAAGGTTAAAAACAACACCTTGTACTGCGCCCGGAAACTAATCGACAGCCAGTGGAGAGACTTAAGCACAGGTGTTATGTGCTCTTTCGTGGATGTTTCAGTGACAAGCCTGGCTGCCATATTTTGAACCAACTGAAGTTTCCGAGTTAAGCACAAGGGTAGCCCCATGTAGGGCACATTGCAGAAGTCCAAACGCGAGGTTACCAAAGCATGTACCACAGATTCCAGGTCCTTCATGTCCAGGAAAGGGCGCAGCTGGCGTATCAGCCGAAGCTGATAACAGGCACTCCTGACCGTCGCATTCACCTAACTAGTCATGTGGAGCAACAAGTCCAGTAGTATCCCCAGACTGCGAACAGAGTCCTTCAAGGAGAGTGTGACTCCATCTAGGACTGGGAATTGTATTCCCAAACCTGGTTTCGGGCCTGTAACTGTTAGTACCTCCGTTTTGTCTGGATTTAGCTTCAATCTGTTTTTCCTCATCCAATCCCTTACCGCTGCAAAACAGTCATTAAGTGGAGAGACGCCATCTGAGGTCTGAGCCGACGATCTGGTCATGGAAAGATATATCTGAGTGTCGTCAACTTATGGTGACCCCATGAATTTCATAGGGTTTCTTTAGGCAAGGAATACTAAGAGGTGGCTTGCCATGACCTTCCTCTGAAATATAGCTTACAGCACTTGGTATTTCTTGGTGGTTCCCCATATAAGTACTAACCCAGCCTGACCCTGCTTAGCTTCCAAGATCAGATAGGACCTGGTTTCTTCAGGTATTTTTTGCTATCCCCATAAATACAGCAGGTGGACTGAGTCAAAATTCTTTTCCTAAAGCACCAAGTTCTTCTCCTAAATTAGATGTACAATTGACACATTTATCATAAACCTCACAGATCACTTCACTTCTAAATAAAATAACTTCAAATCAAAGTATTATCTTCACTTTAAAATTTCCATTTCCATTATGGTTTACAATATAGCTTTAAGAATGCTGATTAAGGATAGTGTGGTAGTGCTTGATGGGGAGGGGATAAAATTTAACAGATCATCAGAAGGCTTCCTCTGATCAATACTATATTTCAACAGAATTCAATTCAAGCACATAGAGCAAAAACAACCTGAAAGTTCAGCTTATGTCAGCTTCCTTGTCTTTGCATTCTTAATAAGTTATAGTTTAAGGTCAAACAAATCAAATGCAAAAGGAAGCAGTTTCTAAAACACTCACCTACCTGTTTATTTTTATCCACCATGGACTACGCCTGGTTAAATTTCAATAAAATAGGAAAAAATTACTCTTATAAAGCAATTTCATGACCAAATGCCATTTCTGAAGCTCTCTACAGTCTGTGCTATTATAAGCCAGATATTCTAAATCTGAATAATACACAGATTTGCTGGAGCATGGTAATTATCTTCTGATCATTGATTGCCTTTCCATTCCACCCCTGCTTTACCAAATTCAGAACAGCATATATGAGGCATTCACTGTTTTCAGTTCTCAAAAGCAGCAAGACCTACAAACAATCTATGGGGTACAGTTAGACTGGGAGGTACAGAAGCACCCAAATTCACAGGGCGAACTCCATGACATAGCAGCAATTTGCACAGTCTAAATTTACCATGCTGACGAAAAGGGATGGAGCTGACGTATGAATTAACACTTGAAATAGAAAAGGAATAAATCTACACACTTCTCCATATGCAACATGTAGTTCCGTGCATTACTGTTTTCCGCCTCTCTTTCTCCTCCACGTCCCCATATTGCTCATTCTCGTGGGAAATAAAATCCCCCAAAGAAAGAGAATATAGTGATGGCACTACCCATCTGTAACATTACATCTTCCACTAAATTACATTACACATGACATGTCATTTTGATCAAACAGTTGAAGACCAATGATCTTCATAGTTATACTCCCTCGTTTCGCTTCCCATAGCAAGTACTACTGGGTTGTAGCCTGTGGGAGGCTTTCATTACCACGTTGTAAATAATTCCATAGACCAGTGAAGGTGAACTCCACCTCTCCTTGTTACAGTCCAGAGGAAGGAGAGACAATTGCACTGACCAATATATCCTGATAGTACTGGGGATTGGATCAATTTGTTCTTCAAAAACATATTGAAACTCTTGCCAAGCAGGCACAGCTTGAGATTTACTCACACATGAAGCTTTCAATTAAAATGCAGTCAATCAAGGAAAACTATTAGATCTTAATGTGGGCTCCAGAGATTAAATCTGGCTACTCTGATTTACTGGTTGAGAGGTTTACTCTCACAGACTAACAGAAAAACTCTGTTGTATCATAAGAAGTAATGTACAGGACAGGACTGGAACTCCAACTATTTTTAGAACTACCTTTCAATGATAAGGAAAACAGAAGTCCCAGGAAATATCAAAGCACAAAATAATCTAGAGATTATTCAGTGACTAGTAACATGTTTATAAGTGAATTCAATAAGGCACTTCACTAAAGTAATCAAGTCCCAGCTATTACTAGTTACAGTCCAGAAAAACCTGCGGAACTCAACAGTGTTTCCATTAGAAACTCAGTCCAATTTCTGGTAGAAATTTCTTACAGTTGGTCCAATTTCTTTCTGCCTCTTTAGCTTTTTCCAGACATTACAGAGAAGTTCTACAATAGTAAAACACATATTCAAATGAATGAATATAATCACACCATTCATATTTCTTTTGCTTAATCATTCATGCTCAGCCACAACTGTACTTTTGCAATCACCATTTATTTCTTTTGCCCTTCCAAGTACTCAAACTCGATTAGATGCAGAACACATTGGCAACCACATTAGTTATTAGAACACTCATGCCTCCACATTAGTGGCTTTGACTTTTGCAGATTTGATTATTCATGGATTTTATTAATATGCTCTCTCTAGGAATATCTAGGCCCTCTAATGCAATGGGACAATGGGAAGTAAAACAGCAAATGAGATTCAGTGTAAACAAGTTTTAAGTGGAGCATACCAGTACAAAAACATCCACCTTCACATACAGACTGATGGGATCTGAGCTGGCAGCATATGGCAAAGAAAGAAATCTTTGAGTAGTGGTTGATGATTCAATGAAAATATCAAACCAACATGCGGCTCCCATTTTAAAAAAAAGCCACTTTCATGGAGAACTGGAAATAAAACAACCAATATTTTGGGCTCCTTAGAAATACGATGAATAAGGAAGGACTTGACAGAGATAAAGTTATAAAGTTATGCACAGTGTGGAGAAAGCAGATGGAGGGAAGTCTTTCTTCCTCTATCATAATATTAGACTCCTTGGTCAGCCACAGCAGCTAAAGGCAGAGATTTAGGACATACAAAGAGAAATGCTTCTTCACACAGCATATAGTTAAACTATGGGATTCACTATCACAAGATATAATTATTGCTGCCAACCTGGATAATTTCAAAAGGGATTTGATAAAACTCATGGGGGCTGGGCTGGGACTGTCAGGAGGAGGGGAGAGTGAGAAATTTCAGAATCTCTTTCAACCAAGATTAAAACACAGTTTAAAGTGGCAATAAAAATATGCCCTAAAGTAGTTCTCTGGATTTCCCTGTTGTTTTCTATTGCTCCAACATGACACCACTGGGATAAATGGATGTGAAATTTCTTATTAAGGCCTGTTTTTAGAGTGTTATGAGAAGGTATGTACAAAAACCTAGACTGTACGTGGAAATGTAATCAAAGTTAGATATGATTCAGCTAATTAAGAATACAGGTTGTTTCATATCCTTAGTTTACACGACTACAGTTTAATGCAGAGCATTCCAGCACAAGTATTACATACTTTACGGTCTCGAAATCCAGAACGCTTTTTCTTCTTCCCTTCTGTTGGAGCATCCTCATCACTTGACTCTACAGCTTTCCTGTCATCACATTCTTCATTCGCAGCTTCTTCGCCATCATTCACTTTCTCACCAGATTCTGTCCTTATATCATGTTTCACAGAGGATGGTGCTTCTGCATTGGCTCTAAGATAAAAGAGAAAGAAAAAACGAAGTGATGAGTCCTTTTAGCCATTTAAAATTTATATTAGAAAATCCTTAAGCTATATATTCCAAAAGAAGATTTTAAAAAACCAGTAGTATTTGGAGCCTTCTGCAAAGAATTAAAAGTTTTATTCCAGATCATTCACAAACTATGCTTTACAGCAAAATCTTACCTGTTTTTCATCAGAAAAACAGAAATTCAAAAGAGAAATTATTTTTCACATTTAAGGACAAGCTAAGCAGATTTGGTATGGAATGACTGTATCTGATGAAGTGTGTAGCCCAAGATCCAACTCTCAGTCACCCTCCATGACCTTTGATATCAATTCTATATCAAAAGGGGATGTTTTAGGCAAATAGCCCAAAAGAGAGGTCCCCAGTGCAGGAAACTAGCTATACCACATTGATATGGATGACTGGGAAAAGCCTAAGGCACTTAACCATGATGGAATCTCTCAAGATTAGAATCAGCATAATCCCTGGACTATGGGAAAGGTGGTAGTGAGCTGGACTGGGAGACTATTTGCGTATGGCAGACAAAGGGAGTTTCCTTCTGGGAATGAAACTCTTTGTCTGAGGACATCCACACTAATTGTCCAGTCGTTCTTGTGCATTTCCTTCCATTCTTCTTTCCTGAGAAATAAATAAATATATTTATTTATTTATTTCATTTATATGCTGCCATTTCTCCCAGACAGGACCAAAGGCGGCTCACAGATTTTAAAAAAATATTACAATAAAATTTAAAACCGTTAAAATCATCTAAAAACAATATAAAATTACATTAAAAATATAACAGAAGTTAAAAGGCAATACATATGCTCAATATAAAAACCACCATGGCATGATTATGTTTTAAATGCTTGATTAAATAAGAATGCCTTAGCCTGCAGTGGGCCAGTCTAGCCTCCCATGGAAGGGAGCTCCTGGGACCGAGAGCAGACCTTCCCCCAACAACCTTAGTGTTCTGGCAGGTTCATATGGGGAGATACGTTTCTTCAAATAATCTGGACCTAAGCCATATAGAGCTTTATAGGTCATGACTAACACGTTGAATTGTGCCTGGAAATGAAACCGTAGCCAGTGAAGCTGTTCCAACAAGGGAGTTATACGCTCTCTATAACTGACTCCAGTCAGCATTCTGGCTGCAACGTTCTGGACCTGCTAAAGTTTCCGAAGGCATCCCCACATAGAGTGCATTATAACAGGCAAAATGGGATGTAATGAGAAAGTAATTTAACTCTTGGAAATGCAATTTAAATCCTGAAATACTGCCCTTAGGACCCATTTCTGGGTATGAATACGTGTGTCTGAACAATAATAATTTGATCATTTGCAATAAGGCAGAAACTCTGTCAGATTCAAACTTGGCCCCTCAATACTGCTGTCTGTGCTACACAGCAAGCAGATTGAGTCACATTCAACTCGCAGATTGGAGCCTGGCTTCTGGAACTTGTAAACACTGCCCATTGTGATCCTTAAATGTGCTATCCAATACCATCTTTTATATATCTTAATTCTAGTGTGTGTGTGTGTGTGTGTGTGTAATGCTACTGTGTGAATGGTGATCCCCCCCCCCCTTTATTGTTAATAAAACTGAGTTGTATTTAGCACTCTGGAGTTCTAGTTTTTCAGAACCAATATACAGAGGCTTGTGTCCCAGCCAGTGTTATCCCAGTGCCCACTTGCTGCTATTCATTTGATCTATTAAAATTCCCCTGTTATAAATTAATTTCTGGGTGCCATCTTGGTAACCTAGCAATCTGGGTAACATGTGGGCTAGAGTCGATGAAATCTTATGCCAAATAAAACATAATAGAATGAATAAAATAAAATATGTTCTAACTTATGGAGACACTAAGGTTTTCTTGGCAGAATTTGTTCAGGAGAGGATTGCCTTTTGTCTCCATCAGAGTCTGAGATAATCTGATTTGCTTAAGGTCACTCACAGTTTCCATAGCCAAAGGGGATTTAAACCGTGTTCTTTCATTGAAGGCATATGAAAAAATACTCTAGTGCTGACAGAAGCCTAGATTTTTTAAAAGGTACTAAGAACAAATTGTCATGGATATGTCCACCAGTAACAATCAACCATGATATGCAAATGAATCTCATCCTGGTTTGTTTAACTGACATTAAGATAGCGTTCACAGGTTTAGATACAAAAGGGAATTCTAACTTAATTCAAATTAGGATCACTGCATCAAAACTAGTAGATAAGAGTAAAGAAGGAGTATGGTGCCAGGGCCTAATAAACCATTCATTATGAAGCTGTGGACCAATATCCAAAAACAGCAATTAAATACTGTATGTACTCATTTATAAGTCTAGAAATTTAGGCCACAAAATTGACCCAAAAAAACCTTAGTCGACTTATCCATGGGTAAGTATTGTATCTTAACTCTTATTTAAAAGAAAGAACGATCCCATGGTGAAAGCCAGAGTATAATCTATCCTGGAAGCACCAATCCCCTCTAATCTCTCATCCAGCCAGCCTTAAAAATGAGCACAAAGAGCTATGTCTGCTGGAATTTTCTTAGTTCTTTGCCACTGTTTTGCTTTGCCTCATCCTTTAGATCCTTTGCTGTATGCTCCTATGTTTTATCCTTGACCTATCCATAATTTCACCCCCAAAACTTGCCCTCGACTTATACATGAGGTTGACTAATAGTTGTGTATATACGGTAAAGATCTCTGATATGCAACCTAAAGCCTAAAGCCAATTGTTAATCCCAGTAGAGTAGACCTACTTAATTAAATTGGATGGTAAATGAACATTTATGTAAATTGCTTCAGTGAGTGTGCTCTAACTGGAACTAGTAATCCCAAATGGAACTAGAATTTAGGTGTAGAGATTTGGCCCCAAATAGTCATATCCACCTGAACACATTAATTAATCCAAACATGCATAGCTACCACAGGTATACTTCAAATTGCAGGAACTCAACTTCACCAAAAAAAAAAAAAAAATCAGACTAACAGATTAAGATTCATTTGCCAGATGATCAAAAAAATCTAGTTCCATGGGTACAGGGTAACTATTCCAACTGACATCAAAATCCTCATTAAAGTGGCAAAAAAGTAGATTTTTAATTTCTCTGAAGTTGTCTTTTCTAACTGTCTGCACAGTGTACACCTTCCTAGCTGAAATTTCCACAGCAATGACAGGATTTAAGTTGCCAGAAGAAAGCAACTCCCTCTTACCTCTTACACCCCATACTGCCATATGCATTTTGCACATATCAAGAGAAAAATCAACATTTTTAGAGAAATGCAGACTTCCTCTGCCCCTTTCCAAAACTCACCTAGCATAAGTGAGTGAATTAGATTAAAAGTGTATATATTACCGTACACTCCATCTGGACTAGTTACTGCACTGTTACAAAACTTCCCACCTCTGTATCTTCCATTTTTTCTGAAAAATGAAAGAAGAGAGCACCAGAAAGCCCCTCCATTGCAGAAAAAAAATTTTTTTTGTTGTCAGCTGCCTTCAAGTCCATTTTGACATATGGCGACCCTGTGAATGAGAGACCTCCCATCCACAACAGCCCTGCTCAGGTCTTGTAAGGGCTCTGGCTTCCTTAATTGAGTCTATCCATGTGGAATGCAGTCCTCCCCTTTTCCTACTGCCTTCTACCCTACCAAGCATTAGTGTCTTTTCTAGTGAGCCATGTCTTATTGACATAAAAAGCTTCTCCTTTAAAACTGAAAATTCTTTAAACTTTGTCAACCCCCGAAATAAAACAAGCAGTTCCAGCAATAAAAGATGAACTATAAAATTGGTTTTGCTGTCAAAATTGCAGTATTCATAACCATCAAGCCCTCTGGGCTCTGCTCTTTTGATTTATTTTTTGATCCACAAGAACCAATGGCATGGCCTGCTTGCCTTTCCATTCTGAATCCAGGGGAAAAACACAATGAAAGGAATTATGATAATAGTAACTGGCAGTTTGCCCATAAGCCATTAAATCAGAATCAAGATGCATGTCACCGGGGGGGGGGGGTATCTTTACTGTGATAACACAATTCCAGATGGGGGACAAAGTTTAAGTACTTGTGTCTCACAGACAATTCTTATAACAATGAACTTGAACACCTATTTTTATTGTAAATGGAAATACATTCCAATGGCCAGGTTCAAAACAAAGTTCTAAATGCAAAAAAATAAACATACTATAAACACACTTGCAAACCTCTTCTTATTATTTCCATTAAAAATTATTATCATTTTGGATTTTGAAAAAAATGGTGTATAATGAAAGTATCTGAAGACAGTACTGTGATGTTCCAAATATCAAGCTATTGCAATTAGGAATGATAAGGGAGCTGCAGAATGAGGGCATCTTTCCAAGGAGGAGGGAAATGATCCATCAGATGGAACCCATTCTTTGAGGGCCAAATGTACAGAGCTGGGGCTCACAAACTGTGGAAAACGTAGCAGCGTCAGAAGCAAGGTTTGGGACTTGTTAGGCATCCAATGTGAGGCACAATTTCAGACGTAAACAATGGGAGATTGCACTTGAACCAAAACGGAACCATGTATCTTATACTTAAAATCAAAAGAGTAGAGCAGCTTTTAAATCAAACCCTGGGGAAAAAGCAGCCAGATATGAGGAATGTCCAATTTGAGATAAATCCTCTTAGAAGTCTGGATGAGCATGAAAATGTTTCAAATTGTCCAAATGTGGCTATGACAGGAAAAGGAAGTGAATGTGTGGCACAACAGGAAAGCCAGTTAAAGAGACAAAATGGGAAAGCTACAGATTTAGGAGATTTAGGGCAGGTTTTAAAGATACAGCAAGCATGGAAGAAATGGAGACAGACAGCAGTATATCATTTTCTCTGAATACAACAGGAATGTGAAGGAAAGACATGTTGAAGGTTGATGCATCAAAAAGGATACTGAAAGTAAAATGCAGATGAAGTAGAAATCCCTAAAAGGATCAGACAACTACACACAATTGCTGTAATTTAATACTGGGAGCATGATATAGCCCCTTTATTGTGCTATTGCCTGATTGATATGAGACAGTGACAATAGTGGTATCAAATTCAATTTCTCTGCAAAAGGAAAATTGCCAAGTTCAGTCACATGTAATTTCAAAAGAGGAAACTTTTAAAAGGAAGTTGAAAGGGTAAGTCAATAGGGTCACATCTCTCTAAAACAGTTGTGGTTATTCAAAACCACAATAGCAGAAGCCTAGCTTGAATGTACATCATAGATTCTCTTTAAATGTTTTTGTAATGCATTAGAAGCAAGAAAACTGCTTGTGTAGTGGCTAGAGTGTTGGGCAAGGACATTGAAAGAATGCTAAAGGAAGATAAGGAGATTGCAGAGAAGCCAAATGAATTCGTTGTGTCTGTCTTCATTGTGGAAGACAGCAAATACCAATATCCAAATGTATATTTTCAGGAAGGCATTTGGAGGAACTGAGGCAAATAGTGATGATAACTAATAGATGAAGTTCTAGGCCTTAGCAACAAATTAAAAATTTACAAATCACAGGTCTCTGATGCTATCAATCCTAGAGTTTTTAAAAATTCAAATGTGAAAGAGTTGATTTCCTAACAAAAACATGGAACTTGTCTCTGAAAATAGATCTCACACTTAAGAAGTAATAAGTGACCAATGAAATGTGAAATTCTGAAAACAACTTTGCAAAGCTAAGAAACTACAGGAAAGTTATCTTAACATCTTGCCTGGGCAAATCCGTGTACAACATGTCAGGAAATGATATGGATGTGACCACAAGGTGGAACTGTAAGCTTAGTAATGAAAGAAGCTAAGCTCCAGTGGCAGGTGTGTGTGGGTTAACTATTTGTATTATGTACACCTGGGATGGGTGATGCAATGAGCATTTAGACCACCAATATAAGGAGATGGGAAATGTCTCCATTGTGGGTTGTTGTGGAGGTTGGTGAAGCAGTTTGTTGGTGAGTGTGAGATAGAGAGTATTTGAGATGGCTGTCCAATACTCAATGTACATATCTTTGTATATACTGCAAACAAAGATTAAAACCCTTGTACTGAGTGAAGACTGGAAGTTGCTGTGTCTTTATTCAGCAAGAAGGGTGCTCAAGACCATTTGCTGCGGTGAAGGATTTTTTCCTTGCTAGCCTGAAGATGGTTGCAGATATCTCTCCAGAGACCTTCTTCTTGGCATCCTGTCTACGTGGCTCTGTTCTGCAAGTGGTCGTAGTGGACACAGCGAGTCTCTCTATGTCCCTAGCACAACATTATTAAGATAAAATAATCAAATAAAAAGAACAACATGTTGCTCCAAAAAAGTCAACATTGCCTTTGAAAAGGTAAGTCTTGTCTCACTAAACTTTTAGATGTTTTTGATGGGCAGGAGTTATTCACAGACACTGTGTTCTTAAATTTTCAAAAACGTTTGTAAGAATCCTCCCTCAAAGACTTTTGAGGGGGAAAAACCTCACATGATAAGAGGACTCCTCCTCTTCTGTATTCAGTTGACAGTATTCAGTTAAAAACATGTATCAGGAATATCGTAACTGGAAACATCCCACAATAAAAGGATAAAAGAGAAGCTTCCTGCAAAGATACAAGTAATCTTGAATTAGACATGGGCTGTGAGGCAACCAAATTTGCTGAAAAATTATTTAAGGTAAAGCATTATAAAAGAAATCATTGGAATGACCACCACAATGGGAAACACAATTCAATATGAACAAATATAAAGCAATGCACACTGAGACAAAATCCTAACTTCACATATAATTGTAAAGCAATTAAAATGCAGTTGTTTGATATGTTAGATTTTCCAGGGCTGAGTCATTTCAGTCATTAAGCCAGTTGCTTGAATATTCAAACCAAAAAACAAAAGGGCCTGCCAAAGTTCAACCTAGGGAACATGTATATTTGGAAAATGTGATCATTCAGGGGCTTTATCTTACTTGATCTCACCATGTGGTGCCCTGCAGAGTAACATAAGCAAGAAGACAAGCTCCTGCCCCAACCAGTTTAGGTCTAAATTTGAACAGAGAGGAAGATAACCACAGCAAGAGTAACAGAACATAGGTATGTGCAAATGCAACAGCATGTACAGTACCTAGGTTTAGTTTCCTTGGGCAGGGATGACTAAAGAGTTGAAGCTAAAGTTTCACAGAAAAGATAATAAACATTTTGAGGAGGGATCTGAACACAGGGAGGAAAAGGTGGCACCATGCTGTTATTTTGAAAAGGCGCTCAGGCATAAGGGACAGGAGGGAGAAGTCATTTTTAGACAAGAGAATACCAGACATAGACAAAGTCACATAAGAATTCTGGAAGGAATGTCAGTCCTCTATAGACTGCTAGCAATAAATGTTATTTAGGCCAATTTTGGTGAATACTGGCTTCTCAACTCTGATGTAAAATCACGTTTGGTTTTGAGACCATTTTAAAAACATTTACAACATGCTCAACCTGGATGGATCACTTTTCCACAGGAGAAGCCACACAGATCTGCACATGCATGAATCCATGCACGTAAATACATGTGCACACACAATGCATTACTGTTAAAATGGACAGGTAAATACCGGTAATATGTTCTCAGTCTGAGAGATCACACAAGGAAGCTAAGAAGGACAGGTTGATCGTCCAGGAAAAATGGGTTTAAATACAGTTCTTTATACCTGTTCACTAACTAGACAGATATGAATTTTAAACAAATTTGAGGTAGAGGGACAAAATGAACCCCAAAAGTGAGTCACATACTTTAAAAGCGAGGGAGGGAGGAACCCAAACACCCAGTTCTCTTCTTGCTAGCTCCTCATCAGGCTCTGACAGCTACTGTACGTGACAGACTTGAAAGTACTAACAAATTCAAGCACTCTGCAGAACGCAAGGGACACACTAAATCGTATAGAAGCACTGCCAGTGTCCTCTGAACAAAGTCACCATTATGAATGCAAATTAACGTATGCCCAGGTTATAATGGTAAAACAGCAAAGTATCTATATTAATGTCAATCATAAAAATTGATGAAGCTTCTGCTGAACAGCAGTGCTATTAACCCACGGGCTGCTGAGCAAAACAGTATAGAAAAAAAATAGATTTACAGTGCGATCCTATGTACTTAGTTCCAAGTATGTGTGTGTCAAACTGAAATGTAAGATTTCAATCCTTTACCCAGTTGTTGTTGTTTTTTTTTTTTGGCAGTGAGCACCCTAGTGGAACGTACATTTGAATAGTCATAATATATACAGTAGCATTTTAATTCACTAGTCTAAATTTGTTATCAAGCCAGCATGGTGTAGTGGTTTGAGCATTAGGCTATAACTCTGGTTCAATTCTCATTCAAGCATAAAAACCCACCAGATGACCTTGGGTAAGTCACACTCTGTCTGCCTTAGAGGATGGCAATGGCAAATCAAGAAAACCCTATGATATGTTTGTCACATATACGTATGGTATAAAATTATGTTTTAAATTGAAATTTTGTAATTGTGCTGGCCAAATGGCTGTAATAAAGTTATTATTATTGTTTGTCACATATGGACTTGCCTTAACTCTCAATATCCTTATTCTTTTTTTTTTTAAAGTGTAATTGAAAATACTCTGTACAGTGAATACTGTAATTCACTTTAATTCCCAATATAAAACATGTTATAGTATATTATTAATTACCTACAAAGCAGAACACTTCTAATAGTTTTTTGTAGGGCTTTCGGGCTATGTGGCCATGTTCTAGAAGAGTTCCTTTCTGACGTTAGCCAGCATCTATGGCTGGCATCTTCAGAGAATGATAGCCTGGAAAAGGATTGGATATATATATCCTGTGTAACCTTGGGAAGGGAGGAGTGATTTGTAAATGTATTGTTCTGTTGCTAATGGCAGTCCTCAGGGTGGGAGGATGTGCAAAAGAAGATTAATGTCTGCTAAGTGGTGCTTATTGTCTGCTGGGAATCCCTTGACCCCAGGATGTTTCTCATTTGCATTGGTTGAGTCTTAACCTTGCTGTTCTTCAGGACTGGTAGCCAAGCCTTGTTTACCCTCAAGGTTTCCTCTTTCCTGTTGAAATTGTCCAGGTGTTTATGGATTTTAATGGCCTCCCTGTGCATTCTGACATGGTAGTTGTTGGCATGGTCCAGAATTTCAGTGCTTTCAAACAGCATTTTATGCCCAGGATGGTTTATAGCATGCTCTGCTACTGCTGATTTTTCTGGCTGACCCAGTCTGCAGTGTCTCTCATGTTCCTTGATTCTTGTTTGCACACTGCGTTTGGTTGTCCCTATGTAAATCACTCCTCTCTTCCCAGGGTCACACAGGATATATATATCCAATCCTTTTCCAGGCTATCATTCTTTGAAGATGCCAGCCACAGATGCTGGCGAAATGTCAGAAAGGAACTTTTCTAGAACATGGCCACATAGTCCAAAAGCCCTACAAAAAACTATGGATGCTGGCCATGAAAGCCTTCAACTCCAGCACAATTCTAAGTTTGGGTCTGGACTCCAACCTTCCGACAGGAAATTCTAGTCATGACACACAAACTTCATGTATAGTTTTTAACCAGGTATGCTAGAGCTTGACTCATTAATCACAGCAAAAGTACAGGAGTACAGAAACATTTACAAACTCTGTAATACTACTTCTACAAGATTTCATTCATGGGTTTGGCTCATCAGCAACAGCAATAATGAAAGGTAAAGCATGTCTAATGTGTCATAAAGCTTATGACACAAAGATTATGACACAAAAAATCTTCCTCCTTCACAAATTCAATAGCATTCACTATTCTGAAATGATCAAGAGTCCATGCCTCTCTTCACCAATATTTTGGGAAAACTACTTATATTACTAGAAGGCCATACAACCATCACCTCAATCCCCTTTAGCTGTACCAAACACCTGAGCTTACTGTTTTCAGGACAAACCTTCTGTGTCTGAAATAATCTAATATTACAAAGATGTAGTCCAACTATTCCTAGGTCAACTGCAAGTTAATAGTTTATGACACGTGGACCCCTATAGCAAAGTATTGTAGATTGGGAGGACCTGAGCAGGGACACCTGGAAAGCCTGGAACAGATGAATCAAATTGGCTATCTACTGACCCAGAATGCATTCAAAATCCTCTGCTACCAGGCAAAGCTCCCTAAACAGATTTAACTTCAGTGGAACTTGGGTAGCCACTGGAGCTTTGTTCCAGGACCCACCATCTGTGGATTGCTCAAGTTTCGTTAAATACAATGGCATAGTAAAATGGGGTCCCTTATATAAAATGGCAAAAATCAAGGTTTGCTTTTGGAATTTATGTATATATTTTAATATTTTCAAGATGTGGATGGTTGAATCCATAGGTAAAAAAGATCAGTGTATATGGAGGACCAATTATTATGTCAGACAGTCCAGATTGGAAAGTCTCCATGCCTGAAGGATAGCTGTACCTCTGTTCTCTTCTTGCCTCTCACATCTTCCTTCCCCTCAGCACAAAGATGCTTGAGTATTGTTTTGTAGGATTGTTTGTAAGCCCTGCTGCTCGAGCCTGGACATCATAATGAAACTGATGCTTAAATAATGCTTCCCTAATTGGAGTTAAGGTTCAAAAGATGTTCTCCCAGCAGCTGAGTGAGTTTTTGAAGAAAATACTTTCTCTAAAGCCCAAAAAGTGATACGGCTCCAATTTAAGGAGAAAGCAGACAGAAAAAGCAAGTACCGTTTTGAAGACCCCAGAATAGGAGCAGAGAGAAAATGAATTTTGAAACAGCTAAAAGTGAAGCCTGTTGGGATACCAGGTCCCTCTCAGGGACCTGATATTGGTCAGAATCAACAACCATGATTACAAGTCTTCAGTGCCCCTACAATCAATGGAAAAAATCCCAGTAACAGTGCATGATACCTATAAGAAGTTTACTTCCCATATGTAAAGCCACTTGAATGGCACTCTCCTGTAAAACTGCCAAAACTAGGATGCAATAATAGTACAAAATAAAGTGAACAATAACATAATTTCTACTTCATAGTGTTCAAAGTGATTCATGCTTACATTATCTCATTGCTCCTTATGATACTGCCCAGATGAGTGGAGAGGCCTAGATAGCCACATTAGTTCCCACCCCCCCCCCACTCACCCACCCCAAGATCCTGGAAGGCCACACACTCCACAAACAGTAGCATCACTAGGGGTGGGGACTGCACTGAGTGACACCACCAAAGGCAGGACCACATGCAGTCTACATTTTGAGAGACATTTGCTGAGAGAAAGTTGTCTGCTGAAGATAAATCTTTTTACCTTTCACCTGGGCAGAAATGAGGAACCAACTGTGGAGGTGCTTGCTAAGTTCAATGGCGGTCACTCAGTTACCCAGGTAAGTCTCATTTCAACATTTCAAATTTACAGCATTTCTCTAGAAATAAATAACATTTCATCAACAATGCATAATGGCAAACCAGCTCTTCCCAGCCAAGCTGCCTTGGCATCAGCATTTGCTACATCTTCAGGTTCCTCAAGAGAGCACCTGTACATTCCTCCACCCTGGAAAAGCTGGGCTCTGATCCTTTATGCTTTAAAACCACTATAAAACCAGTGGTTGGTTAAGTACAACTGCAAACTTTATGATAACTTGAGCTCTGTTGGAAGATGGTCTCCAATGATTCCCTTTGGAACTCTCTCACAACATTTACATCAATTTACATCTCAAGTCCAGTAATGCAACCCTAACCCATATGTATTTACATCCCAATAACACTTAGATAAGTTTACTAATAAGTAGCCCCATCAAATGAAACAAGAGAGGAAAGCATTTAGCTATGAGCCGTACCTTTGTACTCTTCCAACAAGGCTTTAATTTGTGTAATTTCTTTAAATAAAAGACATACAGAAAGGGTGATATGACCACAGATATTCCTAAAACCGTGCCAAACGTTAAATGAGAACAGTGCACAGCTTGCTACTGAAGAGGATATAAATTCTCCCTTTCAAATGTCCTTGCATCAAAGTAATAAAAGTCAATTAGTACTTTAAAACATGAAGGCTGAGTGTCTAAAACAGCAGGGCTCATTCTCAAAATCGAAACAGAGCTCCACATAGTTACATTTGCCAGATCCATTTTCAGGAGAAACACAATGGGCCAAAATTGCCTTTCAAATACGTAGACATAAAGGAAACCCTATGTGTGTCAAGGCTTATAAAATGAAGAAATGCTGTTCAAGATGTATTCTGTTTTCTGTGGGACTAAAAAAGATACCAGATCCCCTTTGATCTTGGAAGCTAAGCAGGGTCAACCCTGGTTAGTACTTGGATAGAAGACCACCAATGAATACCAGGTGTTGTAGGTTATATTTCAGAGGAAGGCAAAACCATATCTTGAGTGTACTTTTCCTAAGAAAACCCTGTGAGAAATGCATGCAGTTGCCATAAGTTTACAAGCGACTTAAAGGCACGTACACATAGAGTAAAAATCTACCTTGTAGGAGGATAGTGAAGTTTTCAGCACAAACAAAAGCCACAGAAAACCATGGAAGGGACTTTCCAAAACATATTCTTGGGTGAGTTTCCTGGTATCAAAAGTATATAGTTTCTTATGTATTATCAGAACTGGCTACAAAGTGCCTCCCTCTGGTGACTGTTCACCATAGCTGGAGAATGCTTTAAGAAATAAATACATTGTGCTTCATGATTTCTTTCCAAAGTTTACTTCCTAAGCCATTTTTCCTCTTTAAAAATGAACATTTTCAAGTTAGTTCCCACCCTAGCCCAATATCTCAGTACTGAGTTGCAACAGTATTTTAATGTGACACAGAAGAATGCAGCCACCACCATAAACTGTACCCTTATTCTTTATTATATCTGAAGCAAATCTATGAATTCAGCGATTTCTCTTGTCAGTGAGCCTTTAGCACACTAACTTTTTTGTTGATGGAGAACTGAAATGTAATCTCTGCAAGAAGCTGAGGTTTCTGGGGCATATCAATACTTTGATGGACATAAGGGATATGTACAAACACAGGTTCATAAGGAATACTGGTTATGGGCTTGTTTTAACCTCATTGTTACCTCATAGTAATAGATGTTCACCTTAGAACACATCCAACATTTTCTTGTAGGTGCACATTGCAAGGAATGATCAGTCATGGTGGACAAGCTCTTAAAAAGCTTGCAACGCTACTGATCTGCTCACTGAGGCCTCTAAGGAAATGCAGTGTCCCTGAGAACAGCTTTAAAAGCTTTGTATTTGGAATATTAACACAGCACTACAGAATCCCAGCACTGCTGCAGTACAGAATTCCACCATTAGATTCCGCAAAAGGAACTGAATTAGAAGTATGGATTGGTGTGCTAGCTAGAACATTTACAACTAGAGCCAAGGAAGAATCAAGACAAGGACCAATATATCCCTCTTTAAACTTCTACTACTGCCAAATCCTCAAAGTCTAGCAAATTACTCACTTGCTTCAACAATTTCATTATCCAAAAGGTGGAAGAGGCAACAAGGGGGTCAGCTATTTTAGATCTGATCCTAACCAACAGGGATGACTTGGCTGATGGGGTGCAAGTGGTGGGATCCTTAGGTGGGAGTGGCCATGTTCTCCTGGAGTTTGTTATACAGTGGAAAGGAGAAGCCAGGCATAGTGTGACACCCATTCTAGGCTTTAGGAGAGCTGACTTCAGGAAACGTATAGAAGTACTGGGGGCGATCCCATGGTCAGGAATACTAAAAGAGTTCAGGATGGATGGGAGTTTCTCAAAAGGGAGATACTGAAGGCACAATTTAAAACAGTTCCAATGAGGAAGAAAAATGGGAGGTGTCTCAAGAAAACAGGATGGATGACTAATGAACTGTCAACTGAGCTAAGTTTTAAATGGAACATGTATAAGAAATGGGGAAATCACCAAAGAGGAATTCAAAGAAATAGCTAGCATGTTTAGGGGTAAAGTCAGAAAAGCTAAAGTACAGAATGAACTCAGGCTTGCTAGAGAGGTTAAAAACATCAAAAAGGGCTTTTGGTGGGTATGTCCGCAACAAAAGGAAGAAGGAAATGGTAGCGCCACTGCATGGACAAGATGGCAAAATGCTAACGGGACAGAAAAAAGGCAGAATTACTCAACTTCTTCTTTGCCCCACTTTTCTCAGAAAAGAAAAAGGGTGCTCAACCTGAGGATAGTGAAGCAGAGGACAGAATAGGGGATATTCAGCACAGAATAAGAGATAGTATAGGAATACCTGGTTAATCTTAATGAATATAAGTCTCCAGGACCTGATGAACTACATCCAAGAATATTAAAAGAACTGGCAAATGTTTAAAATGGAAGTGAAAATCTTAGGCTTGTTTTATAGCAACATATGCTCTCCTAACACAATACTTCCCTTGTTGCTCTTTCTTCCTGTGATCACAGCTTCAAGGGTACCCCTAAATTGTTGTTAATTTGCTTTTTTTTAACCTTAATTTTATTAGAATGTAGGCCAGACATCATTTTTTTTAACCTTGAGGGCATTGGAATGGCAGGGGTGGCAATGTTTTCCAAATTTTATTTTACATATAGAAGGATATATATAGATATATTAAATGTGCCACAATGACACAGGTTTCGGACCTTGTGGTTGGTTTTTAATATCACCTGTAATATATATAATGGAGCAGAGGGCAGAATATGGGAAATTCAGCACAGAATAAGGAAAGAGAGAGTACAGGAATCCAGGACCTGATGAACTATATCCAAGAGTATTAAAAGAACTAGCAAATGTAATATCAGAGCCACTGGCAATAATCTTTCACAACTCCCAGAGAACAGGAGAAGTCCCAGCAGACTGGAGGAGGGCAAACGTTGTCCCCATCTTCAAAAGGGGGGGGGGGGGGAGAGGATCCCAACAATTACTGTTCAATTAATCTGACATCAATTCCAGATCATCAACACAGGTTTCAGAGAAACAAGGTTGACCATTCCAGATATGACTGCCTACTATGGCTTACACCAATCAGGAAATATAAAAATCTGAGTGTAGGAGAAGAGAGAGAGATTACTCTTAGCACATGAAACAAAGTGCCTTCATGTAACATGAAATTACAGTTAACCAGTTTTATGAGTCACAAAGCAGCCTGACCAGTGAGGCTGGCAAACTACTTGATCAGAAGTATTCTTAAATTATCACAGGTAAACAACTAACTGCAAAGCTGTATTAAAAGCTAGATGTAAAGTAAATATGGGCGTAACTTGCCAACAGCAAAACACTCCCTAAAGCACGCTAAAGAAGCAACAATGGAACTCAGTTGATATTCAACCTGTAGAACATGAGCTTATCTATGGGGCTTTTAAAAATGTATACTAGTAATTTAGCTCTTACAAACTATACAAAAAAACAACCATGCATCTAATTGATAATTAATATTATTGGTTTTATTAGATGTCTGTAATTAAGCTGGTGCATGAGATTACACCACTAGAACACATGTTTAACTTTAATACTATGTATTTGACATAATATATTAAATTGTCTGAAAAAGCCTGTGAAACTGCACTGCAGAGCCTTGTTTATATACCTGTACAGTGACTCATGATGCTGTAAGCAAGTTTGATAGCTTACGCAAGCTTCTTTGACTGAGTCTGCCTGACTTAAATGTCCTGTTTGTTTGTTTGTTTGTTTGCTCAGTTCGGAGCAGAGTACACACTTTGCACACAAGAAGTCCTATACTTATTCTGCAGCATCTCCAGCTAAAATGATCCAAGGTAACAACATTAGGAAAACCTCGTCCCAAGATCTTTGTTGTTACTGTGTTTTAAAATAGTATGCCCCCCGTTGCCAAGGGAATCTAGAAACCAAGTGACTGAAAAGCTCATAAACAAAAATTCTAGAGAGATCAAACCATAACAAATTTGCAATAATTGCCAGTCAATACTTTCTGTACTCAGTGCTTATAAGGAATCTCAGAGCTTGCAGCTAATACTTGTGCATCCTCACTACTCAGCAGATGTCTAGCATTCTCTGCATCTTCGTTACCACCAACAGCTCCATACAGTTTCTTAGAAACTGGTTAATTATTTTGTGCGGGAGGGGTGGTTTTATTAGATGTCTGTAATACAGAGCTGATTTCATAGACTCTTTCTCGGTTTAAAAAAAAAGAGCCATCTGTTATGTTTTATCAATGTGGCTCTTAAAATTCTAAAGTTTGTTTGTGTCAGAAGTGCAACCACAACAAAAGTTTACATCTAATGAGTGCTCGTAATGTGTGTTCTACCAAAACAAACCCATAATCAGTAGAGTTAAGCTATCTATGTCCTCTTTCCTTCCTTTGTGTAGTTTCCGTGCGGCTTGCATATCTGGTCTTGTTTGTCCATAATCATCCAGGAAATAGCAGCAGCACATCATGAATAACCCATACTATTTTGTCAGGTTCTCTCCTTGCCTGGCTGAGAATGAGAATAGAACAACTGTCTAGCAAGCCCAGTGATAAACGTATAATGCAGTCTATATATCACAATTGTTTAGCATAGTTAGCTTGTTACAGATATAATACTTCTCATCTCCTTTAACTAAAGCAAGGAAGATGGAACGCCGAGAACTTGTGTACACTTCTTCACATTTTCTCTTGCATGAACTCTCAAAATCCTTTTTTTTAAACAGGTAGCCAGCCAGCCAGCCAGCCTTTTTTATCAGGGTTCAGTTGCCACTTAGCCATGAAAACCCACTGGGTGACCTTGGGCAAATCACACACTCAGCCCCAGAAAACCATGTGCTAGGTTCCCCTTGGGGTTGCCATAAGTCAGAAACAACTTGAAGGCACACAACAAGAACAAAGACCTGTATAAACCTAAGTATGCACACTTGTTTCGAATAGTTGTATGCTTACAGAAAGTAGACTTAGTAGAAATGCAGAAGCAGTGCTGCATTAAGTTTGGTGTCAGAAGAGAAAAAGGGGAAGGATAAGCCCTCGCCATTCTTGCAACCTTCTCTCTTGACTTGGGTTTAGAGATAGGAAATGTTAAACATGAACTGTCTCTCACTGTTGTGTTTTTTAGAAACACTGGAGCATAATTATTAGTGTATATGCTGAACTACAGAGAAAAGCTGCTCACCTGTCTTTCCAGCAATCTGCTCTTTAGGAGCCTTCTTACTGATTCCTCTGCCCCAGGACATCTTGGCCACCCTTCAATCATGAAGATTTTTAGAGAGACATCTTTCAGTTTCTCTTTCTATAACTATATCCCACAAATTTATGCCTGTTTCTGTCAGTTGGGTTTCTGCTCAATAATACCGCATACGTTGTTTTTGGTTCTGGAAATGGGAAGAGGGTTCTGTCACTGTCATATTCTAATGCTTTATGATTTACACTCGCAAACAGATAGTAAAAAGTGTAGTCTATGCTGGTTAATGCCATAGTTAGAGGATGTGTAGTTGGGCGAGTCCCCTTACCCAACTATTGTTAAACAGGTCATCGATGGAATACTGTTGTTGCGTAGTTTATCCTATTTTTATCCTGTCAGAGATTATGTGTACTCGGGTTGGCTTACATGCGTCATTTCGCCAGAATTCTTGAAAAAAAATGTTCTCATTAGTGGAAATATTTATTAGTTGTATGAATTTCTCTCAGGGCAGCAGATTTTAATGTACTTCATTATGCAGCATTCTACCAGATTTCAAATCATGAAGTTGTTACATGATGTTTAAGACCCTTGACCCACAGAGTCCAACTTTTCCTAATCTGTTGTTCTTCAGATGTGTTGATCTTCAATTCCTGCCATCGCTGTGAGAGCAGGAGCTGATGGGAATTGTATTCCAAGTGCTTGAAGGTCAGAAAGCAACAAACTGATGCTATTCTTAGTATTCACACCAAAAAAGAGGAGACTGAAATTAGCAGAGGCAAAACAGATTATACAGTAAGGGCAAAAAAGCAAAATATGGATGAATCTTGTAAGCAAAAAAAACCCCAAGCATTTGTTAAGCAGCACCAAGTCTCCTGGAGACACAACTTGTCACAACCATTTTTGTATTGTGTTTATTGGCATTATTGGCATTTCCTATTAGAATTTACCAACTATCACCCTATAGAAATTACAACTCAGGTTATCCACCAGAGGGTGCCCGTGCAGCTCTATAAAACCCAACAGACAGAATTAAACATGACATTTAAGAGCAAAGGAGTTCAAAGAAAATTCAATTGTCGCTAATACATGGGGATGAACATTTTCATTTTGGAAATTACTTGTAGTGGCTTCCTGCTTCAGGTGAAAAAATTGGCATGGTACAATTACCACACCTCAAAGTATGTCTCATTCTAATAATAAAACACAAATTATGCTAGTGATTTCAGAATGAGTCACTAAAACATGCACAGCCATATATATACCAATACACCTAACCAAATTCCTCTGCCTGGCATACCTATCTATTGAGTGGGACATCTCAAATTGGTTTCATCATTCATTGGAACGACTGCTTTCCTATGGTACCTCACTAACTGAAGTCTCTTGCTTTCAATTATTCAGCAGAATTAAGAGGAATACGGTAGTCACCTTCAAATAATACATTTAACTTTCAAGATGCCCTTCTAAACTTTCTGATTCCTTAGCTCCAGGAAATACCCTATACAGCACAGCTTGAACCAGGAGCTATATTTTTACCATGGATTTCACAAAGTTGCTACTTTTCAATTTCCTTCGAGAATGAGACAGCTCTTAAGGTCCTTTCTGGCAACATAGCTATAAGCATCTGAGGAAGCTCCCAGGGTGACAGCTCAGAAAACGGGCAAAATAAGGAGTACAATATGGTGCTGCAAATGCAGGAGAATATTTTAAACACGTGTGATTATGAACTGCACCACACAGTTGCTACCAGAGCTTGAGAAATATGCTTCTGAAGGGGACTTCTCTTGTAGGGGCCAGTTCATACAGAAGTCTTTGTTTGGGGGGGGGGGGGAGGGGGAGTGTTTAGAAACCAGGTTTGTAAATAGCCACCAGCCACCAGGAACCTGTCTCAATCAACAATCCTTTCTGGGTTAGGAGGCTTCAGTAAGACAGAAGAGAATGGGTTTTTTAATTATCTTAAGTCACTTACATACTTCAAGTAACCAAACTAAGTACTTGGAACTATCAGAAATGTTTTTGGCATTAGTAAATTTTGAGTTTAAAAAAACAACTACTATAAAAACCATATGATAGACATGTACATGGGTCATAGTCCATCACATCATGGTAGTGCATGTCCATTGAATTCCATCTTAAAAAAAAATAGGGCCACATTCACCTTGTAAAGATTGTTCACTAAGCAACGTACCATAGGACAGAACACCCAGCTAACAAATAACATTCACACTAATCCTGAGAGAAAGTGTCTAGTGGAGTGAAATTCATAGCCAAATGTTACATTAAGTTAAGAATTCTAGCCTAACAAACCACATTCTGAACAAGGACTTTGCTCCAACTTGAGTGTACAAAAGTAGGGATGAACAAGTATGCACTACATCTGAACACAAAATTATGCATTAGTGTGCCCAAATAAGATAGGAATCACAACACCACCTTTAGGTTTAAAGCTAGCGATCAAGTTTGCCTTTTCAATTCTGCCTTTTCATGTTGAGAAATGCTTTGTGTGTGTGTGTGCACATGTGTGCAGGCATGCGCATACATATATACATGCGGGGCAGCAGAAGGGGCATGCTTGTTTGTCCACTTACTCTAACAAGCTACTAGCTGAACAGGTGATATAAGAAATTTGTTTTATCCCTTCTTCTACAAGTGAGCCATTTACTGCACTGTTCCATTTTGTCATGTCAAAGGGTACCGTACTTTATTTCCAGTTCATGAATGCAAATGGTAAGAACAAGACAGTGACAGAAACCTGCACAAAAAAATCAGAAAAGCCCCCTCCACCTGTGTGCTTAAGCTTCAGCTTAGAAATCACAAATATTAAGATGTGAAAATGCTCTTTTTAGCTTGAGATAAACTCTACGGGGAACCCAATTCTATCATTTTAACTTCAGGGAAATCCAATGAAAAATAAAACAAAACAAAGGACCACACGTATACATAGAACATTCCAATGCATAAATGAAGCATTTCCTCCAAGAAAATCACTGTGGAACCCCCCACAAATCTAATTCATCTTCAGACCCAAAGGAAGGGGTCCCCTGCAGCTGATGAGGATTCCTGTAATGGGCCTTCTCATTGAACTCTTGATTAAGTGCCACAAGATCTAGAAATAGACTATTCAAGGTTAACCAGAATCTTGGAAGCCACACACTCCTCATTAGTGTCACATATCATCACAGGCAGCAGGCCTTCTGCACTGCATGAGAAGCTTTGGGGAAAAAAGGAGAAGAAAAGAAAGAAAACACTATCCTCCCACCCCTCAGGAGGCTGCAGCTTTGCAGCACAGCAAGGATTCATATACCAATGAAAGTATATTTGCTTAACTAATTGAGAGAAAACAAGCGTTGTGTTATATCATCTCTGCAGTGGGTAAACTTCCCTAACAGAATATTTACACAAAGCCTCACTCTGAATCAGCAACTGTTCCCAATTAGACCCCTGAAATTTTACATAACCTTGAGATGCTTATGACTTTAAGCTTCAAGCATGTGAAAAAGTACCTGTAAATTCCATTTTTAAAAAATCCACTGCTTTGGGTGTGTCTTTAAACCTGTATTTTATCATGACAAAAATATCAACCAGACACACCCTTTAAACACTGTCAAGATATCTGTCAAGTCAAGATCACAAGGAAACACCAGAAGCATTTCTGTTAGCTGCCCAAGTATGTAATTTTCCCTTGTAAATAAAGCCTAAGTCTAGAGTTTAGGAGAACTGTCCACACATATTTCTCCCTTCTGAACTCACTTCAGTCTGATAAATTGCAGTATGAGCAGCCACACAACCACTGGCACTCTTTTTCTCCTCTCCCCCACATATAGGCAAATGTATATATTTCTGAACTACTCCCCTCTGGCCTTACCCCAACATTGCTATGGAGTGCAGTCCACATGCATGTGCAAATATCCAAATTTTCTGCTCAAAACCAGGATAAATCCCCACTTTTTTTCTCCAGATTAAAGCCCTAAACCAATGAAAAGGCCTGAATTTGGTGCCAATCGTCCCATACGTTATTTGGACAGCTCATTGTGAAAACTAGGTGAAATTGTTTTATTTGGACTGTGGAGATGCATCTTAGGAGTGTGTACTGGTAAAGATTGAAAGAATTACTTCTGAGTAGAAATGCATGAATGAATGAATTTATTACGGCATACAGCCAGCATAAAATAATAAAATGGTTACAAAAATGCATGGAACTTCACAGGGAGCCTTCCAGAAGTGACAGCATGTATTTTCATTCAAACGATATGGTTACTAGATCAATAAACTTTTTTTATATTTTCACTGAAATTATCTTTCATGATTATAGTAAGAGTTAGAAGACCTGTCATTGGGGTTTATGAACAGCAAGATATTTTCTTACAGGGTTAGTAGGAGGATCCTCTCCATTGACGCCTCCTTGTCGCTGGGGAGAGAGGCTTGTGTGCCCTAACTGTGTACCTGAGGCAAAGCACAAAAATCAGGGTGTACTGAACCATTGTAATGTCTATTCTCCTTTATGGATCTGAAACATGGGTCATCTATCGCCAACATCTACGACTCCGCGACCGTTTTCATCAGCGCTGTATATGCACAATTCTAAATATACAATGGACTGACTATGTGACAAATGTTGCTGTCCTGGAGCTATCAGGGATCACCAGCATTGAGGCCATGCTACTGAGAACACAGCTGTGCTGGGCAGGGCACATTTCTAGGATGGAGGAGCATCGCCTCCCCAAAATAGTACTCTACAGTGAACTCGCCATGGGTCAGTGTAAGAGGGGCACCCCAAAGAAGAGATACAAGAGCTTCCTGAAACAACATCTCAAGCTTGGCCGAACTGATCACCAACAATGGTCTGCCCTGGCCTCACAGCGGGAGGCATGGAGATGCACTATCCACAATGCTGCAGCCTCTTTCCAGAACTCATGCCAAACGAGTCTTGAAGAGAAACGACAATGCAGAAAGAACCACAACTTGGAAGTTCAGGTTGCTTACCGGTAACTGTATTTCTTCGAGTGGTCATCTGTGTCCTCACACAATAGGGTACTGCGCCTGCGCAGAGACTCAATTCGGATAACTGAAAAGCTGAGCAAATTGGCGGTAGCCCCGCCCTTCCCACTCCCTGAGCATGCCCAATCCCACCAATCTAGCTCGTCCTTCAGTTCAAGTCCACCGCAAAAGAGCAGGGACCTGACCGAGGGGAGGTAGGGTGAGATTTGTGTGAATGCGCAGATGACCACTCGAAGCAACACAGTTACAGGTAAGCAATCCGTACTTCTTCTTCGTGGTCTCTGTGCCTCACACAATAGGGTGACTAAAAAGCTTACCTGTAGAGGTGGGAAGGTCACTGCAGAACAGAAGACAAAACAGCACATCCAAAACTGGGACCTGGAATTGAGCCAGTAATGCCGAACAAACGTGGAAAGCTGTGACCACGTAGCCGCCTTGCAGACCTCTGGCAGAGGAACACCTTGGAAGAAGGCGGCAGATGAAGCAATGGCCCTGGTTGTGTGAGAACAGACACCAACCGATAAAGGGCACTTAGCCAGTTCGTAGGCCAGAGCAATGGTCTGGGCAATCCACTTTGAAAACCTTTGGGAGGAAACAGGGATGCCCTTCTTGGATCCACCATAACAAATAAACAACTTGGTGGACAGACAGAACGTTGAACATAAAGGCCAAAGCACAGTGAACATCAAGAGTGTGCATAGTCTTTTCCAAAGGTGAAGAAGGATCTGGGCAAAAGTTTGGTAGCACAATCTCCTGAGAAAGGTGGAATGGTGAAACCAGCTTAGGGAGGAACGAGATGTATGGTCTGAGGACCACCTTATCCCTGTGGAAAATGAGGAAAGGCTCATCTGAGCACAGGGCTGTCAGCTCTGAAGCATGTCTGGTTGAGGTGATGGCCACAAGAAAGGACACTTTGAGTGTCAGCAGTCTGAGAGAGGCTGAGCCCAAGGACTCAAATGGAGGTCTCGTGAGCACCAAGACAGAGACCGAGCCGGGGCCAATGGAGGCAGCGGTGGATAGCGATGGTGAAGCCCCTTGAAGAACCTCTTGAGTGTCGGCAAAGTGAAGCGCCGATTGATGGAGAACCAGGTGGCTGATGGCAACTATGGCCAAATGATAGAGCTTGAGGGACAAGGCCAAATCTTGACCTCAAAGGTGTAGTAGAAATTGGAGCACAGTAGAGAGGCCTACGGGAGAAGAAGGTTCGGCTCTGGCAAAGGCATAAAAGCGTTTCCATTTATATGCATAAGACAGCTTAGTGGAATCCCTCCTGGAGGCTGACAAGACCCTGAGCAGTTAGGAGAGGTCAGGGCCTGATCCTCCAAGCTGTCATTCGTAGATTGTGGAGATCCGGATGCAGGACTGCCCCGTTGGAGCGGGACAGAAGGTCCGGCCAATTCAGGAGGTGGAAATATTGGCCCTTGGCCAGGTGGAGCAGCGGGGTGAACCAAGGCTGTCTCGGCCAGAAGGGGGTCAGGAGAATTGCACTGGACCGTCTCTGGTCATCACCCTGGAGATCAGTGGTAGGGGAGGAAAGGCGTACAGGAACCCTTTGCTCCAGTTGCAAAGGAAGGCATCTCCCAGGAATCCCAAGCCTCTGCCCACTCTGGTGTAGAACAGCCGGCATTGAGCGTTCTCTGAGTGGCGAACCAAGGGAGCTTCCCAGCAAGATGCGAGGAGATGGAAGGTTTGAGTTGACAGAGTCCACTCATGTTGGAGGACCTTGTCTCTGTTGAGGGAGTACGCTAACACATTGTTCTTGCCTGCAAGGTGAACCGCCACTGGGAGAATCGAGCGATGGTGGCACCACATCCAAAGGTGTTGTGACAGGTGTAGGAGAACTGGAGAGTTCTCCATGTTTGTTGATGTAGCAGACGGTGGTTGTATTGTCTGACACCATATGCACCACTCTGTGAAGGAGATGGTGTTCGAAGGCCCAGAAGACCTTGATAACTGCTAAGAGTTCCAGAGTGTTGATGTGCAGCTCCAACTTTTCTGGGGACCATAGGCCTTGTACACGAAAGTGCTTGTACAGTGGTCCCCCGCCTTACGAATCCCCCAGGTTACGAAAACCCCGGGATCCGAAGGCGGCCGGACCGCTAAAGTATCCCCCGGGATACGAAAGGTCCCCCGGGATACGAAAGAAAAAAAGCCGCGCGGCCCCTTTAAATGGCCGTGCGGTCCGTTTAGAATAGCGGCCCCCCGGGAAACGAAAGCTTCCGGGTTACGAAGGTAATCCGGGAACGGATTACCTTCGTAACCCGGGGGACCACTGTAATGAGCACCCCATCCCGTCATCAATGTGTCCGTAGTGACCATTCTGGAAGGTTCTGGTGCTTGAAAGGGCATCTCTCTGAGGATGTTGGGAGGAATTAGCCACCACTTCAGGGAGTCCCGTACATGAGTGGGAATCGAGAGCCTCTTGGACTGGCTGTTGCAGAAGTGGTGGAAGGCAGATAGGAACCACTCCTGGAGAGGTCTGAATCTCAGACATGCGAGGTAAGTAACAGCCGTTGTGGAGGCCAGGTAGCCAAGCAGGCGTTGTATATCCTTTGCCATTGGCTGAATAGTGGTGACGACATAGCAGAGCTGGTCCCAGAGGGCCTCTGCCTTCTGGTTGGGAGATAGGCTCCAGCCATGACAGAGTCCAGAGAGGTGCCTATGTAATCTATCACCTTCACTGGTCGAAGGATCAACTTGGATGGATTGATGGTGAGTCCCAAGTTGGTGAGAAGAGAAAGAGTAGAGTGAATGTCTTTGAACAGCTGTGTCCGGAAGGACGACACGAGTAGATAGTCCTCGAGGTAAGAAAAGATCTTTATGCCTCGCAGTCAAAGATGGGGGATGACCACTGCCATACACTTTGTAAAGACTCGAGAAGTAGTGAAAAGGCCAAAGGGAAGAATGATAAATTGAAAGAGATCTCCATCGACAGCGAAGGAATTTTCAATGTTGGGGCCTGATGGTGATGTGAAAATAAGCATCTTTGAGGTCGATGGATGCGAACCAGTCCCCTTGATGCAGGAAAGGATGGACAGCAGAGTCACCATCTTGAACTTGCAAGGGGTGATGAAGGAGTTGATGCCTCTCAAGTCTAGTATGGGACAAAGACCAGCACCTCTTTTCGGAACTAGTCTGCAACAAGTTGGGATCTGCTGAATGGCTCCTTTGTCAAGAAGGGAGGAGATCTTTTCTAGGAAAGAAGGGGAAGGAGTAGAGCAGAAAATGCCACTTGGTGGAATACTTGAGAACTCTATGGTGTATCCCAGGCGGATGATGATGAGGACCCAGGAATCTGAAGTGATTCGACGCCAATTGTTGTAGAAGCGGTGAAGTCTGGGGATGTGGTGGGGAGAGAGAACAGGTGGTGACAGGCAAAAAACTGGTGTCACTCCCGAAGAACTGTCAAAAGTGAGACTTAGAAGAGGAGGACTTTTTGGAGGACTGAGACTGCTGGTGCTGTTGGTTTTGACGCTGCTGTTGTTGATGTTGATGCCATTTGAAGGGCCTCCTATGGTACTGTTGAGGTGAGCCCCTGTAGTCAGAGGACATGCCCGAGCAAGCACGCACATAGCTCAAAGAGGCAGGCCTTCCACGTCAGTTACCTTCCAAACTACTGCTTGTTAAAGGTTACACCAAGACGTTTGCCATTAAGGCGGGCCTTGGGCATGGAGTCCAGAGAATCATCTGTCTTGGCAGCAAAGAGGCCTTCTTCATCAAATGGCATGTCCTCAATTTTGGATTTTGCCTCCTCAGTCAGATCCATGGACCTCAACCATGCAAACCTACGGAGGGCCACAGCTCCAGATATAATCTTAGCTGAGCAGTCGACTAAATGCCTTGTAGAGTAGACTTGCTGAGCGACAAGCGAGAGTGCGTTGGCATAGAAATCAACAGCCACTGCCTTCTGTTCTGTCCCATCTTGTCCCATAGGAACTTCTGGTATCCCACCATGCAGGCCTGCATGTTGGCAACTTAGGCATTGAGAGCCACAAAGGAGTAAAATCTCTTGCCAAAGACGTCCATATGCCTCTCGTCCTTGTCCACAGGGGCAGAGTGGGTTTTGCCGGAAGACTTGGAAGTAGACTCAACCACCAAAGAGTTAGGAGCTGGATGAGTAAACAGAAAGGGGGCAGTGCTGGATTGCACCCTGTGCATAGAGTCCAGTTTCTTGGGCGCTGGAGGAGTAGAGGTTGGCTTGGTCCAAGAGAGGGCCGTGATGTCAGCAAAGGATGCCAAGAATGGGATCACAGTGGGCTGGTCTGGTCTTTCAAACATGGCATCTATTGGGTCCCTTGACGGCTTGGGGCCTGGTCTGTTTGAAGGCCAACCGCCTTAGCCATCCGGTCCACAATGCCTGAAAAGAGGTTGACATCCTCGATTGGGGAACATGGGGTAGAGTCTTCCACTTCCTCATTTGGGGAGGAGATGACCGGTATCAGGGAACCTGGAGATCCCTCCAGTTGACAGGCAGATTCCTCTGTGGAACGAGCCAGAGCGGCCTCAGGAGCAACAGTCGGCAGGCACCTCCTGAGAAGACTGACTGGAAGTTGACTGAGACATCGATGCAGAGGAAGACAGATGCTCGATGTCAAAGCTGTCGATGTTGAAGGTGCCGGTGTCAATGTCGGCGTTGAGGTTTCTGGGAGAGCTTCAGAATCTGTGGGAATTTAGAGATGGGGAGTCTACCCAGAGGATCCGACTGCAGAGCCAATTTTTGGGCCACTTCTAAGGTTTTCTCCCACAAGGAGGACTGGAGTCTTTTAGCCCTATTGCGAAAGGTTACAGGGGTAAAAGCCTTGCAATGGGCACATTTATCGGGAACGTGGATCTCACCCAGACAAAAAAGGCACCTGGAATGTCTATCATTCAGGGCAAGTTTGTTAGGACAAACAGAGCATACTTTAAAAAGAGCAGTGGAGGCCATATGTGGCCTGTGAAAAGGGGAGCGAGGGGCCCCTCCGGGCCAAAATACCCTTTCTGAAAACCAAAAGAAAATGGGCAACTCAAGTTAAATAAAAGAAAAGAGAGAAATAAAACAAGAAAAAAGGGAGAATTCTACTAAGCCATTGAATAGAACGATCAGCAACCCGTTGTTTCTCTTGCGGCAGATGAAAGAGAACAGAAGGAGGAGATAGATTGGCGGGATTGGGCATGCTCAGAGAGTGGGAGGGGCGGGACTACCAGCAATCTGCTCAGCTTTTCAGCTCTCCGAATGGAGTCTCTGTGCAGTTTCAGTGCCCTATTGTGTGAGGAACAGAGACCACGAAGAAGAAACATCACCCAAGGAGACTTTTTGCTGTGCTCTCTGCAACCAGACTTGTTTATCTTGGATTGGCCTTTTTAGTCATCAACGTGCTTGTAGAAAGCATGGGATGAGTCCTTTCTGAATCTTCGTTAGCGTAGAAAAGCCAGAGAGAGACTAGGAGGATGGTGCAGTGGCAACTAAAAAGCACCTAAGTTCTTCTGTTGCTCCCTCCTCCTTCTCACTATGATTACATTATAATTTCAACAGAGTTTATCAAATGACAGAAATTGGAAGCATAATCCAATGGCAGTCCAAACGCAATCATGGGGTTTCACATTATTGTGTGAGAGACTACCACATGCATTTTCGGGCAATAGGAAGTCCTGAATTCAATTGTGGGGTTTCACGTTATTGTGTGAGAAAATATCTCACACAATTTTGGGCAATGGGAAGTTGTTCCGAACGTGATGCACCGTCAATACACAATCACGTAAATTCGCTGAACTAGTGAATTCACTCATTTCTGAACTGGCCCCACTTTCATTTCTTTTGAAATTGAGAGAAATTCCTCCCATGTGATAAACTCCAACATCTGCTACCAGAGGTGCCATTTCGTCCTCCATTTTGTTATTTTATGGTATAAGATGGGTATAGACAATATCCCACAAGAAAGAGGCCTATTGGTCCAAATGCCTCCAGTTGCTAATCCCTCTAATAAGTATATTGTTGTCTCACCAAGTAACTGGGGGATCTGTTTTCAAGTGAAAACAACCAATATTAAAAGTACTGTATTTAGTCATTGGACAGATCAAATCATCAAACACTTTCAAAATACCACACAACACATGGCAGAATGTGTTCAATACCACCTTGTATACTAGAGCTTCCTTAGGTTTGCATAACTAATTTTCAAGTATACAGGGACATTAAAAATGACCCCAAGATTAGCTGTATGTGACAATATGTCTAATGATCAGTGCCAAACTGTACACAGTAGATGACTTCTTTAGTCACACCAAAGTGAATTAATTGCACATACACTCTAGTGATTATTTATGTGGTTAAAATACAAAAATACCACCAAAATGGCAACTATATATCTAACTTGGCAGGGCTAGGTCTCATAAAATCAGTGTAACACACAGAATATCTAATGTAGCCATTGACTAGTCTCTTTTCTTCTCACACACTCATCTCCAATGGATCTACAAGAACCCCAATCAACTTGTACCGTCAAGGAACAAGATTAGTTACAAATACGTTGTTCAAGGTATGCAACCTACCGTATATACTCAACTATAAGTCGACCGCATGTATAAGTCAAGGTCAGGTTTTGAGGGCAAAATAATGTATTTTGACATGACCCATGGATAGGTCGAGGGTAAAACTTGGAGGCTCCTTCAGTGTGTGTATGTGTACATATGGCAAGAGCTACTCTAATTGAGGCTTTTCTTCATGTTTCAGCTTTCATTTCAGCCAGACACATGGGCAGGAGGGGGAGTCTTAAAGTAACAGCAATATCAATCAGTCACTCAGGACTCTTTCTGCTTGGCTCTTTTTTCCTAAACTCCTTTCTGCACCACATTGAGAAATCTGAAATGCTATCACATTTCCATTGTGACCCATAAATTCTGGGATTCTGGGCTCAATTTTTGGGCATAAATTTTTAGAGTTATAGATGAGTATATACAATAATTTTATTGATCATTGACACTATCTGATGTCAATTGATAAATGCAGCAATGCCAGTTTGAAGCCCCTACCTTTTCCAAAGAAGTCCAGTGCTTGCTGTCACAGCTGTAGTTCCTACAAAAGCCACCATCAACAGCCTGCGCCGGCTACGGATAGACTGGGCTGTTCCATAGTGCCGCCTAGAAATGGCAGCTAAACCTGCTACAGCAGGGAGAAGGCGAAAGCGTAACATCCTGGAAAGGAAAACATAGAGCACAGTAAGAGGAGGAACATGAAGGTTTCTAATATTATAACATTTAACTGCTAGGCTGTAGGCAGCCATGCACATGGAAACAGAAGTCCATGACAGATCAGTACCGAGACCAAACCTTCACCGAAAATCAAGACAGACTATCAGGAGGAGTCCATCCAAAGCAAAATGAACTGGAGATGGGATCTGGAACATACATTCTACCTGAAGAAGAAGGGGCTGCAATGTAGGATCCAGGTTAGGGAACACTTCTTTAATCTGTACAGCATAGACATAGACTAAAGCACCAGGTATGAAGTCAGAAATCATAGTGCTAGCCTAGGCTTCCCAACACTAATGGAGCAAAACAACGTGCAGGAGGTTTACACAACTGCAAGAAGAACAAACCAAACAAACAATTGAAAACAATCTATACTCTATTTTTTCAGAAATATTTTCAACAGAGTCCAAAATTATTTTCAAAGGAGTCCATAAATAAAAGAATCAAGAATGGCACTTGTGATCCTGGAGGTGAAGGTAATGTCTTTATATCCAGGAGACAGTTACCTCCGGAGATTATGAGGCCGTTTCGACTCTTTCTAGTCTTCGTCAGTTTAAATCAACAGATTTCATAGGGCACAAACATAAATCATCCTATGCCGCAAACATAAATCCTTGGTGCCATTCTTGATTCTTTTATTTATGGACTCTCTTGAAAATAATTTTGGACTCTGTTGAAAATATTTCTGAAAAAATAGAGTATAGATTGTTTTCAACTGTTTGTTCGGTTTGTTCTTTTCCCAACACTAATGTCATGACCTTATAATTGAAATTGTATATGTCAAGCTACTGAAAAGGAGGAAGTTGTGCTCCCTCAACAGTTCAGTCTAAAAGAATGGAGAGACCAGAGACACTAGAGTGTTACTCATTGTGAGTTCCTGAGTGCTGGAGGCTGATTCAACAAGTGTTACATATGGACGCTAGAATTTTTGGTGACTATTCCATGCTCCCAACTTCTACGCAATACCACTTCCTGGTATCTCTTTTGACTCTCAAAGCTTACTTTTGTTTCCCTTCTATATATTATATGATTATAGATGGAAAGGCATCAAAAATGCACTCTGCACGAAAGCAGTTCTGTCTGAGGGGAATTCCACATCTGATAGCCTTTGTACAGAATGCAAAAAAGTAAAATTGGGTAATAGTTTGTATTAGGATTTATTGGTAGTTAAGGTGTTCTTTTGACTGGTAGTTAAGGCTTTTTTTTTTTACAATCAACAAAATTGACTTCACTGTCCAGTTGACTGAAGAAAGAAAAGTGGAACGCTGGCTACTGATCTAAGTGGTATTTAAAACTAAAGGCTTTAAAGTGGAAACATCATGTCCAAGCACGAACAACAATCTATTTAAGAGGTACCTGTGGGAACTGCAAAAATGGAAAGAGTTGAAATAATAATGACTCCAGTATGTAAGCACCTTTACTGTGAGACAATGTGTTTCCATCTTGCAGAATACCCAAAGGTGCCAGCCTTTTAAGCAGTAAAACCACCAAATAATGCAAAGAGCCAGTGGCACTACTAATGGCATATCAGGAAGAGGTTCCAGGCACAAAAGCCTGGTAGTATTCCCAAACAGCAAACAAATGGCAATATGCAGGCAGTGGCAGCAGTGAAAATAGTGCGAAATAAAAGTGCAGCACTAGGAAGTGAAATTGGAGTTGCAAATTATTTGTATTAAATTTTAATCCATTTTTATAGTCTATTCTAAATCCAAAGATCCCCAAGCAGCTTACAATAAAGACAATTTAAAAAAAATAAATATCAATTTTTTAGAGATTAAAATATATTAAATAGTTTATCAATTATTATTTTCATTTATTTCTCTCTAAAGTGATTGTGACAAGAAGTTCAACCAATGAGGCTCCACTAAGGACCTCACCCACCTTCCTCATCATTTTGGTGCCCTCAGTGGTTGCATGCCCCCAAAGGCAGCATCTGTTTGGCTGCGCTATCTGCCACTCTCACTGGGAGGAAATGATTTACATAGTGATGGCTTGCAACTGCAACTTCAGAGTGATCCAGAAAAAGACTTTGTTTTCCAATGTGCCAGCCAGCAGCAGCAGTTTGGGTGTGGGACAAAAGCTGTTTTGCTGCCCCACAATGTTGTTTTTAACTGCTGTTGAATCAACTTTGACCTATGGCAACTCTGTGAATAAGAGCCTTCCAAGTCACGCTATCATTAACAGCCTTGCTCAGGTCTTGCACCAAGGACCGTGGCTTCTTTGATTGAGTCTATCCATCTGTAATGTGCTCTTCCTCTTTTCCTATTGCCTTCTTCCTTACCAAGCACTAATATACCTTACAAGGAAAAAAAAAGTGATCAGGCTTAGGCTGTTCATTTCTTTAACCTGTATACCACCTTTCTCCGAGAGCAGGACGCAAGGAGGCTCCTAAAGAAAGTAAAATGGGAAAAAAACCTTAATTCTGGGGGAGCAAATGGGACTTTGCTTACATCCCACAGATCCTAAACTCAGCAACACCTCACCATAAAGCTTACGTTACATGGAAGTATCTGGTGAGGTTTATAAGCTTTTTGAAAGGAACCATCTTTTTTCTAAACAGAAAACATGCAATATGTCACAGAGGAAAAAAAACAAAACCACTACTGCACATTGGTAAAAGTTGGGTCACCTTATCCAAACTGCTTAGGACTAGAAGCATTTTGGATTTTTTTCAGAATTTGGAATATCTGCATATACATAATGAGATATCTTGGAGATAGGACCAAGTCTAATCACAAAATTCATTTATGTTTCATATATACCTTATAAACATAGCCTGAAGGTAATTTTAAACATACTGTAACATTTTAAATAATTTTGTGCACGAAATGAAGTTAATACATACGGAACCATCAGAAAGCAAAGGTGTCACTATCTCAGCCACCCATGTGAACATTTTTGGAGTATTTCAGAATCATGGATAAGAGATAATGAACCTGTGTAGTAAATATTTTCGTTCTTAATTTCTCAGCCATGACCAGGTAATCAGAAGCAGCCTTTCAACTTTCACATTCTCCTCTTGCCCAAAGTACAACTTCCACAGCTTCCTCTTCCCCAAATTATTTCCCCATTTCCATTATTAACCTCTATAAGCATCACCCTTAAGGAACTAGAAACCATGTTCATGTTAATAAACCAACATCATTGTCCAAGATTCACTTTTAAAGCTAACCACAGTGTGTGTTAACCACGCTTAAGCTCAAAATAAGGTGGGGAATGGATATAGACAAGGAAGAATGAAAGCAGGGAATTTCCAATTTCTTATTTTAGTTAGAGGGGAAATTATATTAACCATTAAGATACATCATATAGCAGCCTGAATATTATATTAGATCTTCAGGACAGATGGCTTGAAAACATTGAAACCCCCTAACTTGAGCAAGTCGCACTCTTCTTTCATGTCAAACCTCCTCTGAAAAAAAATCTTGCAGAGAAAACTCTATGATAGGGTTGTCCTAGGTTGGACTTGACTTCACAGCACATAACAACAAATACCTATACGGTTGGCCTTCCAAATCCATAGATTCTTTATCCACGGATTCAACCATCTACAGTTTGAAAATATTTTTTTAAAAATCCTAAAACAAACTTTGATTTTGTCATTTTATATAAGAGACACCATTTTACTACATCATTGTATTTAATAGGACTTGAGCATCCATGCATGTGAATATGCATATTTCTACACTTCTCCCCTGGTCTCACACCAATGTTGCTGTGGAATGCAAACCACACACACACTCAAATGTCTGAATTTTCTGCTCAAAACTGAGATAAATCCCCCCTCCCCCTTCCACATTAAAGCCCTGAGGCAATGAAAAGGCCCAGATTCAATCATCCCTTACATCGTTTGGACAGTCCACTGTGAAAACTAGGTAAGACCACTTTATTTGGCCAGTGTACATACACCCTTAGCTGCAGGAAAAAGATGGACACCTGGCAGAAGAAAACAAGGTAAAAGATGACAGAAAGGGGGAGGTGAAAATTAAACAAGAAATCTGCTCACAGCTTTCAAACGTCTTCAGACTGACATCTGGAACACCAGCTCTTTTGTCCTCCACACTGGCACTGAAACACACACTCCTCCTTGTTCCCTTAAAACCCATTATTCCCCTAAATTTTATGTCTGAGATTAGTAAAGCTATGAAGAACAAATTATGGCACTGAATGAAGCCAATTGCCAATAAATTTTAATTGTGCTAGCAAGCAGACAAAATTGGAGATGCAGCAAAGGAAGGACCAATATTAAAAAAAGAAGAAAAGAATCATAAGCCGCCAGTGTACTTAGCAACATGCTATTTTTAAAAGTAGTTTTGCACACAAGAGTTTATTCACATGCAGCATTTTTCAGTAGGCCTCTTCCCTTTCCAATTTGCTCCTTCTTCATCATATGTCTGACAATACATTATGCACTCTTGGCCTCTTTAGCACAGCTACTTGGCAGGCAGCACTGCACTTTATAAGATTACTTCTTAAGACTTCCAATAATACCCAAGCCTATATTGCCTTTGAAGTCAACACTGGCAAGCTATATCAACAGACACTTGAAAAATACAAGATTGTCACCAATCCAGATAAAAGTTTCCAGCATGTGCTTTTTATCTGACAGTTTCAGATCTATATCCTGCCTACCTTTGAAAATGTATCTGCAATATGTTTGTATGCATGTACTCTACACAAACACACACACACACACCTATCCAAAAGAACAACAGAACAGAGACTGCTGGGATTTATCAGAGAAGTACACCATTTCTTTGGAGTGGTGAGAAGGATGTATGGCCTGGGAGGGGCATACAGTCTTTTGGGTGTCTAGAGAGGCCCCTGGGCCCCTACCAATTGCTTCCAAAGATTGAGCCAAAAATATTCCCTGGGTCAAATTCTACTTTACAACTCTGTTTTGGGGGCTCCACCCAACAAGGAAAAAGCTCTACATATCCATTGAAAGTGACTGGAATAGCAGAGTGTCACATTTGGTTAACCATTGTGGTTCCAAATAGCATTTTGAACCCAAGATCATGCCCATCTCTGATCTACAAACACATGATGCAGCCACCCTACTGATGGTAAGCAGGCCTAGATCGTACCACTGCCTGGGTGGGACACCATCTAAGAATACCATGAGTGACGACTTGAATTCTATGTTGTGTGTCATTTCTGACTACTTGGCATCTGACTATCCATTGTCAGATCATCATCTAATTTCTTATACTCTTACTTATATCCCACCTCCTCGTCATGTTGTCCAATGCACTTTTCATAATCTTCAGTCTGTTAATTCTGATCATCTCAGTCAGACCTTAGATTCTTCTCTGTCTTCTCTAAATCTTGGTGACTCTGCTGATTCAGCAATGTCTTTATTTAATTCCACTCCCTTTCTTCAACTCTTGACAGCTTTGCCCCTGTATCTGTACGCACGTCCTTGTCTATGTCTAGGCCTCAGCCCTGGCTCTCTTCCATATTTAGGTTTCTCCGGTCCTGCTCTCGAGCAGCTGAACGCCTTTGGAAAAAGTCCAGGGACAGGGCCAATTTTATTCATTATAAATTTGTTTTTTTTATCCTTCTCACGCGCCTTGTCTATGGCAAAACAGAATTACTATAAATCATTGATCTGCACCAAGAGGCGCCCACAGCATTTGTTCTCCTGCTTCAATACACTGCTAAAACCTTCCTCTCTCCGTCTTGTCATCATTTTCTCCAACTGACTTCGCCAACTACTTCCTCACAAAAGTTACTACTATTCAATCCAAAATTGTTCCTCCTGATCTGCCCCCTACCACTAATCTCCTGGTACCTTCTACTAATAAACTCTGTGTTTCCACCTGTTTCTCTGAACTCTCTACGCTGCTAAATTCTTCCAAACCTACAACTTGTTCCCTTGATCCTATCCTCTCCCATCTTCTAATCTCTATAACCCCTTCTTTTCTGCCCTCGCTCCTCCATATCTTTAATCTCTCTCTCTCTCTTCGGGTTCCTTCCCTTTGGACTTCAAACGTGCTCTCGTTTCCCCAATTCTGAAGAAGCCCTCTCTCAACCCCTCTTCTTTGTCTAGCTATCGTCCAATCTCTCTTTTGTTCTCTCTATACACATTGTCCCTTGGTAAACTCATCAGTTCTTTTGGTTTCTCCTATCATCTGTATGCCGATGACACTCAGCTGTATCTTTCCACCCCTGACTGTTCGCCAGGGCTTGAACAGCAAATTTCCTCTTGTCTGGCTGCCATCTCTCAGTGGATGCAGCATCAGCGCTTAAAGCTCAACATGTCTAAGACAGAGCTTCTCATCTTCCCACCTAAGCCCACCCTTCAATACTCCTTTTCTGTTCTGTTGACGACACTTCTACTCAACTGGTTCAACAAGCCCGCAGTCTTGGTTTCATCTTTGATTCTTCTCTGTTGTTTATTCCCCAGATTCAGGCCACTGCTAAGGCCTGTAGATTCTCTCTTTACAACATTGCTAAAATCCATCCTTTCCTCTCAGCCTCCACCGCCAAGACTCTGGTCCATGCCCTTGTGGTATCGCGACTAGATTATTGTAACCTTCTTCTGACAGGGCTTCCTCTCTCTTACCTCCATCCTTTAATCTTTGTCCAGAACTCAGCCACACGTATTATCACATCCGCTCGCCGCTTTGACCATGTTACTCCTCTCTTATCCTCCCTTCATTGGCTCCCCTTCCCCTTCTGCATCCGGTACAACCTTTTGTTGTTGACTTTCAAAGCCCTCCACAGACTGGCCCCTCCTTACTTGTCTGAACTTCTTTCTCCTCACAATCCTTCGCGTACCCTCCGCTCTGGTAGTCAAGGTCTCCTGTCCCAGCCGAGGATTTCCACTGCCTCCATTTCAGATTCGTCCCTTCTCACTTGCTCCCCCTCACTCCTGCAACATTCTTCCCCCACATGTGCGCCTCATCACTTCTCTATCCAGGTTCAAAAGTAAGTTAAAGACTATATTGTTTAGGGAAGTGTTCCCAAGATTGTGCCATCTGCCCCAGGATGCCTCCTCTTAACTATGTATTAAGAACCCAAGCCCTCCCTCCAGTCCATCTGCCTTGGTCCAGGCCCCAGAGGGAGAGAAGAACCACTGGACCTCCTCCCCTTCCCACCACCTTCCCCTCTTCCTTTTGTGTTGTCTCTTTTAGACTGTAAGCCTGAGGGCAGGGAACCGTCTAAATATAAGATTGTATGTACAGCACTGTGTAAATTTACAGTGCTATATAAATAAAGGTTAATAATAATAAATAATATGTTCAAAATTGTAATTTTTATAATTTGTATTATGTAATTGTTATCTGTTATTTTATTTGTTGTTTTATTGGGGATGGGGGAATGTAATTTTACAATTCATATTATGTAATTTCTATCTGTTTATTTGTATTTTTTGGAACCCGCCTCGATCCAAAAAGGAGAGGCAGGCTAGAAATCATCATCATCATCATCATCATCATCATCATCATTATTATTATTATTATTATTTTGGAAGAAAAAAGGGATATGCATGTGGTACACTGAGTAAATGACACACCATACAGTTAGGCCACCAATCCACTTAACTATGTTACTGACATTAATCAGGAGTAGGCTGTGGATTTATTTGATCCTTCTCTTAGTTACCTTCAAAAGAACTAATTTTCTACATGGTTTTACTAGGTCTAGTGCTAACAAGGGCTTCTGCTTGAGCTAAAACCTGAAACTGCAGATTATGGGTGCAGCAGTACTTTGATTAACAAACTACAGTTTTCATCCATGCCAGGCAACAGCTAAATTGGTACACTAGAAAAGTCATGCAATCTGCTCCCAGTTTCTTAACCATGTTTGTTGAAGTACAGTAATCACAAACACTGTAGCTGCACTGTCCTCAGACAGTTCACTGCAAGTAACAATAGGGATTAACTGAAAGTAACTCGGAGGAAGCGAAATGATGAAACTCATTACAAGTAGATGCACCCTTAAGTAGACCGTGGGAAAAAAAATAAACAAGCAAGCAAAAAAGGAAAGAATTAGCACAATAACAGAAGGGGCAAATATTTGAGGGAGCCAAGAATTTATTAAATGAACAGCACCCAGATATGATTATTAAGCCCATTACTGCAATAGGACTTTCTGCACACAAGTTCCTTCTAGGAGCTGCTAGGATATTATTTTCCAAGGAGGCATACAATGAAAGGGAGTCATTTAGCAGCTGCTCAATTGTTTTGCGGTGAGATTTGTGTCCTGAACTGTAGCTTCTATATGCAGAATTCTTTGGTCAGCCTCTGGAGATGAGAATCAAAAACGCATTGCAAAGGACTGGATTAAAGCAGCTTCTCCTTGGTTTTCCTTAAGGACAGGAAGGAACAGGAAGGAAAGCATTCCTATAGACAGCAACAACATCTTCAAAAGTAAAGGCTGGTGAGAACAAATATCAGCAAAGCTGCTACCTATCAAAAAAAGGGGGGGGGGAGGCAAAAAAAATCTGCATTGGGTTTACTGTAATTCCTTATTTATTTGCTTGATGGTATAATAATAATAATAATAATAATAATAATAATAATAATAGTTTATTTGTATACCGCCCTTCCTGTGATCAGGGCGGTGAATAATACACAATAAAATTCACATAGAAATTAAAACATATCAATAAAACAGCATAAATATAAAATCAAATGCAACAACAATAATATATCATAACAAAGTCCCAATCCAGTCATAGTAGTGGAGAGGTTAAAAAAGTCAACAAGGGGGTGAGTCAGGGAAAGCCTGCTCAAACAAATGTGTTTTTAGTCCTTTTTTGAACAGGTTCAGGGAGGCAGCCAGGCGGAGCTCCGTTGGCAACGAATTCCAGAGGATCAGGGCTGCAGTAGAAAAGGCCCTCTTCGTTGTGAGGGACAATCTAGCCTCTGGGACTCTTAATGAATGTTGCCCAGTAGATCTGAGTGTGCCGGGCGGATTGTATGGGGAGAGACGGTCCGTCAGGTACTCTGGGCCCAAGCCATTTAGGGCTTTATAGGTGATAACCAGCACTTTGTATTGAGCCCGGAAGCGGATAGGCAGCCAATGTAGATCTTTCAGTATTGGTGTTATATGGGTGGCCCTGGGAGCGCCAGTGACCACCCGGGCTGCCATATTTTGCACTAATTGCAGCTTCCGAGTGTGGTACAAAGGCTGCCCCATGTAGAGTGCATTGCAGAAATCCAACCGAGAGGTTACGAGAGCATGTACTACAGTTTCAAGGTCCCCCCGGTCCAGGTAGGGACGCAGCTGGCGTATCAGCCGAAGCTGATAACAGGTGCTCCTGACCGTCGCGTCCACCTGAGAAGTAAGATGGAGCGACGAATCAAGGAGCACCCCCAGGCTGCGTACAATGTCCTTCACGGGGAGCGTGACCCCATTCAGGACAGGTGGAACCACCTCCATCCCTGGGCCGGGAGAACCTATCACGAGTACTTCCGTTTTCTCTGGATTCAGACTGAGTCTATTTTCCCTCATCCAGTCCATTACCGATTCCAGACAGGCCACTAGGGGAGCGACGCCATCCCTGGTCACTGCAACAGTCGGAGACATAGAGAAGACTATTTGGGTGTCATCAGCATACTGATAACCCCGCGCCCCATGCCTCCGGATGATCTCTCCCAGCGGTTTCATGTAAATGTTAAAGAGCATGGGGGACAGAATGGCTCCTTGAGGGACCCCAGATCTAAGGGCCCTCTTATCGGAGCACACGTCCCCCAGCTGCACCATCTGGAACCTCCCAGAGAGGTAGGACCGGAACCACTGGAGCGCAGTGCCCCCGATTCCCACCTCGGCCAGGCGTTCCAGAAGGATACCATGGTCGATGGTATCGAAAGCCGCTGAGATGTCCAAGAGCACCAACAGGGACACGCTACCCCTGTCGATGCCCAGACGGAGATCATCGACCAGGGCGACCATGGCAGTCTCAACCCCGTAGCCCGCCCGAAAACCGGTTTGAAATGGATCTAGAAAATCCGTTTCATCCAAGGCCGATTGAAGTTGGAATGCAACCGCCCTCTCGATCACCTTCCCCAAAAATGGCAGTAGCGAGACTGGCCGATAGTTATTGTGTAACAGGGGGTCGAGGGAGGGCTTTTTTAATATAGGTTTTATAATGGCCAATTTTAGAGTGTCAGGAAATTGCCCTTCCCTCAAGGATGTATTGATGATCCGGTGCAACAATGTGGTTTAAAAAGCAGGGCTGTATGTCAGTTGAAATTCAAATCCTTCCCTTAGCGTTACATGTAATGAGGCCAGTCGCAGTTGCTCAGTGGCAAAAAAGGAAGAAAGAAAGAAAGAATAAGAAAGAAAGAAGAAAAGATTTTGATATCTTCTCAAAAGACGTTTCTGGTTTTACTTCTCATCTTCTAAATCAGTGGTCCCCAAACTTTCTGGCTACTACCCCCTTTTCTCGTTGGCAACAATACTAGCACACACACACATACTATGTGTCTTTCTTGATATTAGGCCTAATATTCCACTGCAAATCCAACCAATTTCAGTTGCTGCGCCCTTTGCACCCAGTCACCTTGGGAGCAGCAACTGAGCAGCAACCAAGAAGCCTCTCACCTGTGCTAGCCTTGCAGCAAAGGCTACTAAGGCTTCAACAGCTTCCTTTAATTAAGATGGAAGAGTTCGGTCTCACCCACATACTGATGGCATTAGGCCCCAAAACTCTGGACACCCTCTCCCAGTATATGTTAAATAGTATAGGGGTCAGAACCAAGCACTGAGGGACCCAATAGGCCAACCACCAACATGTAAAACAGGAGTTCCCCAGCACCACTTTCATGACTAGACATGCTTTAATCTGGTCTTGCAAGCAGTAGGAGCACCTGTAAAGCATGGAGCCATGTCAAAATACCTCTGTCTTCCCCCACCTCAAGGCTGAAGAGGCTTGCTTCAGCTCATGTAGCCAAAGCAAACCTTCATTTTCCTCAAAATCATTCTATACCCCAACACAAACACCATAAGAACTCATAGTTCTAAGGCTGTGAGGTCAGCCAAGGCTTGTCTAGGACAAGTGTGTTGAGCAAAATTATAGACTTAAGAGAATGATGACCACAAATGTTCATTCAGTCACTAGAACTAAATCAAGTTCTTGTTGTTGGTTGCTGTCTGCCTTCAACAATCATAAGGTCAGAAGGTCAGCAGTTCGAGGTCCAAGTGCCACATGACAGAGTGAGCTCCCACCACTAGTTCCAGCTTCTGCCAACCTAGAAGTTCAAAAGCATGTAAAAGTGCAAGTAAATAAATAGGTACAACTTCTCAGTGGGAAGGAAAAAGCATTCGGTGCAGTCATGCTGGCCACATGACCACCGGAGTAATCTTTGGACAATGCTGGCTCTTTGGCTTAGTAAGGAAGATGAGCACCGTCCCCTACAGTTGTTTATGACTAGACATTCATGTCAAGGGGAAATCTTTACCTTTACCTTTTTAAGGAGAACCTATCATGGGGTTTTCTTGGCAAGATTTGTTATGAGGAGATTTGCCTCTGCCCTCCTCTGAGTCTGAGAGTGTGACATGCCCAAGGTCACTCAGTGGGTTTTCTGACCTAGCAAGGATTTGAAGTCCGGTCTCCAAAGTTCTAGTCCAACACCCATAACCACTACACCACATTGGCTCCCAAATAATACAATTAGTTTATACATATAGTTTGTATATTTAGGCAATTTGCAAGAAATGCATAGATATAGCGGGGCAGCAACAGGGTTGGGAAAAAGAAGAGGAATTAAATGTTAAGTATCCCACACCAGAATTCATATCTAACTGTAGGGCACATAGTGTTCTGCTTTCTGTTGCATCCGATTGTCTGTCAGTCTAGCCTAGGATTACCTAATCTATTTGAGAGTGTTTTTTGCAAGGTAGTAGGCAAGGATTTTTTTCTCTCTCCCAGCTTCACTATTTTTAACATGGATGCTCCCAAGCTACATTCTTCCAGTCGTTTTTTTTTTAAATGCAAAGCATGATTTCAATTTACCCACTTCATTTAGTATGGCATCAACTGCTTAAGAAAACATCTCATTTTCATCTCATAACCAGTGACAGGTTAGCAAAGATGATAACTGTACTACCGTAGCACCCATGGGAGCTAATCAGCATTAGTGCTTCCCCATGCTAAATGCGGTGTGCAATACTGTTTTGGAAAGACACATCTGCATCTCAATTTGAATTCATGAGCCAATTAGCTTCAGTAGATTTACAAAGCACATGCAGCAATCTTAGAAAGGACCATACTTCCTTTTTCATACCAGAAAAGTTAAAACATTCCACATTTTGGTTTAATGTTAAATGCTGTCCAGCAAGAGTAAAAAAAAAATCTCTTTCAGTCTTGAGTTCTTGGGAGCTGCATTCTGTTAGAGGGTAGGGCCAAAGGCAAAGGGATGGGACCAAATATACTGTCATATTTGAACTTGCTAGTCTTATTGACAGTAACTAAGCCTCAGGAGGCAAATACCAAATAAATAAATAAATACCAGAGAAAACATGAAATTATGGTGTCATGGGGAAGGAAATATGAGCGTCTTGTAAAGTCCAGATGGGCAGGTTTTGATTCCAAGGCCTCAGGTTCCCCACTTCATTTTTATAGCCATAATCAAGTTCCTTCTTGAAAGGTAAATTTAAGAAGGTTTTTGTCCTCGTGGCTGAAGCAAAATGGAAAAAAAAAGGATAGCACTTTGTGGAAAAGGCCGTTAGACAACAAAAGGCTATAAAACTCACATGACATTTACATTCCTAGACAACAAGTGGCTCCCAGCCTTTGGTCCTCCATTTGTTTTGGACTTAAGATTTCAGAAGCCCCAGCTAATTTGGCCAACAGTTAGGAATTACAGGAGCTGAAGTCTAAAACATTGGGAGGACCCAAGGCTCAGCACAGAGAAAACTTTACTATAATATTTGCAGAACGCAACACAGAATGGATGCAAACTACAGGAAAAGAGATCCTGCCTAAACATTACGAAGAACTTTCTCAAGGTAAGAGATTTTTTTATCAGGGAAATATGCTGCCTGTGAGAGTGGTGAGGTCACCTTCTTTGGAGGTGTTTAAACAGAGGCTGGATGGCCATCCGTCAGGGGTGCTTTGATTGTGAGTTCCTGCATAGACTAGATGGCCCTTGGGGTCTCTTCCAACTCTATGATTCTGTGAAACAAGGTGCAAGTGAACTATTTAAACAATACAGATAAACAATGCTTGCCATTTACACATCTCAAATCTGGTACAGCAATTTCTATGAATGTATCCAAGTAGCCTCCTCTGTTCTTGCTGCCTCACTGCCACTTTCACTCAAATTTACACTTTTTCAGTATCTAGATAAAAGATTACCCACAGTAATTGTGTTATTAATCTGAATTAGATTTCCGGATGAAGATGAAATTTTGTACACAAACAATGTCATTGACAGCACTTAGGCTAATATTTCATCATATTAATTTCAACCAAATGAGGAATTCCATTTGGCTGAGAATAAAATTCAAGCCATCATTGTCTGAAAGTCCTCACTCCATCTACTATTTGGCTTGAAGCCCATCAGAAGCCTATGAACAGGAAATGTTTTCTAGTTACTGTGTGCCTCGCCACCTAATATACCTAGCCCCCGGCTCAAAACATGAATGGCAGAAGCCAAAATTTTATTTGTCTTTCCTCCCAAGACAGCTTATTAGCTCCTTCAAATGAACTGAGTTTGTGATGGCCTTGAGAGAACAACTTTCCCAAAATATTCACACTGAAGACCAATGACTTATAAAATTAAACTTAAAATTACCAAAAAAAACCCCTGTAATATTGTTTCAACACTGTGAAATATTGCACTAACTCATTAAATTACTGTGTGGAAACACTCCAGAGACGGAAGGGCTACACCATCCTTTATCAGCCAATTCCAGTCTTCCAGAGCCCCACAGCATGTTGTCATGGCTGTTATTCTTGGTGACAGAAATGGCACTGTGTCACCTCTGGTTGCCTTGGGGGCCTGTTTCAGTGCAGATTCTTGGCTTTGTAGGGCACCGTATTTTTAAGAGTTTTCGCACAGAGAGGAGGGGGTGCCCCAAAAATATGGAATTGGGCCAATCCGGGGGGGGGGGGGTGCTAAGGACTTTTAAGAATCATAGAAGTCCAAAGGGCCATAATGTACTTTTCAGAGGACCACGTGTGGCTTACAGGCCATACATTTCCCACCTTGGGTCTAGGTAATCTCCATTACCACTTACAGTGGCCCCGGGTTCCAGGACCCCCTGTGGATACAAAAATCAATGGCATAGTTAAATGATATCCCTTATATGAAATAGCAAAATTAAAGTTTTCTTTATGGATACATATACAGTGAGCCCTCCATATCCACGGATTTTTTATCCACGGATTCAAGCATCCATGGTCTGAAAATTTTTCAAAAATATATAAATTCTAAAAAGGCAAACCTTGATTTTGCCATTTTATACATGGGACACCATCTTACTGTGCTACTGTATTTAATGGGACTTGAGTATCCATGGATTTTGGCATACACAGGGGGAGGTGTGTGTGTGTGTGTGTGTATGTCCTGGAACCAAATCTCAGCAGACACTAAGGGCCCACTGTGTCTACATATGTGTGTGTATAATATTTTCAAGCCATGAATGGTTGAATCCATAGATAAAGAATCTGTGGATACAGAAGGCCAACTGTACTTATTGCATCAATTAATTCTAAACTATCTTTATACAATATGTACCTGAAATATATCACCTGGTGTTATTATTTTGTATCCCATAACCTACAGATCCATTTCACAAACAGCCACAAATCCCTTTCATCCCCAGCAATGAGACAGGATTAGTCTTCCATTACATAAAACAGATGTCTTCAACACTAGTAACTTTTCGTATTTAAAGAAATTAATTCATTATAACCACTGAACTGTAGAGTCACTCAGTAAATTCTGTCATAATGTTTAAGGAATTAATTTACTATTAAATTGAGCCATTTGGCACTGACAATTAGTACAAGTACAAAATGATACCGGTAAAACTAAAAATCAGCACTCTACATTGGGCAAACAGGCCAGTCCCTGAGCCACAGGATAAATGGGCATTAATCGGAATGGGAATACACAAAAACCGGTGGGAGAACATTTTAGCCTCCCTGGGTATTCCATCTCAGACCTCAGAACAGCAGTCCTTGAACAAAATAACTAAAAAGGTAGATTGGAAAGAGAAACAGCAGAATTGGAATTCATCCACAAACTACAGTCCCTCAGCAGTGGATTGAACAGTAGTAATGGCTTCCTCGCTCACTACACACATTTCAACACTATCTGATCCTATCTTCAGGGGGGTGTCCTAAACCCATCTAGTCTCTCCACCTACAGGCTAGTTTCCAAATCCAAAATGGTCTTGCCACTTCATTTCCATACATGAAGGCTAGTTCCCAATGCTTTTGTTCACCAACGACCATCTTTAAAACAGGACTTGCCACTTCATTTCCATACGCAAAGGATTTTTTATTTGAATCGACATTCTCACATATCAATGGCATATATATATGTCTGTCCCTTGCTTCCATTCCACCAAATGCATCTGAGGAAATAGACTGAAGCCTACGAAAGCTCATGCTGCCAACTTCTTTCTTTCGGTATCCATCGTCTTTCAGTTAGGCTCAAAGATACTATAGTGAGAAAGGAACCAGAGAAGTCTTTGTATATGGTTATTTCCATATTTAACAAGTGCACTAAAGTTCCTAATTGAACATTTTAGTCTTTATACCTTTAAAAACAATGTTGCATTTTTACACCTTATTCATTTTCCTTTTTTCCCATTGCTTAAACATTTATAAATTTAATGCAGGCAGACCAAGTCAATATGCCAAAAAACCTATTACAGATCAGGAATGAAAAGTAATTAATGTATATAATTCAAGTAATTAATGTACAGAATCTATTTTCCATTTTCTGACTAAGCTCAGCAAGTAATAGATTCAAGATCCATCCATAAATCTACTTATTCATAATTCTCACAGCTGCAACAGGCAGCTAGTTAAGAAAAGCACCAGGCAAAAGCCCTCTTCGTTCTCAACTATTGTTATGTGCTGGGTAGCTATTAAACTGTTACTAATTGCTAGTGAGAATAATGTTTGTGGCCTTTTACATTCTGCCCTCAGAAGCATAGACCACATGGCAGCCGGCTGTGAACTTTCACAATATTTTACACACACACAAAAATCACTCAATCTATTCCAGCTTTGAAACTGTGGTTTATACAGGTCCAGTGGGTGAAAGTTTGGCTTCTGCTCGTCCTGTGTTATTAGATATGTTCCAATTGAGTTAGGATGCCTGAGAAGATGAGAGCCACTATATGTGTACTGGGTCCTTGCTCTTCCTATTTTATAAAAGCAGCTATTACCAACCAGTTTGCAATAGCCCTTTTCTGCACAAGGTTCTGAAATATGTGGTGGCCTCACAGTTCCAGGGATTTCTGGATTAAACAGCTCATCTAGATTCATTCCGTCTTCAGGACTGGCTATGGGACAAAGACTGCTTGGATTGCCACCATGGGTGACCTACACAGGAAATTGTGCAGAAAGAATGTGTTCCTGTTGAAACTTCTGGACCTTTTGGCTGCTTTCCATACCACTGTACACAACATCCTTTTGAACAACCTCTCTGGGATGGGACTTGGGGGCACTGTTGGTTCCAGTCCTTTCTGGAGAAGCACACTCAGAAAGTGGCTCTGGAGGATTCTTGTTTTACCCCATGAGCACTGGCCTGCAGGATCCCCCAAGCTTCAGTTTTGTCCCTCGTGCTATTTAATGTCTACATGAAACAACCAGAAAAGGTCATCTGAAGCTCTAGAATTGGGTGTCACCAGTTCACTGATAACCACCAACTGTATTTCTCCTTTCCATCCAATTCCAAGGAAGCTGTTTCTGTACTAAGCCAATGTCTGCTGTCTTTAATAGACTGAACGATGGCAAACAAATTGAAGCTTAATCCACACAAGATAGAGGTGCTCCTAGTCAGCTGTAAAGCAGATCTGAAAATAAGGATTCAGCCTGTTCTGGGTGAATAGCACTGTGGCTAATGATGTGCAATTGAGCTCAAGCTGAAAGGACGTTCAGTTGTTGACATGCACTAAGGTGAGAGGAATGTCCAAAGCTGCACAATACAAATTATAGGAATAAGGAATGTGAGAAGCATGAATCAGTAGAAGCTAGACATGGTTAAACAATTAAAAGAATGTATAAACATTGCAGTACTTGAGGTGAGGTGAGAGAGCTAAAGCAGACAGGATTGGGACATTTTGAGTCAGATAATTAATAGCGTTTTACTCAGGAAAAGAAAATCTAAGAAGAAATGGGGTGGCACTCATAGCGAAGAGACATGTAACAAAATCAGTCACAGGATAAAATGCAAAGTCTGTCCAAATAATATCAATAAGACTTCAGGGAAAACCTATCAATATAACCATAACCCATGTTTATGCTCCAACTGAAGAGACAGAAAAAGGAGAATTTAAAAGTTTCTGTGCTGGCATCCCCCCCCCCCCAAATTTGAAAACAATTGAAAACAAAACTTCTTACTAATCATATGTGATTGGAATACAAACATAGGATCTTTGACCTAGGATCCCGAAATTTGACCTAGGATAAAGAAATGAAGCTGGAGAGCAACTGACTGAATTCTGCAAGGCCAACAGTTTATGGGAAACACATTCTTCAAACAACCAAAGAAGCAACTGTATACACGGGAATCACCTTTTGGCCAATACAGAAATCAAACAGACTACATAATCAGAAGCAGAAGATGGGAGGAACGCAAAATGACACTATCAGTAGCCAAAAAGAAAGAGAAGCATCAGTGGATGGCAGATGAAACTCTACAAGTAGTTAAGGAAAGATGAGAAGCAAAGTTAAAACTGACAGAAACCAAGTCAGAACACTGAATGCAACTGCTCAGTGACTTGTGCACAGGGACAAAGAGAACTACAGTGGTCCCCCAGGTTACGAAAGTAATCCGTTCCGGGATCCCTTTCGTAACCCGGAAGTCTTCGTAACCCGGGGGACCGCTTTATTTGTTGCGCAGCGCAGCAATTTAAAGGGGCCGGGTTGTTGTTGTTGTTTTTCGCAACCCGGGATTTTTTTCCGGCCCCGGCTATTTCGTATCCCGGGATTTACGTATCCCGGGAGATTCGTAACCCGGGGGACCACTGTACTATAAAAATCAATGTAGAAAAACAGAAGATAACCAAAAAGGAGAAACAAGAAACCTCCTCCACAAAATCCAAGAAATCAAAGAGAAATTTAAACCATGAGTGGGAATGCTATACAATCAACAGGGGAACACATTTAAAGGAATCCCCAACAAAACTTCAATCATCATCCAGGCCATTTACAGTTCATACAGAAACCAAAAGTATACGGCTGGCAAGTGGCCAGAAAGTAATGATATTAATATTTACATTGAAGCACTTCTGTTTTTAATTCCATGCCCAAGTCATTTCTGTGTGCTATCATTAATCTCAGAATGGTTTACTAATAATGTTAGTAACACTTTATAATTAACTCTTTTTGATTAGGAAGCCATGGGGTTTCTCACTGTAACACCCAAGTCACAGTTAGAAAGGAGTAATCTGTAACTGTGCATCTGCAAGGCATCCACTTTGCTTCCCCCAGGGGGAACACAGTCATTGATCAGAGCTTGCAAAGACATTGCAGCTGCTGGGCCAAGAAGAAATTTTAGGAATCTTCAGCATAATCACATTTCAACTTAACCACACAAAGTGCACCAAGCCAATTTGAGATGAAAACAAAATCTAGCAGCAGGAGAATTTCAAACCAACATAAAAATTCACAGCAAAATATATAGTGCTTCATTAACTACCAGGCGAAGTAAGGAAAATACAGTGGTCCCCCGGCTTACGAAAACCCCGGGGTACGAAACCGGCGGGACCACTAACGTATCCCCCGGGATCCGAAAGATCCCCCGGGATACGAAGAAAAAAACCGCACGGCCCCTTTAAATCCGTCCGCTAAACCAGTCCCCTGGGAAACGGAATGGATTACCTTCATAACCCGGGGGACGACTGTAGAAGATAATCAACAGTGAGTCTTCATGTAGAACCAGCCGCTCATTCTTCAGCCAATTACAGACCAAACCTTCCAAAGATCAGAGTGACAGAGAAAAAACTGCCAACTGTTTCTAGGATGAACAGTTCCAAATCACCCAAGTCAAAGCACAAACTACAAGGGCAGAGACAGAAGCATCGGCGGCGGTGGTGGTGGGGAGGTCCAACATAATTTGTCCCAAATGGAAAATTCATTCACTGAATCATCCCTTAGGAAATTCTGCTTGGACTTCAAGGGGTTGAAAAGGATTTCTTGTACCCCTTGAAAGACCAGCCTGATGGCCTCCCATCTCAACCCCAAAGGAAGATCCATAACAACAGGCTGAAGAATCTGGACTATAAGTTTTGGTTGGATGGCTGGGCTTTGGTTCAGAAGATCTTTTAACTTATTTGTAAACAGTTGTGGCAAACCATTAGTCCCTGTGTCGCAGACATGAGATTTTATCTCTTTCTTTTTAAAAAATAATGCCCAATCCTGTGCTCCTATACAATAAAAGTGTTTCAGTTCATTTAGATCTCATGATAACTCTTGTGCATGAAATAGCAGTGAACAAGAAAAGTGGTCCCTTACAGCAAAGTTAGTGAGAAAGCCCCTACCTTGTACAACAGCTATGTATCCATGCTAAGGCTTATGCAAGGGCTAAAGAATGAAAAGGAGCTAAGAAATAAAGGTCACCATGTCATACAGTAGTTTAATTGATATTGCTAATATTCACTGTGTCCTTTTGTCTGCTCTGACAAAACACAACTGTGGGATCTAACATACTTAGTCAATCTATGCAAATCTATTTCTTCAGTACATCCTCAGTATTGAGAAAACAGGACGTGTGTTTTTGAGAGAGGAGAGAGGGATGGTTTTCCTCCTGAGCTGATGTAAACGTGTTGGGACTTTGGATATTTTAGAGACTCTTATGTCAGAACTCCCTCTACAAGTGGGATTCCTCTGCTAATAAAACAAAAATAAAATCAAAGGCTCCCTAAAGAGCTGAACAATGTATTATAGCATAAGCTTTCATGAACTACACTCTATTTCATTAGATGAATGAAATGTTAACCATTATTTTCAGGAATTTATGCAGCATGCATGGCTAGGGGACAGAAACTGAAGACCTGGAGTCAGAGAGAAATTATAAACAGAAAGTACAGGCAGTGACAATGACATTATTCACACTGATCATTCATACAAACCACTGCTTACATATTGTCACCCCAGGTCAGCCAATTAACACACAAAGAGCATAAAAAATAGTATCAGAAAATTTCTGTTATCAGCAACAGTTGTTTTGTAAATGATAACACAAGAATCATTGTCTAAAGATATGAAGGCAATTTTTTTCTATTCCAGCTATCATGTGTTATTTTAATTAATTTGGCCTATATGAAAGGGCTGACATACTACCATTGTCTAGGTCCACTTTCGGTTATCTTTTAAATATCTTACAATATACATATCTGTACCTTCTGTGCTACTGCAAGCCATGCTCAAGCACTTCTTCAAATAAAAATATCATTGATGTATAAAATAAATGTTAACAAAAGAAAATTTGGTGTCATTGTTAATCGCTCTCAAGTCAATCTCGACTCATGGTGACCCTGCAATGAGAAATCTCCATGACTTCCTATCCTCCAATGCTCTGCTCAATTGTTCCAAATTCATACCCGTAATCTCTTTTATAAGAGTCCATCCATCTTGCATGTGACCTTCTTCTCTTTCTGCTTCCCTCCACCTTTCCTAGTATTATTGTTTTCTTCCAATGAATCGTACCTTCTTATGACGGGGCCAAGGTATGACAGCCTCAATTTGATCATCTCGGCTTCCAGGGAGACTTCTGGCTTGATCTGCTCGAGGTCTCATTTGTTCCGCTTTCGTGGCTGTCCATGGTATCCTCAGCACTTTTCTCCAGCATCACATCTCAAATGAATGTATTTTCTTCCTATCTGCTTTTGATTTCCCAAATCTTGTGGAATAGGTCCCTCATTCTTTCATTTTTGTTACTGTCTTCCGTTTCTCTGCATTGGCTATTGCAGTAGTTGTCTTTGTCTTTCTGCACTAGTCTTTGTACTGTTGCATTCACGGTTCTGACTTTGTTCCTGTTTCACTTTTGTTTTGCTTTTCTTCTTTCCTTTACTTCCTTTGTCTGTCATCCATGGTTCAGTACTGTACTGAATTTGCTCTCCTCTTTGTTTATCACAAAAGCTAGCTGCAAAGTATTCTCCCTCTACCAGTGGCATCTAGTGGCTCCCAAATCAAGGGGGACGTGAATCCATGGTTTAATCCAGATGTTAAAGGAACAGTCCAAGGTGCTGAACCTATTGTGAGGACAGAGTGCAGTACTATGGAAAAAACCCTTAAAAACGGGATGGATTCACCTTCCCATTGGCAGGGAAGTCACTAGCTGCCACCATCTCCCAAAATGAAGGAGACTTAGGTCCAGAACTCAATGCAGAAATAATCCAGTTTGAGACTGCTTTAACTGCCCTGGACCAGTGCTAAGGAATCCTGAGAATTGTAGTTTATTGTGGAACCAGAGCTCTCTGACAGAGAAGCATAAATGTCTCACAAAACTACAGCTCCCAGAATTCCCTCACACTGAAATAGGGCTGGATTATTTCTGCAGTGTGTTTTGGACCTTAGCCAGTGCTGAACCACAGCACAGTTATCATGACATAGAAAAAGAGGCACCAGATTATCCACTAGGTTTACTGCAGTTGAGATAGCGTTTTCAAAACAGGAAGGCTACATAGCTCTGTTAGAGGCTCAAAGGCCTCTCATTAGCAAAAGACTGGCCACACATTTCACAGAGGACTTAGTAAAAAGGATGCTGTGAACAATTAAGGCTACAGTAACTGGAGGGAAGAAAAGTCCCACAGAATCCACTGGAGCTTGCTTTCCAGGAATAACAGGAATAAGCCTAGGTTGTAACAGAAAGCAATTCTTTTTCGATAGTAAGAATGGATGATTAGCTGAAGCAAGGTTTCTACAGTGCCCTGTGTGGGAATGCTGTTAGGAGCCCCTTTAAGACGTTATTCATCCATGTAGGTCACCCAGTCTCCTTCTCAGGAAGCCAGCGGACACTTGAGTTTATCACATGGGAGGAATTTCTCCCAATTTCGAATGGAGCCAATTCGAATTCACGTAAATTCGCTAGTTCAGCGAATTTACGTGAAGTTTAATTGCGTTCGGAATGTGTTCAGAATGACTCCCCATTGCCCAAAAATGACCCCCCATTGCCCGAAATTGCGTGAGATACTCTAATAAGCAATTATGTGAAATCCCATGATTGCGTTCGGAATGACTTCCCATTGCCTGAAATTGCATAAGATACTCTCATATGCAATAACGGACAACCCCATGATTGCGTTCGGATTGCCATTGCATTCTACCCCCAAATTCCGTCGTATGATAAACTCCAGTGTCTCCTAGGCTGAGCTGCATCCTAAGTCGGTGAGCAGCCTCACGTGACCCACCACAACGAAATAATCTCACGTTTCAAAGTACTTAGATTCCTTTCTTTTTTGTGTGTCATGTCTTTCATTGGAGTTCATCACACGGGGGAAATCCCATGCAGAAACAGGGGTTTAAATCAGAAAAAAAAACAACAACAAAAAAGCAGGTTGATTTTCACATGACGTCGTTGTTAAAGTGGTATTGACCCAAATGGAAAGTAGACGTAAAGTAGACAAAAAAATGCTCCTTTTTACTTTCAGAGAATCCTGAAAGTAAAAAATGAGTGGCTTTCGTCTACTTTTGTCTACACCAGTTTAACAATGACGTGCGTGAAAATCAACCCACTTTTGCAGGGTTTTTTTCCCAGCCTTTAAATCCTGTTTTTGCATGGCATTTCCCCCATGTGATAAACTCCTTAGATTGTAAGCCTGAGGGCAGGGAACTGTCTGATTATTAGCCATTTTGTAAGCCACTCTGGGAGTTCTTGTGGCAGAATAGCGGGGTATAAATATTTCAAAATAAATAAATAAATGAAAAATACAACCCACCACATGGCACGTCTGCTCCTCAGTAATGCTAACCTAACATTTACGGAATATACTGACTAAAGGAACAGGAGAGCAACATTACAAAGAAAGGCAAGAGAATGTCACCAATACATTAAAGATGCTCTAATACCACTTTCGTTATTAAGTAAAGCATGTCTCTTGCGCTTACGGCACACGCGTTCATTCACACCTCTACTCTTAATCTTTAGTCCAGATTAGCTACTTATTTCGCTCCGAGGTATTAGTTTGACCGTCCGTAAAAGTATGTCACCTGCAAAAGGAGTGTGTGTGACCCAGAAAGCAAATGCGTAGCGCAAGAGGAGTTGGACACAGCATTAAACGGGAGAAGGACGTGACACCCTGAAGAGTACAAGTATTGGTGCTGAAAGCCTTTTGACAGGCGGCACGCTTGGTACGCTAAACAAACAGAATATTTTTCTTCATATACTACACGAGGGGAGGGTTGTGTGAGCTCCACATTTAGATGCCCCAAGGATAAAAAGAGTTTTAGGACTACACTAGACTATATTTGTAGCTTCAAAAAGCAGATATGGGGGGGGGGGGGGAGCTAATGGGATAAATGTATCTCCAATGTGATGAAATGGACTAAGACACTGATAAACCAGGGCTCATCTCCTGCCTCGGCCATAGAAATTCACTGGGTGACCCTGGGCAAGTCACACTCTCTCAGCCTCAGAGGAGGGCCATAGCAAATCTCCTCGGAAGAAACTTGCCAAGAAAATCCCATGACAGGCTCACCTCGCGGGCGCCATAAATCTGGAAGAATTTGAAGCAATCACAACAACAAAGGACACAACAACAAAGCAAACAACAACAAAGCTTGTGAGATATTTTAATTGTTTGAACTTTATAATAGTTTTATATTTCATATATATATATATATATATAAACTCTTCAGGGTGTCACATCCTTCTCCCGTTTAATGTTGTGTTCAACTCTTCTTGAGATATTCATTTGCTTTCTGGGACACACCCACTCCCTTTGCAGGTGGCATACTATATTATATTATATATATAATTTATATATATATATATATATATATGTATATATATAACTATTACAAAGTTCAAACAATTAAAATGTCTCACAGGCGTTGGTGTAATATACATAAATATAAAATAAATAATCATATAATAGTTATTATATATTATTATATATTTATTTATTTTATATTTATATATATTATTTATACAATATATATTATTTAGATATATAAATTTATAATACATATATATATAAAATAAAACTATTATATAATTATACATATATAATATAATTATTACTATATTATTATTTTATATTATATATTTATATATTTATATCTTTATATAAATATAAATTAATAATGTGTGTACATGTATATATATAGAAGTATAAAACTGTTATATAATTATATAATATATTATAACTATATTATTATTTTATATTATTATTTTATATATTATATATATAAATTAATAATATTATGGTGTGTGTATATATATATATATATATATAGAATATAAAACTACTATATAATTATATATATAATGTATAATTGTTACTATATTATTTTTATGTTATTTTATATTATATACATATATAATATAAAACTATTATATAATTATATATAGGATATATAATTACTGTATTACTATATTATTATTCTATATTATTTTACATTATACATAATATATATATATATAATATATATTATTTATATATATAAATTACTAATGATATATATAAAGTAAAAGTATTATATAATTATATATAAAATATATAATTACTATACTATTATTATATATTATATATATAATATATATTATAAAATTTTATAAATTTATATATATATATATATATATATATAATTACACACACAGATATATATATATATATATATATAATTTTATAAATATAATATATATATTATATATATATATATAATTACACACACACACACACACATATATATATATATATAATTTTATATTACATATTTACATAATAGTTTTTTTTTTTTATCTGTGAGCCGCCTTGGGGTCCCTCGGGGGAGAAAGGCGGGATATAAATGAAATAAATGTAACAAACAAGCAAAGCAACAGACATCCTCATTGAGATGACAAGCGAAGAGCCACTGCTCACTAGACTACATTGGTTGAGGCAAAAAAAGAAGGGACTGATGAGGCTCCAAGGGGCTCTTCTTCCCTCTCTCTGTCCATGTGCAGAGTGCCTTTCCTGTCTTGTGGCAGCCCTAACCCCCTTCACACAAAATGGCTGTATATCTCTCTGTCTGTGTGTCCCAGGAGAGCCTCACCTGAAGCAGGAGCTCAGTCTCTTTGGTTCCAAAGCGGGAGAGGAAGAAGAAACACCCTTCCACCTCGCCTCCACTCAGGCAACTGAGCCCCAAGAGATATAGAACTCAACAACAGGCCCCTTGGCTCCGCCCACTTCCATCTCCTTTCCACGCCCCCTTTCTCTCTATACTCAGTCAGGCCTCCCGCTCTCCAACGGACGCGGCGTGATGACGTCACCACCATCGCGCCCCGCAGCCCCTCAAACGTTCCCCCCTCCCTTCTTGGTTTCCATGGAAACCGAGTTGGGCCTAGCTCCTGTTGTTGTTGCTACGTCTGCGTTCACACTGGAGAAATAAAGCGGTTTAAGTGCCATGGCTCAATGCTGTGAAATTCTGGGAATTGTAGTTTGTTGTGGGGCCCAGAGCGGAGCTCCGCTCCGCTCTGGGCCCCACAACAAACTACAATTCCCAGAATTTCACAGCATTGAGGCCATGGCACTTAAACCGCTTTATTTCTCCAGTGTGAACACAGCCTATATGTACTATAGTATAATACTACACAAACACACACACAGTGGGGGCCCTCTCCACATGCGTTTAATGGGGTTCCCCCTTGAGTGTGGGAAACAAAATAAAATAAATAGTAAATAAATATCTCAAATAAGTTTGATAAAAAACAGAGTAAGCACACACTGATTTTGTTACCACAGGTTGACCATAGAGACATGCTGGAGGAGCTACTGATGCCTAGAGAAATGTTTTCTCTAGGAATTTCTAGGTCCTCCAGTGCAACTCTGTGGTCAACTATAATAATAATAATAATAATAATAATAATAAAGTTTTATTTATAACATGCCCCTCTGAACGAGCAATGGGGGCGGGGGTACAACAAAGTTAAAATGATAACAACTGCTAGAGTTTGGCCATAGGGTCACGCTGGAGGGCCTACAGATGCCTAGATAAGTGTTTTCTCTAGGAATTTCTAGGTCCTCCAGTGCAACTCCATGGTCAATTTCTACCAGAGATTGTCCATAGAATTGTGCTAAAGGACCTATATATGCCTAGTGTTTTCTCTAGGAATTTCTAGGTCCTCCAGTGCAACTCTATGGTCAATGTCTGGCAGAGGTTGGCCATAGAGTTTGTTTTTGTTTTAGTGTTTTCTCTAGGAATTTCTAGATCCTCCAGTGCAACTCTATGGTCAATGTCTGGCAGAGGTTGGCCATAGAGTTTGTTTTTGTTTTAGTGTTTTCTCTAGGAATTTCTAGATCCTCCAGTGCAACTCTATGGTCAATGTCTGGCAGAGGTTGGCCATAGAGTTTGTTTTTGTTTTAGTGTTTTCTCTAGGAATTTCTAGATCCTCCAGTGCAACTCTATGGTCAATGTCTGGCAGAGGTTGGCCATAGAGTTTGTTTTTGTTTTAGTGTTTTCTCTAGGAATTTCTAGATCCTCCAGTGCAACTCTATGGTCAATGTCTGGCAGAGGTTGGCCATAGAGTCATGCCAGAGGACCTACAGATACTTAGTGTTTTCTCTAGGAATTTCTAGATCCTCCAGTGCAACTCTGTGGTCAATAACTGTCAGAGGACCTACAGATACTTAGTGTTTTCTCTAGGAATTTCTAGGTCCTCCAGTGCAACTCTATGGTCAACTTCTGGCAGAATTGTGCTGGGGAGGCTAGAGATTCCTAGAGAGGGAACATTAAATCCACAAATAATCAAATCCGTAAAGGTCAAAACTGCAAGTGTGGAGGGATGACTGTATAGAAGACTGGCTTTTTAGGACTGTTATGGTCCAGACTGCAGCCCCACTGTAGAATTAATGTAATTTGACACCGCTTTAAAAGCCATGACTCCATCCTATGGAATCCTGGGATTTGTAGCTTCTTGTGGCACCAGAGCTCTCTGATACAGAAAGTTTGCAAAAGTGCAAGTCCCAAATATCTGAGCCAAGGCAGTTAGAGCGGTGTCAAACTGCATTAATTGTAGATGCCGCCTATGTTCTCTTCTCCTCCTTTATTTTTAATTTTTGAGTGCTACACACTCTCAGACCCCATGAAAACTGGCCTGATTCATTAACAGCTGTTGTGCTCTAAAGCAGCAACAACTCCAGCAACGGATAAAGCTATTTGGATTGCTGCCGCACTGCAGAACTAACGCAGTTTGATACTGCTTTAAAAGCCATGGCTCCATCCTATGAAATCCTGTGGTTCGTCGTTTATTGTGGCACCAGAGCTCTCCAACAGAGAAGGCTCACAGAACTATAGATCCCAGAATTGCATAGGATGGAGCCATGGCAGTTAAAGCGGTGTCAAATTGCAGCTAATTCTGCAGTGTAGATGCAGCCACAGAGACTTGGGTGCAAGATGTGTTGAAAGCTATGGAACGCATCATAGGAATTTATCACATGGGGAAATTTGGAGGTTTAAACAGTGAATATTGTCTCAAAGTGGTGCAATTGTGATTAACATTTTCACACACATCGCCATTAAAGTGACATTATCTCAGAAATAAACAGGCAATAAACAGCAACAAGTCATTCACTGGATTTCCCCATGAATGATTTGTTGCTGTTTATTGCCTCTTTATTCCCGGGATAATGTCACTTTAATTGCAACATTGTGTAAAAATGTTAATTGCGATTGCACAATTTTCACACGATTTTTGCTCTTTAAATCCCCGATTTTCCCTGTGTGATAAAAGTCCATAGTGTATAAGCATGCATTGACTAGAGGGTCCAAGCTGGTGGCCCCTTTTTAGGTAGGGTAGTGAATCTGCTCAGGGTTTTGTTCTGAACGCTTCAGGAGCTGAATACGAAGAGATCATCCAGACCTTCTTTGGGGATAAAATTCAGCACCATGGATAGCATCTTTTAAAAGTTCCGACTAAAGTCCAGTATAGACAAATGGTGTGAGATGGTGACAGTCAGCCAGAGGGCTTTTTCTTCAGCTGTCCCCAGACTGAAGAACAACTTGCCAAAAGAGATTCGACAGCTGGATATACTGTCCAAATTTTTGTTGTTGTTGTCAATTAGAAAATTTTATTGATTAAAACATAAGACATAAAAACATTTTACAACATTTACAAAATTCCATACAATTACAAAAAGCATTCAAATATACAAACACTTAACACATAGGGAAAAAAAACATACATTCTGCATACAATATCCCCCCTTAAAAACAAAACAAAAACAAAGTGTTGTCAAACTGAATTATTTCTACAGGGGAGATGCACCCTAACATTTTTTCAGGCTCACATTCTGCATTCTTTGGGGTTTTCACATGTGAAGGTTGCAGCCTAACAGATACTTGGAAGTAAGTCCTACTGAATTTAATGTTAAGTGTGTTTGAGATTATTTATTTATTTCTAATATCTGTATGCTGCCTCATAAGATTCTCAGAGTATCTTAAAGTAAAGAAACATGAAAATATAAAATCAAAAACAATGTTTGATAACTATGGTTGTTGACATAGAATAGAAAGCAGAAGGAACTGAAAAAAGTAGTCAAACATACATTTTAATTCCTTGATCTTCACCTGTGGGTTAGCCATAACTACATCAAGAATTTGTTAGAGTGTGTAACAGCACTGGCATCATATTGATCATCTTTTGAGGTTAGAAAAGAACAGAAGGAAAAAACCTAAAACACAGGGGAGAAAATGCAAAGAAGTAAGGGGAAAAAATGAACAAAATAATAATAATAAAAAGTAGGTGGGTCCCACATTACAAGTTGTAGCTAGAAGTCAGTGAGGCATAGAACAGTTGTACGATATAGTTCTTTCCATTGCAAGGTAAACAAGCCCATTTCAAATGGGGAAATTGTTCTTCCTTTTTGCTTCATGTCTTTCCTGTTTAGCAATTTTCCACAAGGTATCTAATGATTACAGGTATTACATTTAAGTCCTATATGGCTTGGGTCCAGGTTACATATGGGATCATCTCTTCCCATATAATCTACTTCATACACTCAGATCCTCTGGGGAACATTTACAGTCGTCCCTCCATTTGTGGGGACTTTGAATCCATGCCCTTCGCTTCCTCATGAGGGGCAAACAGAGGGACTTAAAATGGGATGTGCCACCATTCAAGCCAATAGGGATTGAATACCAGCAGATTTCCATTTTTGTGGGGCGGTCCGGAACAGATCCCCTGCAAAAACGAAGAGGCGACTGTACTTTAGTTGGTTTAGACTGGCAACTATCATCCAGAGGACTATTTCATTGGCTACCTCTAGACTGTGGAATGATCTGCCAGGATGGATTCAGCAGCCAAATATTCTGTCTGAATTTAAAAGAATATTAAAGGCCTATCTCGTCCAGCAGGCCTACTGAGTCAATTTTAAATTATGAATTTTAAATTAGGATATTTTAATTATGATGATGATTTTTCTGTGTTGTATGGTAATGCTTTTGAATGGTGTTAATACAATGATTAAATTGTATGTATTTTAATTATGTTGTACCCCAACTCAAGCCTTAGGGAGAGGCAGGTACAATATTATTATTATTAATTATTGTTGTTGTTGTTGTTGTTATTTTCAATGGTTGTGACTAACACTTCCCCCAAACAGGATTGCTAAATTTTGAAATAATCCCTGTTACTGTCACTTTAGCAGTGGCTGGATCTCCAGAAAATTCATTCTATGGCTCAAAACACTTGACCTACTGACATCTGCAGGCCATTTCTCTGTTGAATACATGTCCAGCAGTGAGCTGGACCATTTATGCTCCTCCAGTAAAATTGGCAATCCAACTGTTCAGTTTTCTTAATCATTTTAATTGTTGCATCTTATTTTAGCCATATTAATTGCCTGGAAGGGACAATCCCAGTATGTGGGATAAAAATAATGAAATAAATACACAAATTCTAGGCAGAATGTAACCTGCAGAACTATAAGCTGAATTTTACTGTTATTGCATGTCCATGACAGGAAAATAACAGTAACAGTAACACTAATAGTATCTTGTATATATCTTGTCATAGGGTTTCCCTGGCAAAATTTGTTCAGAACAGGTTGAAGTCAGAAGAAATCCCTTTGAGCAACATGAGTCTCAGTTAAGTGCCTATAGACTGTGGGCACATTGGGGCTTTCTAGATTGGCAGGAAAGGGCGACATGAAGTTGCCTTTTCCTTAATACTTAGCAGCTGCACTGCAAGTCCCAGGAGTGTAATAAAAAGGCATAGGGCAGCTACACTGAGGAGGTGTGGGGACGACTTATCTGAAGTCTTTTCTGTTGTTCAGCAACTACATTGGAAGCTGTCAGGATGCTAGAAACACAGGCGGAGCAGCTGCACAGGTGGCAATGAATGGGGCTTTTGGCCGTACTGAACCTTTAATATTTTTGTTGTTGTTGTTGCCAGCTGTGAACTGCACAGTTGCACTGGTACATCATACAGGTTCGCAGTTGTGCAGGTACATCACACATGAACTGTGCAGTTATGAAGATCTGTCAAATTACCGTTGTGGTTTCGCTTCCCTTTTTAAAGTGCGCAGTTGCATTGGTGCACCATGAATGAACCCCTTTATTTTATAATAATAAAAATAATAATAATTTATACCCCACCCCTTTGAGATCAATCGAGGTGGCTTACATTTTAAAATACTATTACATCAATAAAACAAACTGCATCCCTCCCCCCTTAAAAAATATTAAATCCGATACAATTTAAGTTTATGAATAAATTTCTTTATTTTATGAATGAATTGACATTTTGTGCGCAGTTGCATAACAGTTACAGTATCCCAGAGTCCCTACTGTGCATGTCTAGGGTTCGGATTAGAGCTGGAGCTAGGGTTTGGGGGCTTTAAAAACCTGCACAGTTGCACTGCAGCATTTAGACGCAGCTGCACAGTTACACCCTTTTTAAAAAGAAGCTAGGAAAAGCAGCTCCTTTTTAAAGCTGCTTTTTCCTCAATAAAATGCAAAAGAAGTGCATTCATGCCAGACTTTCAGGGTGGGTCATCTAAAGGCTACACTTTCATGCAGGCATGAACACACCCCTTTTTGCCAGTCTAGATCAGCCCATTGTGTCTAACATGCAGCTGTGGTTATCCTCCATGTGTAAACCATGTGTCAGTGTGGAACAGTGTAGAGGTGGGTGTCTCTGCCTCACACATCATTGGTCATCTATCAACCTGCTTCCCCCAAGGATCCTACAGACAATATTGTGGTGGCCTTCAACTAAAATAAAAAAATTGCCTAGCCTGATTATTATAAGATGTAGACTGAATTTCTGCCTGACATACAATAAAAAGTATTGGCACAAAAATGTCCTGGCTATTGCAACTTTTTGAAGTACTGTGAATTCCATTAGAGAGCTTTAGCACTCTCAAAGAGCGAACAGAGATGATTAAATACCTTCACAAATCTACAGCCCACGTGAATGGAAGGCACAAAGCCATGCTAGTTACCGTAGATTGCACACTGATTTATCATTGTACTGAGTATGTGTTTGAAAGTGCTGACCTAACAAATATCAGATTGGTCTCAGAGAATGCTTTGAAACCTTTTTTCACGCACTTGCACAGCTCGGTTTTTAACTCCATTAAAAAAAAAGTCCCAAACACACTTAACTTTAGGAAATAAAAGTCAAATTGATATAACTGGAAATTCCTTTCAAGTAAACAAGCTTCGAATTGCAACAAAAATAAAGATAATCCTAGATTCATGTTTCTAATTTCTTTACAGCATGTTGTACACCAATTGAAAGGAAAAGCAAGAGCATGTTAAGTTGCTAAAATTCCACCTATGGCAGTATAATGTCCCCTTGTTTTCTAGATACAAATGGTATGTATTAAAACAAAATACATCGCTGCACCCCCTCAATACATTCTATTGGGCCAAAGCACACAGCCCAAAGTGGGTCGCTGCCGCAAGTCCCAAGACAGTACCACCAGGAGCATATTATCTCTGTTCCTTTTTGGGGTGGCTTTTAGCCCCCTAGAACAGCCTTGGCACGGCTTCCATCCGCTTTGGGGGCATGTGTCATCTAAACTCCATGATCCCAAAGTGTCCAGAAGCTACCTAATTTGGCCCATGAGTTTTGGTCCATAGTCAATAGTACAGTTTGTAGAACATTGTCTCCAAAAATTTGTTTTCTGTTCACAACTGATCGTGCAACTAGGAATGTTTCTTCCAGCAGGCTTTTAATCACTTATAATTACTATTCCACATTTATGTAGGTTCTGGTTCCTGTTGATATTGTGATTTAATTGTGTGAAAGTTACATCTCGTTTTAATTTTGATTATTATTATTATTATTATTATTATTATTATGGTATTTATACGCCAGTCTTCGGCCCTAAAGGCTATCAGAGTGGCTTACAATTATTATTTTTAATTAGACGGTTCCCTGCCCTTAGGCTTACAATCTAAAAAGACACGACACAAAATGAAAAGGGAATGGTGGAGGAGAAAGGGATTGGATCCAGCAGTTCTTCTCTCCCTCTGACGCCCAGACCAAGGCAGATGGACTGGAGGGAGGGCTATCTTTCTTCAGGCTAGCTCTGATGGAGCTGGACCTGCCTGTTCATTCCCTCGCAGGCCGGAGGATGACAGTTGGCATGGAGGAAGGACACTCTTTCTTCAGGCTAGCCCAGATGGAGCTGGGCCTGCCTGTTCACTCCCTTGCAGGCTGGAGGATTCATATAGCAGAGAAAAGTGTGAAATAGGTTTCCATTGTTAAAAGGAAAATGTTTCTATTGTTAAAAGGATAAAACCTCAAACATAAAACTCATATTGAATATATCACATAGGAAAGAAGAACAGAAAGTTCCATAGAATTAACAAAGATTTTGATTCGAAGTACTAGGAACGTCACATTGAAAACAAGCAGGAAATTATTAATGGAGCAGAGAAGTCTGTCATTTGATTTCCTTCAGAGCATGAAATTAACATTGCTTACATCTGAGTTTTGTAGCAGTGTATAAAAAGACTAATGATTATTACAGAAATCCTTTTGCAACCATATGGTTCATTTGGAATGCAAAAAGCAAGAAAATATAAGGAAAACGAGTTTGCATTAACATACAGAAAATTGTTGAACATGTAGATTTTGAATCTGCTGAAGAAATGGTAGAAGTTTTTTGGAAGAAAGACCGTTGGGTAAAATTATCTAATTCTCTACAGATTTGAGGCATAACAATTATTTGATAGAAAAAATGATTTTTTTTTAACACCGAAAAATTAACCTCAGCTAGACCACTGGATATGGTCAAAATGAAAGCAAAAATGATGTAGGCTTGTAGAATTTAGAATTCATTCCAAAATCCATTCAAAATCCATCAAATTTACTTTTACCACATTTTAAATAAGCAATGGAAGTCTTCTTCTTATGGTTCTTGTCAGATTAAAACACAAAAGAAAACATTCACAGATCGGTCCATGATTTGGTTATTTCATTATTTAGTCAGTTTTGATTGTCATTATATGGTTCATTGGATTCAATCTCTAACCGCGGTCACCATTTCACAGAGACTTTTATTTTGCCAGGCAAATTGCTCTTAGAATTTAGTTCTAATGATTTTTCTTTCTTGCTTGCTGTTAAATTTTTTAAAAAAAAACCAATCCTTGATTGTTTATGACCATGAAGAATTCTGTTTTCCAGCAGAATAGATGAAGTCATGTTTTATACATAAACACAGCTTCCTCCACGGTGCATATGACTCCAAGAGACCAACTGTCTCTGTGTGTTACTGTAAAATGCACAGGTGCTGATGCTTGTAATAGGGGGAAGCTAAAAATAGTGCATTTTCCTCATCAGAATGTTTGTCTATATATTGAGCTTCAGTTTCTTCTGTAACAGCTGTGGCAAAAACCTACGTTGATGCTTTGATGAAAAGAATTATCACATTATTACAAATCTTTTATAACACCACAGTTGCAAATTGTAGAATCCAGGCATTATTATTTAATACTTTAACTTACGGTATATACTTGACTATAAGTCAATCTCATGTTTAAGTTGAGGGCAGCTTTTGGGGCCAAAATTATGGATTTTGATATGACTCATGGATAAGTTGAGAGTAAAACCTAGGGACATATAACACAGGACCTAAGGAATGAAGCTGAAGAAAACAAGGCCAAAAAACTGTAAAAATTCTGGCAGACATATATGTTTGTTCTCCCACTAAAGGCTGGATGCATGAGAAGGGGAGAGTCAATACATCCAGGACAAAGTATGCTCCTGTGTTTCACCAGAGAGTGGTTCTTTTTAAAGTAAGAGTTAAAGTACAGTACTTACATTGACCCATGGATAAGTCGACTCAAATTTTTGGGTCAATTTTTGACTACAATTTCTAGATTTATACATGAGTATATACATAGTTGCCTTGTCTTCAGTATAAATTAAGTATTAAGTAAGTCTGCAATTTTGCGCACATTCTACATTTGTTGTAACTAGATACGGAAGACCATTAAGTAAGACTAGCTTTTGTGTAAAAAGTTGTAGGAGGCCCACTTAAATGAGCATAAGTACTGGAAGAGTCATATTGTATATGATAAGAGTTAATAGAATATTCCTAAACTGAAGAGAGCATGGTGGAATCACCAGTCCTGAAAGTGCTGTGTAAAACACATCTCATTTTACCTTCAGTCTATAGTTTCCTCTGTTCAGTGAGAAGGGTACCTGTGTGTTCTAATTTACAAAAGACATTCCTCTGTCTGAAGTATTGTTGGAGGTTGGTCTTATCAACGCCTTGAAATCTGCCCCAAGGCATAATTTTACTATAAATACGGGTGCCTTTCTTTTGTGTCTTTGGCTTAGTCCAACAGCAGGCAGAATGCTGTCAATTTGCTTAGTTTAGTTCCTCAACAACTCGCCCATCCCTCCCATGCAGTGGGAAGCTATCTGAGTCCTTCATTTCACCCAGGACTCCAGCAATTGGAGACAAGTTTTACGTTCAAGTGTCGTATAACTGTGAGGGACACCTCACTTCTGTCCTAACCTTCTACCTTTGATTTCCTTAGCCTCTTCCATGTGTGCGCATATATTTGTGTTTATTGTGTGAATGTATTGCTTCTCCTTTTTAATAAAACTCATTATTATTGGAAATTCGCCTCTGGAGTTCTATATGCCTCTGGCCACCCTTCGAGCTAAAACATAATTCCCTTAAGTATTGTCAAGGACTGTCCTCCCCAGGACAGGTCCACCTCTAGATTAACAACCTGAAGTTGCTCATCAACAGTTAATACCTATATAGCCGATTCACTAATGCATAGGTCCACCTAGCCATACCCTGTCTTGCTATTGTGCAAAGTATTTCTCTTTAAGTTATAGACATTAGAACCAAATGTGCATTTACATGCAATGTGCATCAGCACATGCAAGTATTATACAGATCTGTGTTTTTCCTCCCTTTACTGGAGTTGGGGAATCAAGACAGGGCATACTTATATGAGTTCCATTGATTGAATGAGCCTCCTTTTGTTGGATTTAGAAGAAGTGATCCAGTAACATTATCAGTTTACAATCAAATGTCCAAGTACGTAGAGAGATCTTGTAGCACCTTTGAGACTAACTGAAAGAAATAAATTGGCAGCATGAGCTTCTGCAGACTTCATTCTACTTCTACGAAACCTCATGCTGCCAATTTCTTTCTTTCAGTTAGTCTCAAATGTGCTACAAGATCTCTCTATGTACTGATTCTACAGATTAACATGGCTGTATCTCTGAAATGACCATGGTGGCCTTTCTATGGTATCAGCAGTAAGAGCACCCAAAAAGTGGGTAATATGTGTCCCCCCCCCCAGGTTGAAATTTGTGACAGCTATTCTATATGCCAAAAAGACAGATAACACCAACCCAGCTAGAAGCATACATCATTAATTAGTGTAAAGTCCAAAACACACTACAGAAATAATCCCGTTTGAAACCGCTTTAACTGCCCTGGCTCAGTGCTAAGGAATTTTGGGGGACTGTCATTTATTGTGGCACCAAAGCTCTCTCACAGAGGAGGCTAAATGTCTTGTAAAATTATAGTTCCCAGCAATCTCAAACTGGATTATTCCTGCAGTGTGTTTTGGACCTAAAACACTGTGGAGTCTTCCCCCCTTTTCTTCTAGATAATGGATTATGTTATACCTTGGGATAAATTTTCATACTCTGGAATAATCTTTCAGTATTCCATACTCATGCTATTTCCTTGGGTGCAATTGTTATATAAAAGATGCATTTTCAAGCCTTTTGAAATATTGTTAACACACAATTATCTTATATGTGCATGTATAACAAAGGTAGAGTTATAAATAAGAATTTCAAAAGAATATTGAATGACTAAAGCCCTGGAGGACAAGGCTGAATACCTAACCATGTTGTTCGCAGAGTGATTCACACATAGGTGAAAAAAAGAAGAAGAAAAAAAGAAAACATGAATTATACATAATCCCTTATGCTAAATATTTAGTTAACATTTAAATCTGTAGACCTATGTCTTTGTAAATTGTCCATGGAGCTAACTTCAAAGGGACATTTGAAATTCATTTTCCTCTTCCTTAAACTCTACATCTGGGGCATAACTCTGGAGATAAAACCAAACAAATAGCCACTGTAAAAAAAATTCCTCCATAGAAGTAAGAACTGTAGAAAGGAAGCAAATCTCATGAGGTCTTTCAAAGAGATGCACCTCTGTATCTAATTAACCACTTAACCTCTAACCTGAAAGGCAAAGCCCTGGTGGTGCAGTGGTTAAATGCCTGTACTGCAGCCACTCACTCAAAACCATAAGGTGGCGAGCTCAAGACCAGCAAAGGGCTGAAGCTCGACTCAGGCTTGCATCCTTCCGAAGTCGCTAAAATGAGTACCCAGATTGTTGGGGGGCAAATAGCTTACAATTGTAAATCGCTTAGACACTCCTTAAGGGTATGAAGCGGTATATAAATGAAGCTGTTTGTTTTGTTTTAGTATGCAATTCCTTACTGCCTTGATTTCATGTAACACTATGCCATCCTTTAACATTACATACATGACACTTGGATTTTGATTTGACTCCCTCTTCAGCCTTGTTATGGCCAAGTCAGGAACTGTGGTTGGTAGTTACTGTGGCTTGTAGAAACAAACCAGGATTGGCAAACATAGTTTGAAAATGGCTTTTTTTTTCCCCTGAATAAACAATAGTTAAGACTAACTGCTGAACATAACAGGAAGTTGAGGTTATTTCTAAAACCAAAGCAAAAGCCTCTGTGCTGGAGGAAGAAAGAGGAAAAATTAGTCTAAGGCTAATGCAGAGAATCCTAAAGCACACGTTTATTTATGCACTAGAATCACAGAATCACAAACTTGGAAGAGACCACAGGAGCCATCCAGTCCAATCCCCTGCCATGCAAGAATACACAAAGCACTCCTAACTGATGGCCTCCTGCTTCTCCTTAAAAACTTCCAAACAAGAGACTACACAACACACCAAGGCAGCATATTCCACTGTCAGACAGCATTTAGTGTCATGAAGTTCTTCCACTAGCCTGGTAGATATAAAGAACTTCCAGGCTGGGTGGCCAGGGACAGCATGGAACATCTGCTCAGAAGGCGAGTGAGTGGGTGGAAGTTAAATAAAGCACCCTGTCTTTTTCTTGCATCCAGCATAAAAGCTAAGCAGACCATGAGGAAACCTTCCTCACCTTTGTGCACAGCACAGATATTAAGCTGTCTGCTCCTGTCCTTCCAGGCCCAGGCTTCCCGCCACATTCAGGGCATAGTGTTTAAATGATGCACGGCCCAAAAGTGGTAGGAAACTGCTCCAACACCACATCTTCTGGAATGCAGTGGCAGCCCGGATTGGGGCTGAGCATGTGTGGTCACTGTGGCTCCAGCCAAAAGGCACTTGCAGGGCCCTGTCACAGTTTTTTCAGCCCACCTGTTTTGGCCCCAGACTCTTATAGGCTAGACTTATTTTCAAGAACATTTACATAAAGCAGTGGAAGAAAGGGTTGACAGGTCCAAGGCATAATGTAGCTCATTCTGTATTTCATTTGAATGTGGCCTTAGGAAAAAAAGGCATACCAAGGCATTCTACAAATGGATTTGAAATTTCATGCTGACCATATAGGTTAGGATAGGTTACAATTGGCAAATTGCAAAATATGCAGGGTTTGTTTGTTTGTTTGTTTTGGCCACTGTACATCCATTAGACAGTGACTACATTCTGACATAAAAGTAGAAGACATTCCAGAGTTCTTCACTGCCAAATCTGTCATTAGTTATTTCAAATTAGTATGTGTTCAGCCTTGTTGGCTTCCAACTTAGCAACATATACACAGTTCTTTATGCCAAGTCTGTCTACCAGTTAGTCTATCTTTCCCACCCAGGTGATTCCAGCTCATTGTTTTCCCATTCACCTCCAAGCCTCCTGTTCCTTCCCTAGACTGTTTGCTTCCCCAGGCCTTTTTTTAATCTTGGTATCCTGTTGTAACACTTAAAAATCCACTTTGTAGAATCTGGAACAGTCTTGACCAAGATTTTTATTTAGGACTCAACACACACTCTTCCTACACAAACTAGACCTGTCCAGGCACTCCTGAAAGGTTCTGCTAAGCCTCCATTTAAGCACTTGTTTAAAACTGAAGTTTTAAGAATAAAGAATAAATCAATAGACAGATTTAATGAAGAATGGTCAAGAATTTTAGATGATATAATCTTAAATAGGGGGACCAAAATGGTGAAGGGTCTTGAAATCATGCCCTATGAGTTGTTCGACAGTGGAACATACTCCCTTGGAGTGTGCTGGAGTCTCCTTCTTTGGAGATCTTTAAAGAGAGGCTGGATGGCCATCTGTCGGGTATTCTTTGATTGTGACTTCCTGCATGGCAGGTGGGTTGGACTGGATGGACCTTGTGGTCCCTTCAAACTCTATAATTCTATGATTTTATGAAAGAAAGTTAATTTAGAGTCTGAAAATGAAGACTCTTGTTTGGAGAGGATAACTCCAGTTTGGGTACGAGGTGAACAGAAGAAGTAATTGAAGAAGATAAGATAGAACAGTAATTGAATATGAAGTAAAAATGAATAAAGTATGAAGAAACATATACAATGTAGAGATTAGGGTGGCTTTTTTTAATGCTATAATGTTCAATGTACATGGTGTAAGGTAAAGTACAGTACTGGATGTCTAAACATTCATTTAGTTAATTTGTTTTTATGTGTTGGTATATTTTGAGTGTAATGTGACTCTATATATTAGTTTTTAAAAATTTTAAAATTAAACTGAAGTTGTAATAAAACCATACTCTGCTTAGACCAGTTCTATTCATTTGTCTGGATTACTGGAAGACTAATGACTCCTGTGTCAGTGAGACATTGAATCCATTGTAGGTTTTAGATAGGTTTAAATGTGCTGTCCAAGGTGCTGAACCTATTATTGAATATATGCTGCAATCTTGACAATAACTGGCTCATGACCTGCAATGGATTCACTGTCCCATTGATGTAGAAGCCATCAGCCACCAGCCACCACTGCAGCGGTGGTTTGTTGTTAACTGCCACCCAGTCAATTTCAGCTTATGGCAACCCTAATGAATGAGAAACCTCTAAGTCACTGTATCATCAACAGCCCTGTTCAGGTAATGCAGACTCAGAGCTGTCCATCTGGATTGTGGTCTTCCTCTTTTCCTGCTGCATTCCAAGGATCATTGTCTTTTCTAGTGAGTAATGTCTTTTCATGATATGGCCAAAGTGCAACAGTCTCAGTTTAGTCATCTTGGCTTCTTGGGAGAGTTATGGGCTTGATTTCCTCTACAACCCACTAGTTTGTCCATGGAATCTGTAGACCTTTTCTTGAGTGCCCTATTTCAAATGAGTTGATTTTCTTGCTATCAGCTTTCTTTACTATCCAGCTTTCAGAACCATACATAGATATGGGAAATATGATGGCATGGACAAACTTAACTTTACTATTCAATCATATATTTTTATGGATGTGAGAGCTGGACAAAGAAAAAAAAACAGATAAGAAGAAAATCAACTCATTTGAGATGTAGTGCTGGAGGAGAGTGCTGAAAATACTGTGGACAGCCACAAAGACCAAAAAAAAAAAGGGGGGGGGTCCTTGGTCAAATGAAGCCTGATATTATTTGATCAGACTTTGCATTATATCCTTTGACCACTTTTGTGACACCTCTCTTCACTATTGATGCCACCTCATTTCTTCTTAGATTTTCATTTCCAGAGTAAAATACTATGTAATTAATCTGACTCAAAGTGTGCCATTCCTGTCCACTTTAGCTCATTCACTCCAAGTATAACCTGTGCTTAAATCTCTCCACTGGCTGCCGATCAGGTTTCCAGGCACAGTACAAGGTGTTATTTTTAACCTTTAAAGCCCTACATGGCTTGGGTCCATCCTACCTAAGGGACCGCCTCTTCCTGTATGACCCCCCCCCCCCGCACACTTCAGTCCTCTGGGAGGAATCTGCTACAGCCCATGAAGACCAGGCTGGTCCAGACCTCACAGAGGGCCTTTTCAGCTATCGCCCCCAAGTTGTGGAATGACTTGCCAGATGAAATGTGTCTTATTCCATCTTTAGAAGGCTTCAAAAAAGCCCTAAAGACACATCTCTTCCGGCAGGCCTTCCTAGAGAATGTGAACACTTCCCGGCTCCAAACTTAGGCCCTAGTGTCTTCCAGCCTTCCTTTCCTATGTTTTTTCCATCGCCTATAAAACCTAGGTTCTTCAGGCCCGTTTCCCTGTTGCTGCTTTTTATTGTCTTGTTTTGTTTTATTATTGTTTTATTATTTTGTTTTATTCCATGTTTTTAACTCTACTGTGATTTAATTTTCTTCTTCAAGGGGATGGTGAGGGAAGGGACAGGATATTTTAACTGACACTGTTTTAACTTTTGCTGTAACCCGCCCCGATTGCTTGTTCAGAGGAGCGGGCTAGAAATATTATTGTTGTTGTTGTTGTTGTTGTTGTTGCAATGTTTATACATTCCTATGTCTAGCATTCCCTAATTCATGCTTTTCACATTCCATGTTCCTATGTGTTGTGCAGTTTTGAACTTTCCTTTCACCTGTGTGCATGTCAGCAGCTGATCCACCTTTCAGCTTGAGTCCAGTTGTCAGACACAGTGCTACTCATAGTTATCCTCTGCTGTAGCCTAGTAGCTCACTGAATGCCATCCGACCTGGGAGTGCCATCTTCTGGAATTATTTCTTGTTTCATTTTGGACTGTTTCATCATAGGGTTTTCATGGTAAAAGACATTCAAAAGGGGTTTGTTGTGCCTCCTTCTGCACAGTACTACAAGTGTTAGTTATGGTGCCACTGTCGTTCCTTCTGAGAGATTCTCTGCCAGTATGTCTCTCTCTCACACACTCGCACACACTCACACACAGACACACTACTGCTGCTGCTGCCTAGAAACTGTTTGGCACATTTGGTCTGGCTCCTCAGCAAAAACCTGTCTGAAATGAAAGACCCTACCAGGAGCACTACCACCAGAAACATAGCCTCTTGCCTCACAGAAGTGTGCAATCCTGCCACCAGAGAAAAGTAGAGCCATGGGGAGCACCAGTGATTATGAGTTGCTATTTGTTGCTTCACTTCACGTAGCACATTTATTTGCTCTCTCCACCTAGCCTTTCAATGTTATCTTAGGGCCTATACAAAAGGAAGGGGGAAGGGGTGGATCTTTCTCCCTCTGATCATCGCAGCTCCTTTCCGTGCCATTGTCAAGGTACCATTAGCACCCTGGAGCGGTGCAGCGACATCTTTTGTGCACTGCACCATTTGGACGCAGCACACAAGGTACATCATCAGGGCGTGTGCCGTGTGAATGAACACATGCCAAAATGGTGCCCAGAGAGTATGGAATGTGCGGACGCTCCACTCTCCTGAGCCCCAATTTTGGCCCCGGGCCGGCACTTTGCACCAGTCTGTACTGGGCCTTAGTTCAATCAAAGTTTGCATGCAGCTTCATCACTGCAATGACAAAATTCATTCGCACATCACAATATATACTAGAGAAACACCTCAAAAGTGACGTGTGGGAATAGATTAGATTCTCTTTGGAACTAGGTTTGACTTCCAACAGAGTAACTCCAAATAGGTTATCACTGGCAAGATAAAATATGTAATTATTGAAACCACAGATGCCTTAGGAAAGCCCACTTGATGAGAAGCCTTGCACTTTAGTTTGGTTGTCATTGATTACAGTAGGACTGAGATTGCTGTGGTAACTGATCCAGAAAGCCTTAAAAACATCTGTGGGAGTACAGGTGGAAAGTACCCATGAGATCCTTTTATTAGCTCATCCTGTTCATGTAGCTATTACGTGGCTCATCAGTTTATGCACCAAACAACTGTTTATTGTATTATTTTATGCATGTTGCACATTATTTCATGTTTCAACATACTTTGCCTCATAAACGAGTCCTCCTTTTTTCCTCTTCATTTTTGCTCCTAATGCCAATACAGTGTCTTCAAAAATCAGTGAGTAGTTTTGCATGGCACTCAATTCTACGTTCATTTTAAGCATTTTTTAAAAAAACACGGGCCTGTTCTAATTGCAAAATAGATTTGCTAAAAACTTTGGATTCAATATACAGTCATGCTGTGAATTATTAGAAATCATTTGTTGCTTAGAAATAAAGTTGCATCGACTTATGCTAAACCCTTACAATATCCTTTCAATAAAATGATTCCTTGCAAATCTGCATTGATCTCATGGGTGCTGCAAAGAGAGCTCCAGTTAGATTAGATTACATTAGATTTTGAATGTGTGCTTCTATCAAGACTAAATTTGGTTTTAAAGATAAGCATATTGATGATGATATTGGGAGGACTATGTGACCTATTGGACTATACTGATCAGTTACATTTGATTTCTCTTTTTCCTTCCTCTAAATATTTTCTTTGATATTTGATTCCTCTGTCTTTTCTAGTTATGTTCTTTCATCTCCTTGAATTATTTTTTTAAATTCTGAACTTGTATTTAAGTGCAAAAAATAGCTACTAGTTTGAACATAGGAAAAGAGTTATAATATAAACTCCAAAGCCAAGGAGATTATCACACCAGCCCCTTTCCCATCACAGTCACACAATTAAATTAAAACGGGAACATACCGCTTTTTATGCAACACCATCGCACCTCTTCTCATTTGAGCAACTGGGACTACTGCCCCCATTGTGCTCTCTTTCTGCCCTCTCCCTCAACCATGCCCTACCCAGCATGCTTGTGGGGGTATTTTTTACCCAAAATTTTTTGCACAATTCCAGAGCTCTGCAGCTGCAATTTCAGCCTAAAAATTTTTTAAACCTAAATTGAGGCTGTAGAGCTGCAAAGTTCCAAAACTGTGTGAAAACTGGAAAAAATTATTTTGAAGGACTAGCGAGGGACAATCATGCAACTACCCCACAAATGACTTTTTGCACCAGTGGCATTGTGCGATTGCCATTTTTTTCACAGGCTTCCCCCTTGAATGGAGAGATGGCTGCCGGACAGGACAGCTATGCTGAGAAGCTGCATCATGCGACCAGCATCGCCAAAGCCTCTTCCCTTCCAATGAAATTGCAGTTTAAAAACTGTGTGTGATAATCTTCTAAGTTTAATTATGCATAAGATCAGTGGTGTTTACTTCCATGTAAATTTGTATGGGATTAACAGCTAAATCAAACAGTCCAGTGGACAAGATATCAATTGAATGTACAAGGGGGTATCATAGAATCATAGAGTTGGAAGAGACCACAAGGGCCATCCAGTCCAACCCCTGCCATGCAGGAACTCTCCATCAAAGCATACCCAAGCATGGCCATCCAGCCCCTGCTTAAAGACCTCCAAGGAAGGAGATCATAAAGTTTTAATTATCACCTTTAAAAAAAATTGACAGAAAGTTTGTTTTGATTTGTAGTTGTAGTTGTTAACTTATCCCTATGTAGTCACCATCCAGATTTACACATTTTCCCCAGCATTTCTTGACCCTCCAAATACCATTATTGTAGAAGTCTGCAGATTGTGCCTCACAAGGATTTTACACTTTAGTCACTTCTGGCAGAACCAGTCACAAAAATAAAGGACCGCTTTGTATGCAACCACCATCACACCTCTTCTCATTTGAGCAACTGTTGAGCAATTTTCTCAACAACGTGCACTTAGGGATGAATGATGACACTGACAAAATTTCATCAATATGCCATAACCTCCGGGTGATAATCATTACTTTACGATACCCCCTTGTAAGGTGCAATCTGCAGACTTCTACAATATCAGGTATTCAGAGGGTCAAGATATGCTGGGAAAAAAATGTATAAATCTAAATAGTGACTACATAGAGATAAGTTAACAACTACAAATCAAAACAAACTTTCTGTCAATTTTTTAAAAAGGTGATCATTAAAACTTTACGATACCCCCTCATATTAAATCACCACTGTTTTTCTGCATTTCCACTTGTTTGGCAGGCTTTCTCTGATGTTTCAAATGAAAATTACCCCCAAAATGGGGGGGTTTTTTTTGTTTTAATTGAGGAGTTGGGGTTTTTTTTTTTGTTTTTTTTTTAAGAGAACTGGTAGGGATCTTCAAGGACGCAAAAGTATAGTTCAGGGGCCACATGTGGACCATGGGCTACGCATTCTCTACACTTGCTTTAAAACAGGGAGAAAAGTTTGCTGCCTGTGTAGTTAGATTTTGATCTTCATAAATGCACGCTGCACTATTTCATACATTTATTGTACTGATAATAGACTTGTCTTAAATATGATATAGCATCTACTGTTGATATAGTGTATGCAGAAATATAGAAAATGCAGAAAATGCAGAAAAACACAAAGCCAGCATAGTGAGAGCCCAAGCTTGTTTTGTCCTGGACTTTACACTATCTCTCTCAGCACACAAGCAACTTGTATACATTTATAGCACTAGGATTTTATTTTAACAGCCATGGTAGCAACCTATAGAATCATGTGGTTTATAGTTTGGTCAGAGGTACTAGAGCCCTCTGGCTGATATTTTTTTATTTTAATTCTCCTAAACACCTCCCTAAACTGCATATCCCAAGATTCCACAGGAGGTTGCAATGGCAGTTAGAATGGATTCATAGCATTATAACTCTGTAGTGTGAAAGGGGTGCGTATTACTGAATCTATCATTTTAGGGGGAAACTCTAGATAGTTGCTTTTCTCAGTAACTATTTTTAGCCTCATCTACACTATGGAGTTTATCATATGACAGAATTTGGGGGTATAATGCAATGGCAATCCTAACGCAATCATGGGGTTTCACGTTATTGCGAATGAGTGTATCTCACGCCATTTTGGGCAATGGGAAGTCATTCCGCATGCAATCATGGGGTTTTATGTAATTGCGTATTAGAGTATCTCACGCAATTTCGGGAAATGGGAAGTCATTCTGAATGCATTCCGAATGCAATCAGATTTCACGTAAATTTGCTAAAATAGCGAATTCACGTAATTGCGAATTGGCTCCATTCGCAATAGAGAGAAATTCCTCCCGTGTGATAAACTCCAATTTTCAATATTTAGTCAGAAGTGAGCCCAGAAAACTCAGTGGAACTCATTCCTTCATAAACAGATTTAAGATTGCTATCGCAAACTATAATCCTGCACATACTTGTTTAAGAGTAAATGCTGTCAATCTCAGCAGGGCTTTCCTCTGAGCAAATACACATAAGAGCAGACTGTTGTTGCGGCTTTGTATTTCTCTTCCATGGCTTATTTTATTATTTCACTGCAGCCTGTTTCATTTCATTTTCTTGATCTATATTTAGGGAGGAAATGGGAGATTACAAAGGACTTTTTATCTGAGCTCCTTTTCTGTAATAAAATCTAATTGGAAGTGCTTTTGATAGTGCTGAATAAGGCTTTTTAATATATATATATATATATATATATATATATGAATAATCTTCAAAACCTTATAAGAAATGCTTTGTAGTTGCTCACAACCCAGTTATGATAGAATACTTGTACTAAAACCAATTTAATCCCTTTGACTCCAGTGTCACCAAATAGGTTTAAATTTAAGCTTGTGTTGTGAAGTTATCTTGCCAAATTATGCTGCATGCTAAAAAAGATTGGGGGGGAAATGCATTCTTAAGAAACCTCTTAGCAGTCCTAATTAAGCATGCTATGGGAGATTTCTAAGAAGAAAAGGAAAGGAAAGAAAAGGAAAAAAGATGACCTGCCTCTGAGAAGGTTGGGTTGTTGTTCTTGTTTCGTACAAAGCCAGCATGGTGTAATGGTTTGACTGTTGGACTATGGCTCTGAAAGCCAATGGGGCATTACTAGGGACTCTTTCAGATGTGGGAAATTGGAAGTATAATCCAAGGGCAATCCAAATGCAATCATGGGGTTTCACGTTATTGCGAATTAGAGTTTCTCATGCAATTTCGGGCAAAAGGGAAGTCACTCCGAATGCAATCATAGGTTTCACGTTATTGCGAATTATAGCTTCTCACGCAATTTCGGGCAAGGAAGAGTCATTTTCGGGTAATGGGAAGTCATTCCGAACGCCTTCCGAATGCAATGGGGATTCACGTAAATTCGCTAAACAAGCAAATTCACATGAATTCGCATTGGCTCCTTTCGAACTTGGGAGACATTCCTCCCGTGTGAAAGAGTCCTAGGAGGTGCAAGGGGGTATGGACCACATCAGGTGACCCCTCAGAGAAGAGCGATCATCTGATGGGGTGGTTGCCCACTGTCCATTCCAAGGCACACACCCAGGCTACCCCCTCTGCCAGCCAGAAGTATCTCTGCCAGCTACCTGCTGTGACTGCTGGTAGGGAGGAGGGTGCTGGTATCTCCCAGCAACCCCTTTAGGGTCTGGAAAGGGAAGTGCTGGTGTAGCTGGCAGCAATAGCAGTGGCCACAGATTCCTCCCCTTCCCCTGCTGCCATTGCCTTCTTTTGGCTAATTCTGGAACCAGCAAAATCTCAAATAAAGATGTTTATGACACGTACCACTGAGATAAAAATAAACACTTAATTTGAGGTAGGTCTTCCTGACCTTGCTTCTGTTTCTATAGCAAGAGCCCTATGATAAGTATGAAATAATGAAACAAAAAAAAAAGAATACATCTGGGAACATAAATTGTGAATTTTAAATGTTGAATTTTATGTTGTTTTAACCAATGTGTTGTTGTTTGTTCATTGTTGTTGTCCCCTTCCTCCATCCATGAGGAGAGGTGTGTAATTAATAATAATAATAATAATAATAATAATTAAAGAGCCTTTTCCATTGAGGGATGCAAAGCTTGTTTGGATTACCACTCCCAGAATCCCCCAGGCAGAAAGGTCTTTCCAATTACTACGGTTCACTTGAACAGAATAGAGGCAGGTGAACTAAAAAATAATGAATTTAAATTTTTGCTCAGCCACAGGAATGGAACTGTACTCTATAAACATCTTGATACAAAATTCTATGGACACAAAACTGAACTTTCTGGACTGGCCCTACCATTAGGCAAAGTGAGACAGTCACCTCAAGTGATAGATGCAGGGAGGCAACAGAAGGTAATATCTTCTCTATTAAGAAGAGAAGGCTGTGGGCCTTGTTTTCAAAGTATCGTGCAAAATGCTCTCTGCTCATCACTGTTGAAGAAATATCTCAGCCCAGGTGCTATTGTATGCATGGTGGGAGTGAATGACATCTTGTTCTTAGACAGACAACTGTGGAATTTCTTACCTTCCCAACCTCAGAATGCTTCTTAATTCACACAGAACAATTTCTCACATAGGATTATTTTCAAATAAGCAGCCATGCTAGTTTGTTGTAGGATAAAAATGAGAGAGAGAGAGATCTGCAGCATATTTAGACTGATTTATATTTTAATATGAGCTTTCATGGATATCAGTCCACTTCGTCAGATGCAATACAGACTGATATTAAAGCCTCAGGTTATTTAGCATATTTATACAGTTGTGGCAGTGGGATACAATATAATAGGATCCAAAAATATGTGAATTGTGTTCCTCATCCTAAAGCTTTAAAGGACTGTGTGAGTTGGTACAGGTTTTTCAGAGTATTACAGTGGTTAGTTAGTATTGACATGTGAAAGCAATACATTTGCTTGCCAAAGTCTACACCTTTGAGATCGAAAGTTTCCCTGAGGAGATTCTTTTTGTTATATGTACACTGGTGAAGACTTGTGCATGTATGTATCTATGCATGTACGTAGTATACCATGAAACCATCTTCTTGATTCATGTCTCGAGTAATGGATTGGGATTTGTGAATATAAATCATTTCAGCACTTTCTCTTTCTAGTTTGTCTTTGCAGTTTTCTTGTTTGAGAACTGTGACTTGTAAATCTTGTATTATATGTCCAGGAAGGTTGATAACTTCTGCAAATGCTTTGGGCATATTGCCATTTCTAATGTCAGATTTGTGTCCATTTGTCCTCTTGTGTAGAGATGCTGTCATGCTTATTTCCAGAGTATACATGGGGACCGAGCTGGCATCTGGGTTTCTGGTTGGGTCCTGCCCCTGTATGCCATTCATGTTAGGTATCTTGTTGTAGATATGTTTCAGATTTAGAGGCTGTCTGTAGACCAGTAAACACTTGCCAACTAGAGCCTGTGATAGGGCTATATTATTCTCCAGAACTGAGTGCAGGTTGTTGATGGTATGTTTGAATGATCTCAGCCAACATGTGACAACTAATGATGTTCTGTCATTTTCTGTATTTGGTCTGCCTGGTTTCATTTTGTTGGAATATTGTTTTGGCTTGGTTGGAATATCTATTTATGTGTTTTTATTTTATTTATATCCTGCCTTTCTTGGGACACGGGATTGTAACTCCCATTACCCCAGCCATGTTGGTTGTGGTAATGAGAATTACCCGTCACCATGTCTGGAGTATACCAGGTGGGAGAAGGGTGTTATATATTAAGGTAATCATTGGGGATCACCTACATTACAGCCTTGCTTTAAAGGTTTGTTGTTATTGTGTGCCTTCAGGTTGTTTCTGATTTATGGCAACCCAAAGGCCCTAATATCATGGGGTGTTCTTGGCAATATTTCTTCGAGGGAGGGGTACCCTTGCCTTCCTCTGAGGCTGAGAGAGTAGGACTGGCCCAAGGTCACCCAATGGGTTTCTGACAAGAGATTCAAACTCTGGTCTCTAGAGTCATAGTCCAACTCTATGTATTTGTTTATTTCATTACCTTTTCTCCACAGAACTCATTGTAAGATATATGCCTTCTCCTTTTATCCTGACAACCTATGAGGTGGATTATATTAATCGAAAATTAGTTGCTCCAGATTGCCCTGTGAGCTTCATATCTGAATGCGGATTTGAATCTGGGTCTCCCCAGTTCAAGTCTCAGAACAGTCCACGCTGACCCTGATAAAACTGCCAGGTTGCTTGATTAATTTTAGCACTTTCATAAGGTGATAAGCATTATTAATCAGCATGTGTTCAGCAGCAAGGCATGCATATTTGATGCTGCTATCAAAAGAACAGTAAGCCTTATAGAGGGCTAGGCAAGCAAATGTTAACAACTACAGTGTTTGTTAAGTCAAAATCCAATAGAAGGTACTTAGGTTAGATTTTTTTCATAGCCGTGATGGAGCAGAAATACATACACATCTTTCTCAGTATACTGTTCCAGAAGTGCTTATTTCAAAATATATGTTTTATTGCTCTAGAAAAAGAACTAAGTAGCTTTCAATAAAATCTGATAAGCAGGGGAAATATATATGCCACTTAGAAAACTGCAGCATCTCATTTTACCTCTCTTCTCCCCACTTCCCCTTCAATGCTTCATCCTTTTGTCATATCTGTCTGTCTGTATGTATAGGTAAAATATAGGACCCTTTCACACTATACAATTATAGCACAATGATTGCAACTGCCAAGGCTGTGGTATACTGGGATATTTAGTTTGGCACTAGAGCTTTTTGACAAGGAATTCTAAATACCTCATGAAACTGCAAAACCAAATTTATATAGTATGGAACCATGGCTGTTAAAGAGGTATGTGGTATATGTCTAAAAGGCCTCCTAGATATATACGCCTGTGGATAAAGACTTGTTTTTAAAAATAAAATCTGTATGCTGTTTAGTAGAGTTAAAGGGATATGTGGTATATGTCTAAAAGGCCTCCTAGATATATACGCCTGTGGATAAAGACTTGTTTTTAAAAATAAAATCTGTATGCTGTTTAGTAGAGGCAGAGTGGCACAGTGGTTTGAGTGTTGAACTATGACTTTGGATCCAGGGTTTGAATCTGCACTCAGCCATTGAAACCCAGTGGGTGACCTTGGGCAAGTCATACTTTTTCAACCTGAGTGGAAGGCGAATACAAACCTCCTCTGAACATGTCTTGCCAAGAAAACACTGTGATAAGGATTGTCTTAGGGTCTCCATAGGCTGGAAATAACTTGAAAGAGCACAACAACAACAACAACAATACATTTAGTGCAGAAGGTCAGCATAGTATAATGTTTGAATGTTGAACTAGAAAAGGATTCTGGGAGACCAGCATTCAAATCCATGCATGGCCATGGAAGCCCATTGTGTGACTTTGAAAAAGTCACAACATCCCTCAGCTTCAGAGGAAGGCAATGGTAAACCCCTCTGAACAAATCTTGCCAAGAAAACTTTGTGATAGAATCACCTGGGGAATCACCATAAGTTGGAAACAACTTGAAGGTTCACATTCATATTATGAATTTCTATAAATTATGATAAATATTGCAAGTTTTGAAAATGGGAAACAAGGGACGGCAGAGGTCATTTGGAGTAGAGAAGTGACAGGCATGGAAAACGTTAGTAACTCTCTCTTCCCCGCTTCTCTGCTCCATATTGGAGCTGCTTTTCTCCATTGAGCTTTTGCCTGTCCACTCCAAGCCTCATTGATGATACTGAGCATGTATAATTATGCACTAGATGATGGCCATTGCCTTGTCACTCTTCTCCCAAATGAAGGTGCTAATTAACAACCCTAATACTCCGATCTCATAACTATTAATTAAAGCCTGCAACAATCCATGGAGGTGTTTTGTTTTTAAATTCTCCACCACAGGGAAGCCAGTGGGAGTGTCTCGGCTGAGGTCCTTTAAGAAGCTGGAGATGGAAAGCAGAGTGAAATGTAAGCTTTATTAGATGACTGGCATCTGCTCTCATCATAAGTCAAGTACAAGGCTTCAGCATTGAAAGCACGCAGCAGCTGAAATAGAAAGAGCTCTTATTAAAGAAGGCAGCACGCACATTTTATGCTCCAATGCCGCATTGACAGCCCATCTCTCATTACAGTTATTACAGGTCTTCTCTTCACATTTCTCCCTCCTCTTAGATTTCTGAACAGGCATTGTTTAAACAATTGTATAAATGTGGCCATCATGTAGAAGTGGGGAAATCAGTTGATTTTGAGAGCTCTTATATGCCTCACAGGAGTCTTGATAAGAGTCACTCCTGCATGACAAATTCAGTAGAATCGCTGCCAGAATTCTCAGTCATTTTATTGACAGATTAGGGTGCCCAGAGATTGCCAGGATGGAAAAGGGCAGCGGGGAAGATAGTGACATTTAACTGCACAAAGCCCTAAATCCATTATAACATTAATGAAAGAAATCAGCAATGATCTACTGTCCTCCCCCCACCCCCAATATATAAACAGTATTAGCATGTCCTCCAACTGTCCCAGTTTAGGAAGGACAGTCCTGGTTCCTCTTCCATCCCACTTTCTCCACTGCTTATAAAGTGTCCCAGTTTCCTTTGTTTCCCTTTACTTTCCCCCTTTGTTCTCAGCTGACTTCAGTTGCTGTAAACTGAGTAAAAAGTGCAAAAGAATTTTGTACTCAGTTAACTCAGTAAGAGGAGAGGATGGAGTCTTGCTCTTCCCAGTAACCCGAACACTGTTGCACCCTCTCCTAGCTTGTGTGTTCTCCCTCATTAATAACTTTTGCCATCTTGACCACACTCTGATGTTCCTTGGCCACATGTGTCCTAATTTTCATCTGTAAAAATTTGGAGAGTGTGTATTACGTTCTTGTGGTGCTTAGGCATACTTCTCTAGTCTCCACCAAAGGTGAGTACAAGAGCATCAGCTGAACATTTGTTGCAATCTGTTACTATCTCTACATCATATTTCTAGATTTTGGGATGGCTCACATATATCACCAAACCATAGTAGGCAAGCTCATGAATTGCTTCCTGCCCTCCTCGCATATTCCACTTAACTGGTTTGTTTTCTGGTTGATGACAAAACACAGCTTGTCATTCCCTTACATTTGAACCTCTAAAAAATAGGATTGCTTACCCGTGAACCTATTAATGGTAAACCAAGGGATATCCTGATGTGATTACTTGCTTTGCAGGACTAAATTTGCAATTTGGTTTGTCTGTTTGTATGTAATGGCAAACTAGGACGTAACTAATTAAATGGTTGTGTGAGGGCAAGTGGGAGGCTGTCAAATCTGACAGAACTTATTTCCAATGTACCAAACCATAGGTTGGTAGCTAATGGCAATTTGACCTCCAATTTCTATAAATTACAGGATTTACTCCTGATGTACAACAACTGCTCTGCAAACACAGAATAAATCTTTCTCCTTTCCTCAGCACTTGAAAAATGCCTCAAAATGCCCAAGCTGAACAGGACAGGGATTGGGCTCTGCATCATCCAGTCTCATTGCTCTGCATTGCCCAGAGTCATCTCCCTGGGGATGGACATTTTATTTGACCCATTCGGCCATAGGGGACAATAGGAAAGTCCTTTTCAGAAAAAGGAAAGCCCAACTTTGGAAATTTGTTCCCCATGATCCACTGGGTGCCATAGTTTCCAGATCATCCTGTCCTGACATTTAATACTTGTCTCTGCCACACTGATATATTAGAAACTGCCCAGCAAAACTTAACAGAAAAATGTCAAAATGATACATAATACAATTTTGAAATAAATGAAAAACCTGCATAAATGCAACAATTTCTGTAAAATTATGCTAAGGTTTTTGAAAGGATCAAATCTTGGTGTACCTCATCAAAGAATATTGTTTTCAGTCTCAGTATAATGCAATTAATAGCAGCTGATGTTTGAAAAGGCTTTAAGTTTGGGTTGGTTTGAAATGAAGGCCTTGCATATTAAGTCATCATGAAATTTTAGACTTCATGTGTGATTAAATATATCTCCGCCTCAGCAGCGATTACATTACAGTAGCAGTGTATTTAATTTTGTAGTAAGAATTAGCAAAAAGTCATATACGAAACAACCAGTGCAATTAAATGCTGATATGTTGCATTGCAGGGCTTGGGAAAGTTACTTTTTTATTACAGTAGAGGAGCACAGGATTAGAATAACAATGCACTTCCAGCCTCATTTGTAATGTAGCCAACAGATTATGCAAAGGTTTAAAAATCTGGCTGAAATTGTTGTTTCCACTGAATTCAATAAATCGTACAAACAGTACAATCGTATGCATGCTTATTCCAGAACAAGTCTCAGATACCTCAGCAGTAACAGAATCTAAAAGCTATTCACACCATGTAATAGAAAAGGCTGCAGTTCTTTCCTTCTCCTTCCTCCATCCTTTCTTTTCTTTTTCTCCTGCTGTGGATAGCTCCTTCGCTGAAACAGATTAAGTGTTTTAGTGGAATAAGTACAGTAGTTGAAATCATATCATTGTTTGAAATTTAAAACAAAACAATTTCAGTAGTGTTCATCTTCCTCTTTGGAATGCCAAAGGAGTGCAATAACTAGTAAACCTCTCATTCCATATTGCAGGGATGGGCAAGTAGAGAGTAACTAAGGACCCTCCAAGTACAGCACTGACTGCCATAAATGCCAACCCCTTTCCCCTAAGAAAAACATCCACGGCCACTTCAAATTTGGAAATACTGGTGTCTGGGGAGTTAAACTCTGGGTGTGGGAGTGCTGCCGTCTGTTTAAAGGTAAGGCCATTCCTGAAGCCTTCCTGGAACAGCAATTTACTTTACTATCCTATAAATACAGAGGTTTGGGTAAGCACGGGAGGACCAGGGGACACAAAAATAGCTATGGGGGTGTATTTGGGCCCTGGGCTACACTTTGCCAATTGTTTCATTAGGGTCTTTGCACACTGTACAATTATAGCACTATGATTCCACTTTGATTGACAAGAGAGCATTGTAATTTGGCGAGGCAGTAAGAGCCCTCTGGTAGTTAAAAGACCTTTAGGCTCAATTCCAGATTAGATTTAGTAATCCAGCTATAAAGGGGGGAAAAAGTAATTTTTAAAATTGTTTGCTCTGTGGCTGCATTTACACCACGGACATAATCCAGTTTGATACTGCTTTAACTGCCATGGTTCAGTGGTATGGAATCCTGGGATTTGTAGTTTTGTGAGATATTTAGCCTTCCTTGTTAGAGAGTTGTAGTGCCACAACAAACTACAAATCCCAGGATTCCATAGCATTGAGTCATGGCAAATAAAGCAGTGTCAAACTGCATTAATTCTGCAGTGTGACAGCAGCTTCATGCTCTGGCTGACATAATCAGGAATGCAACTAGATTGGAATGCTTCATCTCCCACCTCCTCCAGTCTAGCAAATCCCTAATCTAAGGGTCAGTAATTTTGCTGGGCTGGCATGGGCAATTTTGCCCCACTCACAATCCACCAGGGACAGCAAACTCCCTATACACAACACACACACATACACCAAATTCAACAGCAGACATCACTGACTAATTTTTACAGCAACTGGGGAGGGGAGAGGAATCATTTCAAGCAAAGCATGCTTTAAATTACTGCATGTACTGTATGAGTTTAGAAATTTTAGTCAAATAATTGACTGCAAAAACCTAAGTCAACTTAACCATGGGTCAATGCTAGTACTGTACTTTTAACTCACACACACACACATATATGAACCCTGGTGGCGCAGTGGTTAAATGCCTGTACTGCAGCCACTCACTCACAAACCATAAGGTTGCAAGCTCAATACCAGCCCAAGGGGCTCAAGGTCGACTCAGGCTTGCATCCTTCCAGGGTCACTAAAATGAGTACCTGACTTGTTGGGGGCCATTAGCTTACAGTTGTAAACTGCTTAGAGACTGGTATGAAGCAGTATATAAATGAAGCTGCTATTGCTATACTGTATATGGGAACCATCCTCTGGTGCAAGGCAAGAGTGTAATCTGTCCTGAAAGCATTTTGACCTCACTCTCTCATTCATCCAATCTCAAGAGTGAGCCCAAAGAGTTATGCCTGCTTGAATTTTGTAAGTTACTTGGAAGTCCTTTTCTTTGCTTCATCCCTTGATCATTTGTTACAGGTCCCTTTTGTTATGTGTCCCTAAGTTTTACCCTCGACTTATTCACCGGTCATATCAAAATTCATAATTCTCTCACCAAAACCTGCCATCAACTTATATATGAGATCAACTTATAGTTGAGTATATATGTTTGTTTGTTTGGCACTGAAATTTAGCTGTGTAATTTGCTGCCACCTTTCAGTAGTGCTGTTTGCAGAGGTGTTTTGGGTGACATAAAAAAAGATGTTGGAGGGCTGCATGTTTCACAACTATGACCTGAGTCATACCCTATAATTTTCTTCACACTTAGATAATATTTTCTGTGTGGAGGTCTCAGCAGTCTCTCAATGAGACCTATACCCCCCCCCCCCCCAAATTTGTTGTCTTTCGTGAAGCCTTGAACATTTCATTAGGGCATCACAGGCATCAATAACATTAGAAAACATGGTTTTATAGGGAAATGCCTAGGGCACCCTGGAAATATATTTTTTAAATATTATATTTGATCCAGATTATATTACATTGGATATTAGCCCTTCTGGAATTACACGCCCCAGGAATCCCTATGTGTGGGATACTGATGGTAGCTGTAGAAAAATGATTATGTGGTTTCTATGCCATTAATAACAGTGTAGAAGAAAGAATTTCAGCAAGAAAAGCTTGCACAGCAACTGTTACACAAAAGGTTGCCCAACAACTATTACAGGAAGAGTATTGTTAGTCTCTTTTTAAATGTGACCCTCCGAATGGCTTAGCTTGCTCACACCAGAATCTCAGGTACCAGGAAAGCCTGAAATAAAGTGGATTTAGATTACTTAATGTCAATACTAAGGACTCAGTTGCCCTGAAATACTACTTTTCTATGAATGTCCCCAACTACATCAAAGGTGGAAGGAGCCTCAGGACATGTAGGAAAGGATGGAGACATAAAGGCCTCATTTACTGTATACACTAACCCTGTTCTACTATTCAGAGTCTTAGCCATGTTGGTTTGGAATATCAGTATGCAAAGGGATCTTGGAGCACCTTTGAGACTAACTGTGTGAAAGAAGTTGTAGCGCGGGCTTTCGCAAACTGATCTCCTTCCTCAGGTGTTTTGAGGAAGTACACATTGGCCCGAAACAAACGGGCAGTAAGAGGCATCAGGGCAGCACCATTAGGGTTCAGGAACGCACAGCATTTGCACGCTCCTGAACCCTACTACGTGATAGCCATTTAGGTGGCGGACATAATGGCACCACCACAACTGCGCAGCTGCTAGATTCAGCTGCGCAGTTGCGGCGGCGGAAAGGCACACAATGACGCCTTTTCTCTCAATCACACCGCAGCTGCAGCACAAAAAAGGAGCGGGGAAACCCTATTCCTTTTTTGCTGCACAGCTTCACCGCAGCATCTAGCTGCTGCAGTGAAGTTGCGCTGCAAAAAAGGTGGCGTCAGACTGCCCCTTTTGTGTGGTCTATACTGCCCCATTAGCTCCTTCCACACAACAGAAATAATCCAGTTTGACACCACTTTGACTGCTAGGGTTCAATGCTATGGAACTATGGGACTTGTAATTTGTTGTCGCACCAGAGCTCTCTGACAGAGAAGGTTAAATGTCTCACAAAACTACAGTTCCCAAAATTCCATAGCACTGCGCCATAGCACCGAGCCAGGTAAAGTGGTGTCAAACTGGATGATTTCTGCTGTATTCGATGCAGCCTTCCACAAAATCTCATGCTACAAAGTCTTTTGCACAGTTAGTTTCAAAGGTGCTACAAGATCCCTTTGCATCCTCTTTTCTATTATCTCTGGGAATATATCCTCTTTAATTATCAGTAACCTAAAAACCTTATTCAATTGCAAAAACAACAACATGTTTAACACTATTAGCCAAGAATCCCTGTTTCGAGTTTTGAAGAAAGGGAAATATATGCTGAATTTTTGAAAACATATTTTTTTCATTCAGCTGCACCAAAACCCCTTCACTTGCTTTCCTTTTCTATCTCACTTATAATATTACATATATCCTTACATCCACAAACTTCTTATGAGGACAGAAGAATACATATTTACTATGTACCTTTGAAAAATCCAAAAATTATTGCTGTGCGTGAATTTGTGCATTTATGTATCTCCTTCCTGGCTGACTGTAGCAAGACTTTTATATTTCCTATTATTTTCAATAATCTGTTTTATAAAGCCACGCTTTATTGCATTTAGCCAAAAGCTATCACGGTTTAGTGGATCAAAATAATCCATAATAAGCAAAAATAAAATCCAGTCTCCTTTTTAATCACTTTGGAACTGCAGTACTTTCCATATAGCAGATGTACTGACATTCCTTTTAAAATGGATGATGAAGAGTTTTACAAACCACTAATAAAATAAATACATAATTTCCTGGCAGCTATAGCCTATAATGCTACCATATAGTTGGCGTAAGTTGATTATCTTTCAATAATTGCACCAATATATCCTACAAACTTTTGTCTAGGTAACACATGGGAATATATAATGAAAATGTTGCCGTTGAGCTTTCATATAAAGACCAAATCAATAAGTCCTATGTGGGATCTTTGACCTGAATAAAGCCAAATATCAATATTTAAGACCCACAGTGGGTAGGTGGTCAGAGGAAAATGTCTAATCAGAGTCTCTAAAATGAAATGATAGCGGTAGTTTGGTGGTAAACTAATGGCACTGTAATTCACCGTTTAGCTCTACACACTTTGCTATCAGGATGGGAAGCTGGTTAAATAATGAAATCTTGAGATCCTATTACTAAGCAAAGCATGTAACACTCATTGCTAGAGTTAACACCAATTTTTGCCTCCCCTTCACTTGGCATTCTGTGGGCTGTCTGTGTGAAGAAAAGGACGTGCGGTGTTAAAAAAGAGAAAATGGAGACAGGGCAGAAGAGTTTACACATGAGCCTGGCTCTTGGAAAATTCATTTTAAATGAGCAAATCCAAAGCAAATACCAACATCTTTGAATAGTCCAAAAGTCACTAGTAGTATGTGTATATTTCATTTTTCTTTTTTGTTTGCTTTCCAATAATATTTTTTTTCTTAATACATGACCATTTTATTTCATATTTCTCCAAAATCGATTATCAATATGAAGCAAGATTACCTACACTCCTCTGTTTATTACGATTATTCCGCAAACACTGCTGAAAGAACCACATTAAAGATCTTGGAAATGCATCTCAGGCCAGGAAAGCTGGGAGCTGAAGTCCAACATCTGCAGAGGTGACTTTGCATACCCCATCAACTCTCTCTCTCTCTCTCTTGCATTTGGTTTCCAACTAATGGCAACCCCATCATGGGGTTTTCTTGGCCAAAGTTGTTCAGAGGTTTGCTATTGCTTTCCCCTGAGAAAGCATGTGACTTGCCCAAGGTCACCCAGTGGGTTTCATGGCTTTGTGGGATGCCAGGGTTCGAATCCTGGCTCAGCTATGTAAATCCACTGGGTTATCATGGGCAGGTCACATTCTCTCAGCCTCAGGGGAAGGCAGTGGCAAAACTCTCCTGATATTTTGAACCCTTCTTGCCAAGGGGTCAGGATTGCCAAGGGGTCAGGATTCAAGGGGTCAGGATTGGGACTGTGGCCATTATGGAAGGGACTTTTATTTATTTATTTATTGCCTTTCTCCCAGTATGGGACTAAAAGCAGCCTACAATATTTTTTTTAAAAAAAGTTTAGCTGAAATCTTATTTTACAAAAGTTAAAAAATAAAAAAAATATATTTAAAAGTACATAGGTTAAGATAAAATTAAAAATATAGTTGACAAATAGAAGATAAAAACACAGCATGTCACTTTCAACAATTTTCTCCCATGTGATTAAACAGAAAGGTCCTTGCCTGCCAGTGGAAAGAAAACTGAGAGGAGATGCAACCTTCTCCTTGTGTCATGGTCCTGATGTAAATCACCATCACCACCCCTGGCTCTCCTATTCTGAATTTCCTGTTCATGCTAGAAGTATCCTCACTGTACATCGAAGAGGCTTTCTATATCTGTTGAAAAGCTTCAGAAGGATCCCTCTTCCTCAAGCCCCCATCCTACCCACCTCCTTTTTTTCTGTTAAAGTTGCCTCCTAGACATGAGAATCGACTTGAGATTTGACTTGAAGGTATGCTGCAAAGACCTGAGACTTGACCTGAGACTTGGAGTAAAAGATTTGAATATATCACTGCACTTTAGTGTAGGAAATGCAAACATACCAGTTTAGGGACAGTCATTTTTGCACATCTTTTCAAAAATGCTGCTAAAGTCTCCGTTTTCTGCATGCTGGCCTTCATAACAAAGCCTTCCTGCCCTATACTCTTCCCAGCATAACTTTCACTTTGTATTTTTTTTAAAAAAAAATATATATATATATATATATATCACACACACACATATTTTCAGTTGTGTAGTCATAGCAATTGATTTAAGTACAAGAAAAATAAAGAATAAAAATTGAAACAAAGAAAATAAAACGAGCCTGCTTGGGAACAGCGAGGGTGAGAGAAGCACAATGACATGACTGCCTGCATATCAGAACTGCAGCAGGATGAACTTACCACAAATGAATCAATAGTGGAAAAGCAGCACATTTGGGAGGCACTGACAGATTTTGTCTATCAATGAAAAGGAGCACTCCACGAACAGATGGAAGATGAAGTTACAGGACCTAATGGGAGCTGTGTGATAAGGTACGTCCTCAGATGCTACTATCCTACCGTAATTCCTCTTTGGCAGCCTTGTGTGATGAAGTGCTAAATCTCCAGCTTTTTCTCTCTCCAGAAATCAGCTGACTCTGCTAGTGATGAAAACAAACTTTTCACTGCTCAGAGAAATTAACATTGTGACCAAAAGGGGAAAAAAGTGTGTTTGCAAATGTTATGCAAATTTGGCATTTAATCTTGAGGTTTTTGTTTGGCTAAATGAAAGTTTAATTTGAATCCACTTGCTTTTTTAAATAAAATGGAGAGAACTAGGACCTGGAAAATTGTGTATGCGTGGACACTGGCGAAAAGATGGGAGAAATGAAGAGGTGTTATTTGGTAGCCCAGAATAGCTTCACAGTGGCACGATGGAGTATAACATGAGACTACTATGGAGAATATAAGCCTTGAGAAGAAGTCTGCAGAGCTTTGTTATACAAGACCAAAAGACCAAACCAATACACAAGAACTATGATAATCACACTTTGGCTTTGGTGATGTGTGGTGGTGCTCCCTGATTGTTCTTTGGAAATAAAGATAAAGAACATGTTGCCAGGAAGGGTAGAGAAGTCACCAAGAAGTGAAGATACCATGGTGATAGCTTTGGTGCAAAAATCAAAATAGAACAGAACAGCATGTCCTTGGAATAGCATCCCTAGTGATAATTAGAAGATATGCTGGGAAAAGATTTGGGTTCATTGCACTGCCCTCTGCTGTGAAATTCTAGGTGAGAAATATCTACTAGGTTTACAATACCAAGAGTATTTTTAGTACAGCAGGGAATTTTTTAATATCAGTGTCTATAGTTTGAACCTTAAGGAGAATTGACAACGTCCATCAAACTGAAAGATAAGCTGAACATCTATGACTAAACATGCACCTTTCTAAGCATGTCCAACATTTCCATGTGCTTTAGTTATTAAAAACAAGATAGGGAGTTTGGTTTGTGGTATACACTCCAAGCTCATGGAGACAAGTCTCATGTTGACTTTCAAAACGGGTATTAGCAGCTTGTGTTTTGCAAGGCTGGAATAATACTTTTCACCCTCCATGGACTGTAATTATTATTATTATTATTATTATTATTAACCTTTATTTATATAGCGCTGTAAATTTACACAGTGCTGTACATACAATCTTAAATTAGACGGATCCCTGCCCTCAGGCTTACAGTCTAAAAGAGACAACACAAAAGGAAGAGGGGAAGGTGATGGGAAAGGGGGTGAGGTCCTGTGGTTCTTCTCTCCCTCTGGGGCCAGGACCAAGGCAGATGGACAGGAGGGAGGGCACGGCTTCTTAATACAAAGTTAAAGCATCTTGAATGGAGATCAGGGAGGGATATGTGTGTATTTTCCAAAAATACCCATAGTCTGTTTTTAGATCATCTAACCAAGAGCTGGAGGGAAAAAAAAACCCTTTTATACAGAGTTTTGAAAAATAACCATTGGATATATTGACCATTCTTGGAGTTGTAGTCCAAAAACATATTTCTCAAATGCTGTGCTAATTTCTAATAAATAATAATAAAAATAAAAGTAATAAAATATATTTATACCCCGCCCCTTTGAGATCAATCAGGGTGGCTAACAACAGTAAAAATACAATTACATTGAATAAAACAAACTACATCCCCCCCTAAAAAAGTATTAAGTCTATTACAAATTAAAACCAATAATTAAAACAACATCAATACACAATTTCTGTGAATTTAATGGACTATTCAACAAGTCAACTAATTGCTAATCCCATACAAATATATATGATGGGTATGATTGGCCCAGGATTCAGCAAGATGGGCAAACGACATTAAAAGAACCCAAAGACCCAGTCCTAAACACTGGAATAATACCTGATTTGTGTTCCCAACAGAAGCACCCTATGGTGACACTTGTGACACTTCTTTTCTGATTCTTTTATCTACACATCTTGCTGGTCTTTCAGTGGTTAGGGACACAAGGAAAATTACGACTGGGGAAAATGAGCACACACTATGCATTGTTGGGGGAGATGGCAGTTCTGTTAACCAGAGTAGTTCCACTATTACTGGTGCCTTCCATAGGAAACTACAAAAGGAAACAGATTTAGAGCCTTGTTGCAAACAGATGATTCCAGTGCAACAAGGCACACTTTTATGACCATCTGCCTTGGGAAGAGAACAGAAATGCCTCGACAGCATACAGAGAGGCAGTGAGAAAGCCACTTGTCTCTCACTGTGTGTTGGCTTTCTTCTGTCACGAAATAAGTCTCTTAGCCTTGCTAGGGCCAATGTAGATAGCTCTGAAACAGGAATAAATGATGGTGAAATGTGAAACAAAGAAACAAAGACCAGTTCATGTTCTAGCAGCACTGTAACAACCAGTGGCATCTGGTGGCCTTCATATTAGGAAGGGGTTGCTCTTTCCTTCCAAAAGTCCTTTGGATGACTCCTTTTACGTTCATTGAAACCAAGAGTAAATTTAAAGATAGCTGCCAGTTATCAGAACCATGACATTTACTGACAAAAAGTCATTGCCACCCAAATCAAATTAATGTAGTCTCTTTTTGAACTCCCAGAATATAGAAGAAGATTGAATGGATGGCTCAATATGTTGAGAACCACTGTGCTCAGTCATTATTAATTGGGATTATTATTGCTTAGCTGTTGGTGTCTTTCACACAGTTGTAGTCATCTTTCTAGTCACAGCAGTTAGAAGAATCTTTAAAGCTGATATTCTAAATTTATTATTATTATTTATTATCTATTGGCGGGTGTTAATCTAGTGGTGATTTTATGCTCTGTAGTGTAAGACATTATAAACATGCAATATTTATGAAATATAAATTGCTATGTAATGGTTATGAAAGCTGTACAGTGAAGAAAGCTGATAGGAAGAAAATCAAATAATTTAAAATATGGTGCTGGAGAAGAATTCTGTGGATACCATGGACTGATAAAAAGAGAAATGAATGGGTGGTAGGGCAAATCAGGCCTGAACTCTCCCTAGAATCCCAGGACTCTTTCACACTGGAGGAATTTGTCCCAACTTCGAATGCAGCCAATGTGAATTCACGTGAATTCGCTTGTTTAGCGAATTTACGTGAATCCCCATTGCATTCGGAAGACGTTTGGAATGACTTCCCATTACCCGAAAATGACCCCTCCTTGCCCAAAATTGCGTGAGAAGCTTTAATTCGCAATAACGTGAAACCTATGATTGCATTCGGAGTGACTTCCCTTTTGCCCGAAATTTCGTGAGAAACTCTAATTCGCAATAACGTGAAACCCCATGATTGTGTTTGGATTGCCCTTGGATTATACTTCCCACGTCTGAAAGTGTCCCCAGATGACTAAACTGAGATTGTTTTATCTTGGCCAATGGCCACATCATGAGAAGACATGACTTACTAGAAAAGACAATAATGCTTGGTTAGGTAGAAGATAATAGAAAAAGAGGAAGACTCCGCTGTCAATAGATAGACTAAGGGGCTTGTGAGACCAGCCATTAAGGCTGGCCTGGGGGCAGAGTTGGGGCATGGCATCCACTCCGCCCCCAGGACAGTGTAACACTCTGCGCCACTCCACATGGTGCATGCTGTCACGGCACTCCTCTGCCACTGTGGCTACATGATGCAGTGCCAAAAGAGCACAGAAAAGCTGTGCATCAGTGGCTTTTTGTGGCTTCTTTTTGTGCCACGGAAAGGAAAGATCGGGGTCACAGTGTGTGGTTGCTGCAGGCCCAATCCGGCACAGATAGAGGTGGCTGCAGGCCTGTACAGCCCCTAAATCAAGGAAGCCATGGCCTTGAATCTGCAAGGCCTAAGCAGGCATGTTGATGATAAGGTGACTTGGTGGTCTCTCATTGATGTTAACCAAAAATATATTAATTTTATTAATATTAATTATATATATTAATAATATTAATATTATTACGATGAATTTTAGATAAGAGGAGAAAGAGGACATTTTTGAAGTGGTATAGAAAAATGTGATTAAGCTTTGAAAGTGGTGGTAGAAATGATAGAAGTGTTTTCCACACCAAACTCTTGCCCAACATTTATTTATTTATTGATGTATCACATTTTTAAAAATTCTGTTCTTCTTCCATGAAACTCAGGCAGCACACTTGTCCCATTCCAACCCTTTTTATTCTCACAAGAAGTTTGAGAGGTTGGTAAGGCTGAGTGGCTCTAAGATACCAAGCTTTAGGACCTGGTCTAAGTAGACCGTTATCTTTGGGCTTCCCCAAAGCTCAACCATGTCATGCTCCTGCTTGAGGGATTCTCCCAAAACAAGCTTCCATGGTTCAGAAGAACATCTCAGCCAACCTTTGGCACTTGAGGAGAAAGTGAGGTAGCCTCACCAAGAGGGATGGGGAGCTTCTCTTGTAAGTCAGACAATGAGGCACAGACAACTCCCAGCCTGAGAAAATACCAGTGGTTGAAAATATGGCTGAGATCAGTGGTCTTTTGAAGGGAGTTTATCAAACAACAGGAATTGAAAGTATAATCCAATGGCAATTTGAATGCAATCATGGGGTTTTGCGTTATTGCGTGAATGCCAATCACACACATTTTCGGCCAAAGGGAAGCCTTCCAAATGCAATTGTGGGGTTTCACGTTATTGCATGAGAAACTGTAACACGAAATTTCGGGCACTGGGAGGCAATTTCAGGCACTTCTGAACACAATGCGGTGTCAATATGCAATCATGTAAATTCGCTGAACTAGCGAATTCACTCAATTCTGAACTGGCCCCACTTTCATTTATTTCAAAATTGAGAGAAATTCCTCCCGTGTGATAATGTCCAAGGACAGATTTCCTGTGAGTAAAGGCTCTCCAAGAGTTAAGGGTTCCTTGTAAACAAACTGATTGATTGATTGATTGGATTTATAACCTGACTTTCTCCCAAGATGGGACACAAAGTTATCCTCAAGAGAGCATCTGAATAAATGCATGCAGTTGAAGACTGGACAGGACATTGGGACTTCATGCTTGCAAGTCTCATCCCTGGGCAAGAAAAGCTATTGGAAGCAATCTATTTTATAGGATTTAATTCCTTCATTGAGTGCCAGTGTGATGTAGTGGTTTGAGAGCTGGACTGCTACTCTGAACTGCTACACCACTAAATTAATTATACATTTCTAACAAGAGGAAAGTACTAAATAGAAGTAGCTCCTTGTTTCTTCCCAGTTTTGGACCCCACTTTCACATTGTCTTACCTAGAATACTGTACCAGCTTCGGGACTGAACTCGGCCTACAGCTTGGACTGCCTTTGTGACTCTGGATTTGGTATATTTAAATGTCTGGCATAGACCACTAGCCTGAGACCTGCCTGGAACAGCATACTTTGGCCATGGCAACTTGTTGGTTCTCTGAAGCCTTTCTGGAGGGGAAAATGCTTTGCTTTTCTGTTGTTGTTGAGTGCCTTGCCATGGCGACACTAAGGCGAAGCTATCGTGAGGTTTTCCTGGCAAGTTTCTTCAGAGAGGTTTGCCACTCTGCCATTCTCTGTGGCTGATTTAAATAGGCAGGTGGAAGCCTTGGCAACATCCAGTCAGGATGAGCCTGGCATCAGCTAATGAGAGTGTAGCCAGGAGGGATATAAAGAGTGTTTGGTGTTGGTTAGGGTTGATGTTTTAGTGTGCTCTGAGGGATGATGTGCCTTAGTAGCTAGGTTATTCTGCTGAGAAGGACAATTAAAAGGGGTTTAGGTACCCAAGATAAGGAATTGGTTAGGATCAAGATAGGAATTACCCTGCGAGGATGAAGAGCCATTGAGGCTGAAATAGGCTGCAGAGAAAGACAGTTTAAACAGTTTAAATACCCAAGTGTGGACAAGAAGGGTCCTGGGTGAAGTGAAGTGTTGTTCTATGAGAGACATGGTGTGTAGTGACCGGTGAGGCATAAGTAAGGTGTAGGAAATAAAAGTTTAATAAAGGTTCTACATGCTTTGGCTTATATAAAGAAACAATTGCAAGGTCAGTGTAACAAAGTATTCAAGTAAGGTATCAATGGTGAACGACACCCAACACAAGAGACACCGTATTTAACCTAACCTGTAAATATACTTGTTACTTTGGTTCAACAAACAACCATCTGGAGCAATTTCAGAAAAACAGTTTGCATGCTACCAACCTTAGGGAAAATATATTTAGTATTAAGATCCCTGAAGTAGTTTGGGGAAGTAATGCCCTCAACAGACCAGCAAAAATGCCGGTGTGAGGGCAGAGTGGGGGCGTGGCAACTGACTGCCACCAGCCCCCATGCCGGTGTCATGCTGGCATCATGCCACCCGCCCAACCACATGGTAGACATGCTGCGCCAAAGAGCCATGGAAAAGCCACGGCGGCACCAGAAAGGGCACCATTTCCATGGCACCAAAAGAAGCCACTTTTTGCACCTTCTTTTTGCGCCGGGTTGGGGGTGTGGTGTGCAGTTGCTGCATCCCCAACCCGGGGCTTTGAGGGGCGGTGCAGCGCGACCTCTTAATGGTGGTCTGCCAAGCCCCTTAGCCACCTTCACAAATTTGTGGCAGCAGTGGCACAAACAGGGAAAGAGTAAAAGGTTTTAAGGGGATTTTGGCAGTGCCACATTGTCACCGTCACAAATTGGTGACAGCGATGAGATAAAGAGGAAAAGAGTGAAAGGTTTTAAAGAGATTTTGACAGTGCCACATTGTCACCATCACAACAAACCTATCATGAGGTTTTCCTAGCAAGTTTCTTCAGAGGGGTTTGCCACTGGCATCCTCTGTGGCTGAGAGAGTGTGACTTGCCAAACTCACCAAGTGGGTTTACATGGCCAAGCTGGGGGTTTTCAGAGTCATAGTCCAATGCTCAAGCCACTACACCACGCTTGCTCCCTAGTGCCTGTAATTTCAAATATTCCACATCCTGCTGCATCCTTGCCTGTTACTAAAGCCTGTTACTATCCAAACCTCCATTTAAGCTATTTTAATTCTTAGCAATCTGGCACAATTGGAGCCCTGGAAGTCACAAAGCAGCTGCTTCATTCTGTAGAGCTTGATGGGGGGTATTCCTCCTCTCTTCTCATTATGTGTCTCAGTTTTGCCATGGATAAGATGTGCAGAATTAGAGGTTCTTACTACCTGCTGTGTCCCTTCTTTATGCCTTTCCAGTTTTACTTCTGAAACCAGTTGTGAGCCCAAGATAGGATTATATGCCCCCAAAGAAACCTCAGCTCATACCCATCCATAGTTGTTGCTTGTCATCTTCTCTTTGCACAAAATTATTGTGAAAAGATAATGATCCCATAAGCAGCTGCGTCACTTTCCTTCCTGAATAGTATTTGCACTCACTGTGTGCAATACAAACCCGCCCACGACATGGCTTGAGGCTTTTGTTGCTACCCAGGTTGTTAATAAACATATGTCTGCTCATTCTCCTTAGACGTGTTTGTTTCCAGGACATTCCCATGAAAACCAATGCTCTTTGTGGCTTCAGATGGAAACATCCATATCTCTTAACCAGTTAAAATCAGAGTTTAGAAATGTTATGGTTATGAATTACAGTGCTGGCCTGCAGAATGGAGAATTCTGGATGTTGTAGTCCTAAAAGTAACATTTCCAGGCCCTAGTTACCAGCCATAGCTGCTTCAGGGAATCAGCAGCAGTGTTGCATTTTGCTGCAAGTTTTCCATATTTATTACAAGGTGTGGGTTTCTTAGGAAAACAAGAACACCACAGGAATTCCCTGTGTGGGTGTCTTCTATATCCTCGCAAAACCAAAACTATAATGTGGGTTAATTGGAAGGTATATTCATTATCAAACTATGTGGTTTGACAGAACATGGATATCGTTGGAATTGTTCCAACATGGGTGATTATAAGGAGTTAGCTAGATTTTCCCTCTGGGCCAAGGTTGACAGTTTGCAAGCTGGAGAGACAACCTTTCCTATCAGCGTGTAGATTAGTGTAGTGGGAGTTCACAAGGGGTTTCAGGTAAAATGAAGGCATTGCCCCTCCAAATAAAAATTCTGTCCCTTAAATGAAATTTCTCTTCACTCCCCAAATTTCTAGTATTTCAGACAGTGAGATGCTAAAAATCGATATTTGCTGTGTTCACGTTCCCTTGAGTCGTGGTTCACTTGGGGAAATGAGAAGTCAGCTTGTTGATTAGTAGTCCAAAGACTGAGACCCCAAATATCACTCTCAAGCTGTGGCTTTTATATGGTGTACGTTTATGTTAATTTTATACTGTTTCAATGAGATGATTTTAATTGTTTTTAAGTTTTTATTGTAAAGTTTTAAAAATGTTTTTATCTTGTGTGGCCTTGGTTCCCTTTCTGGGAGAAAGGTGACTTTAAAATGAAATAAATAAATAAAGCTGGGGAACCAAAAGTAGCAGGGGCACACACAGCAGCACAGTCTGGATTCAGGAACAGGGCTGAGTCTCTGAACTGGCTTGGATGTCTCTCATGGTGTGGGTGATCAATGTTGTTTCCAGCAGCCGTAAAGGAAACAGGCTGATGGTTCAGTACAAACAGCTGAGGTTGCACCAATGAAGCTTCAAGTGTACCAACCTCTCCCCAAGCACTCCAGTCCTGCTGTTACTTCCATGGGAGACTGAACATCTTGGAAACATTGCCTACCCCTTTCCTTTGGATGTCTAAACTGTCTTTCTGAATGCTCAACTGAAGTTTTAAGTTACTGCAACCTTAGCAATTTGGGGTTTGAAGGAAAGTTTGTATGAGGGGACATCATTCTGGAAGTAATTCTTTTATTTTGCCTCCTACCCTGTATCTAAACATCTGGAGTGAATCCTTCTGCCACAGTGTTTCCCTCTACCTTTGCGCACTCATTCTGCAAGCATATAATGCTTATAAATGGCTTTAGATGTTGGGGATGAGCTGGTAGAATAGGGTTGCTGTGTATCATAGAAGTTTATCATGATGGAATTTGGGGGTATAATGCAATGGTAATCCGAACGCAATCATGGGGTTTCACGTTATTGCAAATGAGTGTATCTCATGCAATTTCGGACAATGGGAAGTCATTCCGAACGCAATCATGTGGTTTCACGTAATTGCGTATTAGAGTATTTCATGCAATTTCGAGCAATGGGGGTCATTTTTGGGAAATGGGAAGTCATTCTGAACACATTCCGAACACAATCAGATATCACATAAATTCGCTAAACTAGCGAATTCACATAATTTCGAATTGGCTCCATTCACAATTGAGAGAAATTCCTGCCATGTGATAAACTCCATAGACCTGACAACTGAATCAATTTGAAGGAGAAGTTAAATTATCAATGAATCTAGTGTGTAACATCTTCCTTAGGTGTTCTCTTTCAAAATATTAATATTTGAGGACATTTACCAGCCATTTATTTATTTATTTATTTATTTTCTTAGTTACATAAACATCTTGTTGTTTCTTCAAAGAATTCAAGGCAGTATATAGAGTCTTTGTCCTACAAACAATCCCTTTGGGGCTAGATGGATCAATCTGGGAGAGAGGTGGTAGCCCATATCAGCCAGGTTTCAGTGGTGGCTGGAATATGTTAACCCAGTTACACACTTGTGACAATTTTGTATTCATGATCCCTATGTGGCCCCTGATTTAAGGGGTGCATAGAGACTATGAAAATACTCTGATCCTCATTTACCAGGAAAATTGCCAGGTGACCAGAATGTGAATATTGCAATGCACGAGTTGCAAGCTTTACACAAACAACAGCTACCATCAAGAACTGGTTGCAAAATATAGAGAGAGGAGAGGGAGGCCAATAAATACTGAGGGTCTTTCCAGATGAGCTGAATAGTCTCTGAAAGTCCCAAGTTTTTTCCCTTGTATAAACCAGTTTCATTTTGGAGTTCCACAAATTTTCTTCATCCCAAAGTATTTCCCGGAACACCTTACACTGCAATGTTCCTCTGTTGATCCGGAAGCAGCTGGCTGATGGTCTGGTCCGACCTACTCCAGTCTTGTGATCAATTTATGGCACGAAGAGGAATTGAGACAGGTGGTCCTGTTTATGTCTCTCACACTGGAGGTCGCTCATGCAAGGAGGTGGGAATGTTAGTTAGCAGCTTCCCCAATAGGGGTTGGAGGTACTGGGATGAGATTCAGTGCATAGAACTGTAACTATAGTGCTTATGCATTTGTAATTGTCCAGCAGGATTCCAGGTGGTTCTAATACAACAACCAATAATCTCACTGATTCACTGCTTGTTAGAAATTGTCCCATGCATACTCCAAAGGACACAGAGAGTATGTATAATTGTTTACAGGAGTGTGCTTTGAAAACAGGATGGCAGGTGGGGAGACTGTCCTCCATTTAGAGAGAGGTTCCTGGTGGGAAAGAATCCAGGAACGTGTAAGCATGCCACTTTCGAAATATTGAATCATTCTGTTTGTGCCCAAGGGGCCCTATGGGGTCTTTAAAACTCAGCATCTGCTTTATGCTCCTTTTCTAACAACTATACTTGCCCGGTGTCTTTGGAGTCCTGGTGGACCAGAATTGTCATTGTCTCTGAGCAAGGAGTGAATCCATAACCTTGGGCATCAAAACTCCAGAACCAAAGAGTTGGTATGAATCTGTTTGCCTGCAGCATGCCCTCTAGCATACGGTGGTTTGGAGAGGGAAGGCAACTTGGCCTTGATCTTGTTGCCACTGTCTCAGACCTCTCTATGACAGCATGAAAATTGCAACTGATGAGAATGTAAATATTGCAGTGCACGAGTTGCAAGCTTTGCATGAACGATAGCTATCATCAAGAGCTGGTTGCAAAATATATATAGAGGAAGGGGAGGCCAATAAATACCGAGGGGCTTTCCAGGTGAGCGGAAAAAGCTCTGAAAGTCCCAGGTTTCGTTCCTGTACAAACCAGTTTTATTTTGGAGTTCTACATGACATTTTCTGTGGAACTATGACAGTTGAAATTAGAAAAGGTAATTTTGAAAAGTTAGAAACCTCTTTCATATTAAAAACCAGCACACCAGTTGTACTACCTGGTTAAATGCATAGATTTTGTTTAAATAGGGTCTTTGACTGTCACCAAAAAAGAGAGCAGATCCATCTAGCTTCTTTTGGACAAGAACTGCATAGCCTGGGAGCAGTCAGTAAGAAAGCTCTCTCCCAAATCCACATCAGACATACCTGTAATGGCGGCAGGACTGAGAGAAGGCCTTAAAAGTCAGGTAGTCTCATTTAGGGAGATGCGGGCTTTCAGACAGTCTGGACCCAGCCTTATGTGGAATACATCTGCATTTCCATGTATTGACAATAATTTGTATAATTGTATTCTTGCTTAGGTTGAATGGGAACACTTGGTGGCAAAATAATGATATGGCATCTTGGCAATGGTAATGGTGGGAACTGATCCTGCACCCACTTCCCAACAGAATGCTTTTGCTCCACGCAGAAGCACATGCACAGATTCTGTCCTCCATATTTGCAGTACCAGTCATAGGAGCCAATGGAAGACATTTGCTCATAAAGGATAGGGAGATTTCTTTGGTTTTCATTTTGAAACCCATATACAAATGTTTTCAACCGAACATGCACTTACATCTTCAGAATTCACTCCCAATAATTTTTGCAATGGATTTCTCCAGTTATAAATATGTGGACAGATATGTGGACTGTGGACAGAACAGTAATACAAACTGAATACAACAATAAATAGTAGCAATAGCAGTAAAACTTGCACACAACAGTGAATATATTAGTGAAAAGAGAATTTAAAAATGTACTGTACTAGGAAAATTACAAAATAAACACATATTAAACAAAATTGCATTCTAAAATGTATGTATTATGAGACGTATCAAATAAATTTGTATGGATTTTCATTCATTTTTGTTAAAAAAGAAAATCCTCATAGTTCAGGATGAACCAAATTTAAGGCTGGAGAAAATTCTGAAATGTGATATGAATCAAATTTTAATTAAACAACAGAGAAACCAAAATAGACATTCATCCTTATTCACCATTCCAGATTTACTAAAAATTTCCAAGCTCAGCTACCCATTTGTCCATTCTAGGGCCACCAGTTGGTTATGTCCAAGTAGAAGAACATTTGAAATCAAATGTAGGCAATCTCACTTGCAAAGGCACTTGTTTTATCAAGTATATAGCGAGGAAAAGGTCAAATATGATTGGTATAAGGCAGGAAGGCAGGTTTATTTCAGTGCAGAAATATGGGACACCAAGATGAAATGTTTTACAGTCAATTCTCCCAACCATAAGACCAGTTTATGTTGTGCATTATATATACACAGTACTAATACAACAACTAATACAACAACACAAAAACATACACATACACACATATGTTTAAAAAGAAGCATTAAAATAGACTCTTATTCAGTGCAGTGGCTCTTGGCTGCACTCCAATAAATCCATATACAAATGGCTCTTTGACAAATGTTTGCTTTGGGTTTTACAATCGTATTTTCCTTAGTAACGCAACAGAATAGAAAGTAGGGTGTAAGTTCACTTTGTGTGACCACACCCACCTCCTCCCTGTTTGCACAGAAGTTGAGCAAATGGAAACATGGGTATTATATGTTGCTTTGGGCCTCAGCTGCCAAGACTAGGTTGCTGTTCAGTTCTGCAGCTGTTATTTTGCAGCTAGATGCTCAAGTGGAACAGACCAGTATGCTATAAGCAAGAGAAGAGGAGGGCTATTTCTTTGCCAGATTTAAAAGGGTAACTTGAAAGTGATCAGTTATAATGAACATGTCGGCCTTAATCAGCCATGAAGAAGCCTTATCCACAGGCAATTTAAGATGGAACTAGAAGGTGATAACATGCATGGTGCCAACACCAATATATTTCTGGTAGCCCTTGAGGTTTGCAAGGGGCAGGTCAGATCTAATGCCCTGCGTAATCTATCTGGAACCAGAGTGCAGTGAGCTTGAGCCCTCTCAAAAGCAAGGCAGGGGGGCTGAGCCCTTCCTGAAATGATCAGGCAAGATTCCTATGAAGATTCAGGGTCTTCTCCCTTTCCTTGGTATATTAATTTTATGCCTGAAACAATTTTAGAATATTTCATTTATTATTTTGTCACTGTCTTCATGGTAGTCTCATTGCTAACTTCTTTAATAGGTGGTATTGTTATTATTATTTACTATATTCTGTGTTCTTACTTTTTGGTACATACATAACATTCAAGGGCAAAAACTCATAATGACTTCCTTGCCAGTCTTGAGTCCTTCCAGCTTAAAAACAGCTCCACGGTCCTTGCTACCATCCTATTCTATTATCATAGTCCTTTCATGATCTGTAGATTAAATTAAAGAGCAAATTAAATACTGTGGAAATGAAGGCCAAAGTAAATGTGACATTAATTTGTTCTACCAGGGTTGCCCTAAGACATTTCTGAGCTTGAGACAGGGCAGGAAATGGTGCCTCCGCTCACCCCAAGCAAAGCTGCACAATGCCACCCAAACTACCCAGGTAATATAAATACTCAAATAAATAAATAAACAAATAAATAGCTGCTACTTGCATTTCAAGGAAAAGCTTGACTGGTGGCAATGGTAGTTTTCTTTGAAAGACACCTTTCAGTTTCAGAGAGAACATATTTCTTGCGATACCTTTCTACTCTGCATGCTTCGGCATAACCTTCAACTGTCCCAGTTTGGAAGGGATGGCCCTGGTTAATTCTCTTACATCCAACTTTCTCGGTTGCTTTTAAAATATCCTAGACTTCTCTCTACTCCTTCTAATGTCCCTCATCACCCTCAGCTTACTTCAAGTGCTGCACACTGAGGACATGACCATGCAAGCCTCATCCTCACTGCAATTGCCTTTGTCAATGAAAATGGAATTGCAGTCAGCCTTCCATATCTACGGATTCTTTTATCTACAGATTCAAGCATCCACGGCTTGAAAATGTTTTAAAAATGTATGAATTCTGAAAAGCAAATCTTGATTTTGCCATTTTATATAAGGACACCATTTTATTATCCGCCGTACCTAATGGGACTTGAACATCCACAGATTTTGGTATCCACAGGGTGTCCTGCAACCAAACCCCAGAGAATACCAAGGGTCAGTGGCATCTCTAGGGGGGTGCAGACCTCACTGGGTGACACCCTAGAAGAGGAGTGACACCTGGCGGGTGGCCTGGAAGGGAGGGAGAGGCCCAGCGCCCCCCATCCCTGCCCCTCATGGCTTTACTTACAAGTAAAGCCATGCAGGACAGGGAAGGAAAGGACCTGGAGCTCCCCCATCTCTGCCCCACACGGTTTTACTTCCAAGCAAAGCCATGTGGGACAGGGAGAGAGTGTGTGTCCTCTTTTGACTCAGCCCCTGCAGCCACACCTCCAAAGCCCTACCCCCCACCAAGTGACACTCTTGTGTGGGACGCTATCAACTGTTTTCCTGACTACCCCTTAACCCTGCCTGTCTGCCCTATGCCCTACGCAGAATGCCTTTGGGCGGTGGAAACTGCACTCTTTTTAAATTGTATTGTTTTATACTTGTTTGCCAGCTTGAGTCCCTATATTGGGGGAAAGGCAAGATATAAGAAAATAATAATAATAATAATAATAATTGTTGTTGTTATTATTATTATTTTTATTTGGGCTCGGGCATAGTGAAGGAGAGGGGGGAGAAGAGAATACATTGACACATGACTGCCAATATCACAACTGCCAAAGTTGGCTAATTTCAGACTACCAATATCACAACTGTCTATATATCATACAAGATTGTGGACATTAAAATCAGTTTAACCAACTTAGATAATATAAAGCTATTTAAATTCCATTTAAATTACTGTAAAATAATTTAGAGACGGGATCTCTAACCAGGGAAAGAAAGAATGCAAGTCCCCATTTTCTATCTAAGACTGATCACCCTTCTTCTCATTTGTTTACATTACAAAATACATGACATTATGTATCATATGCATCTGAATTTCATTAACATCACATTTGGCCATGCAAGACTCTTTCATTATCAAGGGTGTATAATTCATATATGTTCAGGGCAGGACAGGGCTTTTGCTTTGGTAGTGGTAGGGGATATCTTTGGAAGAAGTCACACAAAAGCCTAGAAAAATCTACTTCCAAGATGGCAACAGGCATATTGACTAGTTTCCTAGAAAGTAGGATTAAATTGTGTGTTCTTTATACATGATTCTCCCCTGCTCTGACACTGGAAGAGGATGATTCGCCAGCTGCCAGGTAGAAATGAGATTGAAGAAGGAAGCCAACCAAGGGTGGCAAGGACTTAGAATTTTTCTTGGGCACTGAAATGTATAATCCGGGACAGGCATGACACATGATGCTTCTCATATCCATCAAAGCCTGGCTCCATTGCAGAATGGAGGCAAAAGAGCACAACCTGTAGCAAAGGTGTAGTGATTCCTACACTGGTCGTTGTGTAGAGATTTCCTCTCTCATTTCCACGAACAGACAGGCAGCTAAATTTGACTTAAACATTGGCAATGGAACAGTGTCTTTCACAAGATGCAGGCTTGGTGCAGGACTCTGTCTTACAGCAAAAGGGTATAGCTGGGAAGCAGCTGCTGCTACTGACACCGTCCTATATCTGCTTCATATTTTTCATATTCATATTTGTTGTTTCATACTGTATTTCCAAAAAGTATAGACCCATTCAATCCATGAGGTCACCTGAAGATGCTCTCTTGGTGGTGCCACACACTCCTGAGGTCAGTTCTGAACTCACTTGTTTGGAATTTACAGTGATGATTCCAGTTTTGTGAAATATCCTTCACTTTGATATCAGAACACAAATGAAAAATTCTTAATTTAAGGCACATGTTGAAGAAAGTTGCCTCTTTTGGCAAGCCTTCCTTGTTTGTTTCAGCTTTACCATCTCTGTGTGTCTTCAAGTTATTTTTGTCCATTTTGAGGAGTTCTTGCCTTGCCTTCCTTTGAGGTTGAGAGAGTGTGACTTCCCCAAGGTCATCCAGTGGGTTTCCATGGATGAGTGCATATTTGAACCCTGTTCTCCCAGTGTCCTAGTCCAACACTCAAACCACTACACTACACTGGTTCTCCATATTTAGGCTACTCAACGTTAAATACACGATGGGATCCATTGCTTATAGTGAATCACTGGAACTACTTCTAGTCATGTCGTACTTCTGTAATTCAGATGTTACCACAGATGAGTAATAGCAAAGTGGGTTAAACAAAAAATAAGAGTTGAAATGTGCTTTCATGTAAAGCACTTGGTATTTCATTTGCACACTTTTGTTCAGAAGTTAGCCCATTAACCTCCAGAAGCCCAAGTCAGCATGGTGAATTGTAAGGAATTTGGAAGAACTGTAGTCCAAACGTTGGGCAGGTAAAAGGTTTCACGCTTTAAAAAACCAACTTAATATGATAGAAGACTCAGCTTAGAAATGACTATGCTTTACTTATGAGTAAAAGAGTTATCCACGAATGCAGTTGACACTATCAGTCCTAGTGCTACCAGGCCAATTTTGTAGCTATGCTATCTTCTTATCCTAAATGTTGTGTTGTGGGGCGGGGAGACAGAAGACACAATGGGGAAACATGGAAAGGTTATATCTCTCTGATACAGTTTGACAAATGTGTCTGGATAATTGTACCAGAAAAACCTTTTCTGGCAGCCTCAACTCTGATAGTGTTACATTATAATATTTACTAGTTTGTGTAATATTAAATTTTGAACTGTGGGCCTTCATCACACCTATCCTTTTCACAAAATCCGCAAGAAGTGTTCAAAACTACAAGGAGCTGTAAACAGCTGAACACAGCTGCATAAACAATAAAAATGTGTGTATATATGTAAAGCTAATGGATCCTAGCCACCCCAAAATACCAGGGTAGCTGATAAACAATGCACTGTTATTGAAAATCCAGCTACTGTAAGCATCGCAGCTAAATGCAGTGAGAACACAGGAGTCCAGGGGATTTGGCAGATGATCGTGTAGCTCCAAAACACACTGCAGGAATGATCCAGTCTGAGGCTGCTTTAACTACCCTGGCTCAGTGCTAGGGAATCCTGGGAACTGTCGTTTTGTGAGACATTTAGCCTTCTCTGGCAATGAGAGCTCTGGTGCCACAATGAACTACATTTCTCAGGATTCCCTAGAACTGAGCCAGGGCAATTAAAGTGGTCTTTCTGCAGATTCTATGATTCTATGAGCATTTTGGACCGTAGTTCCTGCCCATCAGACTCTGTGAAGTCTGGCTTTACTACACCACTGTATTTAACTTGTGGCCACTGCAAACCTTTTCACCAGCAGTGGCTGAAGCTGACTGGATATTTTATATGAAGAGTGGTCATCCAGATGTTTTAGACCAGTCCTTCTCAGACTATCTGAAACGGGAGAATGCCAGTTATTTTTTCCAATATGCCTGGGACCAACATCATATTTATGCTCACAGGTACAATCATTCCTTTCTTTTCTGGAAACTTTCCAGGGAATGGCAGCTAAAGGACCTGCACCAATCCAGGGACTACCATTTTGACTAGTTTTAGGCTAGGCCTTCTATAATCCCAAGAGACCTCTTTCAGCTCTGTAGTTCTACCTCTGGCCATTCTGGCTGGAGCTGATGGGAATTGTATATCAAAATAACAGGAGGAGCAAATGTTCCCTCCTTGCCACTGTTTCACATCAGTGTCATACCTGTGTCTTATTTAAGGAACCAGTTCCTTTGGACTTTATCATATGGAGAAAACTGGGGGTTTAAACAGTCATTTTCCCTAGAAAGTTGTGTGATCACGGTGAAAATTTTCACATGATGTTGTGATTAAATAGGACTTATCCTGGAAATAACCAGGGAATAACCAGCAACAAATAATTCATAGGTAAATCTTGTTTATTCCCTGGTTATTCCTAGAATAAGTCCTCTCTAATTGCGATCATGCAACTTTCCTGGGAAAATTACCATTTAACCCCCCTGATTTTCCCCATATGTGATAAACTCCTTGGAGGGGGGAAATGCCCAATGATTTTTATTGTTTATCATGTGTTAAATAAATACACCATTGTCTTTTGCCCAAGAAGACAAATACCAAAGAGAAAGGCAGTGTGCATATATGGGTGTGTGTTTAATTAATGTGAGAACTTTCTTACAGATTTCACTGAATTCTCATCTCATTATTGCAAGAAGTAATAACATACTTGTTCCAGATACAGTGATATAAGTGTCCAGTGTTTGCTTATTCTACATTTTCCCCTCCAAGCCATCCTTTCTTAAATAAGAATATATATAATCTGTTTGAACTGGAGAAGACAAACAACTGCTGTTGGATAACATAATGAGTTGTTCATTTAACTACTAATTGCCACAAATAGTGTAGTAAATGGCTTGCTTTGCATAAAACAAACAGCATACTTAAGAATGCCTTTCTGGAAGGCATTGCTTAGATTTATCTATTTGAGCCTAACAAATTTTTGAATGAGATGCCTAGCTCTGAATGCAAATTGCATACTGTGTGTTGCTTTGCTAACATTTTTTTTTTGTTTTCACTGCTTACTGGTTTGTATAAATTGTATGGTTTTATGGGTGTTTTATTGGTGTCCCCCTTCTAAAATTTTAAGCTTGAAATTAATATGACACAACAAAGATGCATGTTCCTAAAGAAAACAAAGGAAGACATTCACCACAGTGACCTGGAATGGTGATGAATGGCTGTGGGGGCCCAATGTCTTATTAGGCTAAGCAGGCTAGGTAAGAAGCCGGGCCTATTGACAGCACATATTCCACTTCAACTACCATGCAACATCCTGCAGACTCCTGGGGTGTCTGTAGTTTGGTGGGGCACTAGAGCTCTCTGGCAGAGAATTCCAGGTACCTCTTCCTCAACTCCAAATCCCAGGATTCTACAGGACAAATAAAAGTCATAGCGATTGAAGGACTTGTCACATGAGTGATACTAGCTAGTCACGAATACAAGCACATGGTGATGCTATCTAAACAATTCCTTTAAAAACAGGTACTGGAGGGAGGGGGTTAATACTCACATGAGTGTCCATAAAAACCAGGGGCTCATTCACACTACATAATTCTAACGCAATGATTCCACTCTGTCATAGTTTGTTGTGCCACCAGAGCTCTCTGACAGAGAAGACAAAATATCTCACAAAACTACAAATCTTAGGGTTCCATAGCATTGCACCATGGCTGTTAAAGCCATGTCAATCAGCATTATTTCTTCAGTGCTGATACACCCATGATGGAAAAGATGATGGAAAACACTCAGCAGTGACATGAGGTTGCACAGGTTGATCTTTGATCACCGTATATACTTGACTATAAGTCAACCTCATCTATAAGTTGAGAGCAGGTTTGGGGGCCAAAATTATGGATTTTGATATGCCCTGTGGATAGGTCGAGGGTAAAACCTAGGGCCATATAACAAAGGAACTAAAGGATGGTGCAAAGCAAAATAATATTAAAGAACTTACAAAATCTCAGATGACATAACTCTTTCTGCTCATTCTTAAGGCTGGATGGATGAGAGAGCAGAGGAGGTTGATGCTTCCAAGACAGATTACACTTTTGCCTTTTATCAGAGGATGGTTACTTCCTTTAAATAAGAGTTAAAATACACTACTTACATTGACCCATGGATAAGTTGACTCAGGCTTTTTGGGTCAATTTTTTGCCCTAAATTTCAAGACTTATACATGAGTATATACAGTATCTCCCAATACGGGTGGGGATTGGACTCAAAGAAGCAAGTGTGGTTTAAGCACCTGGCATCCTGGGGAAACTGCTAGGTTCACAGGATCTCTGGTTGTCTATCTCTTTGTGATTGTCTAACAGGAAATCTCTAAAGATATTGACTTATGTTAACATCTCCATTCTTGTAACATTTCTCCTAATCTCTAGCTCTTTCTTAAGCCTCCAGACCTCTACTTCCTTTTATTGTACTTCTAGCCTTTGCAATAGAACCTGCCCATGTGAATTCCCCCCTCAGGCCTAAAAGCTTCTTCTGCTGTTATCTCCAGCCTGCAGGTGGAGATTAGAGGATATTTGAAAGCATTTAAATTTTAAATATCCTACATTAAATTCAACCATGCCTGATAGGCCAGAAAGCTCTTGTACTTGTTCAAACCTACAAATAGATATCCTTGGGACTGACCTGTCCCATGTACTCTAGGTTGGTCAGTTGTCCAAGTTGATATGAATTACATCTGATCCCTCTTACTTGACTTTGGCCCCACCTTCCCCGTCGTTGCCTTTTTCCAATGCCAATTCCAACCTAGTCCTGCCCATTGCTGGAATGTGATCGCTGACATCCTTTTCAAACTGGCTTTTGGGCTCTAAGCCAAAAAATGTTCCCTGCCCTTGCTTTACAGAGACTCCTGGGAAATATAGCAGTGTGGTAGTATTTATAAAGAGATTAGGGTTGTTAGGGTGAAAACCAGAGATGGCTCCTGTACCCCAAACAGGTGTGTGGAAGAGGAAATTCAGCTGTTGTTGCTTGTTACAGATTTGGATAACAAGCAACATCTGCTAAAACCTTCTCTTTCATGCAACCATTAAAGGTATTGAAGACAGCTCCAGTTCTCAGTCTGGCAATCCTATACAACGAGGTCCATTAGTTTCTGATGTCATGTCTGCCCTCGGTCTACATTAATGCAAATGCTCTTTCTCTTATACACACACATATACGTGCATACATGATTCATTGCACTCTTCCCTGAGAAACTGCTGTTACGTCTGGCCTGATTTTTAAAAAAGGAGTGGCAAGAAACAGCAGAGAAGCCGCAGTGTCCAGAGAAACCAGATCAACAGCAAAGCATGTGAGCTTGCAGCACCTGCTCCCCACCCTCTCTCATGCACTGTAGCAGGAATAGAAGAGTGTGCGCAGTTCAGCTCTTTTTCTTTGAAGGGGAAAAGGTTGCTGCTTGCTCAGCCTCCTCCTCACCCTGCTTTCCTATATGACAGAGTTGGAACTTGGGAGGATGGAGTGGTGGGGAGTAGAAATGGGCACAGTGGCGGAAGAGAGCCACTGGCACGTGCTTTTTCTCTTGGACTGAAGAACTAGAAAGGGCTTCTTTGGCCCATGTGCCTCATGCATCCAAGAGAAAGAAAGCCAGGCCAGTTGGGAAGGCAGGCTGTGCAGCACCCAGCTAGTGCAGCTGCCTTTCTCTGCTCGCTTCAAGCCAGGGAGAAAGGCCAGCCATGTCAGCAGCTGCTCCACAGTTAGGGATGGTGACTCAACTGGCTTTGTTTGCCTTGGGAGGAGGTGAATAGAAGGTGCAGTGGTAGCAGCAGGCAGGTAGTGACATGGCAGTAGCTTGGGCTATTGACTCCCACACCGGCACTGCCTGACCCATGCAGGATGACCAGACATCCTCCCTTTCCAGAGCATGTCCTATATTTCAACCTGCTGTCCAGGAAGAATTCCAAAATGTTCTCCATTTTGAGCATGATTAAGACACAAGCATCTACATTTATATTAGTATTTTAAGCTTTTATTTGGCAATGCCCTACAGTTTTCTTCAGCGTTCCACACTTTGCAGTGCCTTGTCCTCCTTTACTGTTAGGACACCAGGTCACCCTGGAGCCATAGGACCCAACCTATCTCATGGGAGCAACCAGTTCTGTCCAGAGTTACTTTGTTGTGGAGGGGGAAGCATAAAACAGTATGCTCCCTCTCAACCAGTACAGTGGGCCCTTGGTATCTGCTGGGGTTTGGTTCTAGGACCCCCCATGGATTCCAAAATCTGTTGATGCTCAAGTCCTGTTATATACAATGGCCTATTAAAATGGTGATCCTTATATAAAACGGCAAAATCAAGGTTTGCTTTTTTGGGTTTTCTATGTTTTTGAATATTTTCAAGCTGTGGATGGTTGAATCCATGGATAAAGAATCCAAAGATACAGAGGGCCAACTATAAAACTCCATGCCTAAGGAGCCTGCACCTAATGAGCAAACCATATTATGTTTAAGTGTTACAGATGTGTTTTTGCAGAGCTTCGAAAGGTTAGTATTATTTATTTTGGATTACAGCTCACAGAATGCCCTAAGCCAACATGTCCACTGACTCGTTTCCCAAGCTCTGGTTTTTAACTGTTTGTCTTTTATGTTTTATATTTGTGATGTTGTTTTGTTAGTTGCCCAAAGGATCACTGGTTGTGGCAAGGTGGAATATAAATTTAATAAACAAGCATAAGTCCATAACCACAGGGGTTTTTTGAGGCAGTTCAACTCACCAACCTAGGTCAGCTCTCCAGTTTTGATTCTTCAGCATCCACACATTGACACAGAAATTTCGAAATAGAATTTTTTTTCTATAGTTGGTAGCACTCAACTATTTTATATCTGAATAAAATTCTGATCCATAATTATATTTAGGAATATTGTTATAATAATCTACTAGGGTGAGGAAAATGTGGCCCACTTGTTTTCTGCACTCCATAGCCCCGGATAACTCAAATAAATTTTTAATGCAAAATATGCCTTCCCAGGACAGTAGGCAATTTCACCAAGTTTTTCTTGTCTTCCAACATTTCATAGATGAAAACCAGGACATGTGTGGCCAAGTTATGAAGCTAGGAGAGGCTGCAGCACTTTGTTTTTGCCTGAGCAAAATTCTCCTCCCTCTTTTCTTCCCTACTCATCTCCCACGGGTTAACTGTGTCCAAAATATGGATATTATCACACTGCCTTGCCACCCATCCTCAGTGTGGGTTGAAACTTTTGCAATTTTTTAAAGAGTGGGTCTCACCACACACCTCTGTGCCCAGTCTGGAGGCATTGTGTACCTGATCTTCTTTGCGAAGTACGGGAGAAGTACAGATCGGATACAAAATGGCCAAGGTCGGGTATGTGATACCTCCAGACTGGACATGGAGGTGTGAGGTAAGACCCATTCTTTGAAAAATTTCAAAAGTTTCAGCCCACGCTGAGGCTGGGCGGAAAGACGGTGCAATAGTCACTTATGTTTGCACTTTTAATTCAGGCCATGTCTGCAAGGAGGGAAAGAAATATCCCTGCCCATTCCCACTTCTACCTGATTAGATGATGCATGGGGCCCAAAACAGGTGAAAGATGGGTCCAGTCTACACTCCAGGGTGATTATCTGGAGTAAAAAGAGTTCCTATTTGCTCCGAATCAGGCTGGAAACTCTAGAGAATCCCTTGAGTGTACAGATTGCATGCCGGTGCAGGGATGGGGGTGGAGAAGCATCAGTGGGCAGGAGGAAGAGGTCAGGAAGAGGTGCCCTGGGCAAAGTGAGCGGCTGATCTGGGGGGGGTGTGGACAATGCTGTCTATTTCGACACATTGTGGGTGCTAGTTGTGTGGAAAGCTCATCCTCCCTATGGATCCAGAAGCCCAATGGTAAACTGGGTTTTAAATATTGCAGTAACAGCCTCAGTTTGCAGCGAGTGACGTAAGACAATGATCAATAGGGGGAAATGGGAAAAGAAGAAAGAAACTGGGATATTTTAAATGCAGCTGAAAAAATGAGATGGCAAAGGATTAATCAGCACTGTCTCTGCCAAGTGTTTTGGAGGATGAATCATTTGGGGTCCAGAACTGACTCTGTTTTTTTCAATAGGAAGACAACCGGAAGTCAACTGTGGTTGGGCATGTTGTGTCAAATAAATAAAAGACAAGCTCAGGCAGAGTGGGGACATATCGGGGCATGAGTCCCCCAGTCCTTGATAGATGCAGCCTTGATAACTCATACATATGCAGAGAGAAAAATTCATATTTATATTTATGAATAGAAATGCCACTTTAGTCTTTGCAGTTAACTGTCTAGTTTACCAATATCTGTTCAATGGAAGCTTTTTGTGTGTGAATTGCCTTAGCTTTTCTCCAACTGTGGCACATGGGTCCAACAGATAACATAACCCTCCTTTCCCCTGCCAGCGGAGTAAGAACTGTTTGTGGGTAATGATGCATACTTAAAGCAACGCTATGATCAAATGAGCCGTGTTTTTTTAAAATCCCTTTAAGGAATGTGGCATATGGACAGTTTAATGCAATGGAGCAAATGCAGAAAGTGTACAGCTGTGGTACTGGCATAAAGGAAAGATCAAGGAAATCTAGAAAAGATTTGGTTGGGTCAGGTTGCAAGAAACCAGATTCAAACCCCACTTACTTTGTGAAGCTTGTGAGCAAAAGGGGCCTCTCTCTCCCCTGCATGTGGTCAGGTTACCACACATAAACTCTTGCATATACTTCCATATACTCTTGTGAATATAGATAAGATTGAAAATTGTCGATAAGTACAGCATATTGAAGAAATGGGGTCTGGTTTTCACTTTACATTTGACATTTAGGTATGAATATGTGAATGCAAAATACAGTTGGTCCTCTGTATCCACAAGTTCCTTTTCCATGGATTAAACCATCCTCAGCTTGAAAATATTTTTAAAATATATTAATTCCAAAAAGTGACCCTTGATTTAGCCATTTTATACAAAGGGCACCATTGTACTATACAACTATATACAATGGGACTTAAGCATCCATGGATTGTGGTATCCACAGAGGGTCCTGAAACCGAACCCCAGTGGATACCAAGAACCCACTGTACACATATTGCTTATCATATCTGAAGTACCTGTTTGTGTGAGTAAAGGCAAAAATACAGAAACAGGGGCTGCATCTGAACTGCATAAATAGTGCAGTTCGACACCTCTGATTGCCATGGCTCAATGCTATGGAATTCTGGGATTTGTAGTTTTATGAGATATTTGGCTTTCTGTCAACAAGAGCTCTGTTGGCACAACAAATTATAAAACTCGTGATTTCTTCTCTTAGGATCCCATGACAGTTAAAGCAGTGTCAAACTGCATTATTTCTGCGGCACAGATGCAGCTTGGGACCAAATCTTTCTGGATTCTAGGGTATTTTGAAATGGTCATACACCTGCTCTTCATATGAGAGGTATACATATTTTGTATGTCAAATGGACAAGTGCAAAATGTAAACAGTAACCAGCTCCAGCTCCTAGGAGAGTGCTGTTGGTGCATGGCATAAATGTAGACATACAGCAAAATAGTCCACTGATATATTTTGCCACTAACCAACTTCCAGTTAAATCCGAGCGCACAGAGAGAAACATGTTACTGCCTTGATTTTTCTTTTCTTTTTAAATGTCTGCTGTTGTTTCCTTCCCCTAGAGAAGTAATTAAGACGCAGCCTCATTTCCTCCAGGCTTTGATTCTTTGGTTTCTAGAGGTATTTCCGTAGTGTCCTTAACTGTAGCTTAATTATGAATGAGGCTGGATTTTTCTGAGTTGTCAACCTTGGGTTTCAGAAATGCTGGTACCAAGGCAGAATGTAATAAACTCCACTGGTAGAGATTTTCAAACCAAAGCCTGGGCAGCCCATGGTAATGTTATTAAGGTTTATGAATTAAGTACCAGCCACAGTTGCCCACAGCTTGTCATTCAAGTGCATCTCTACCCCCATATTTTCATGTCTGGAAATTAAGGAAGAAATCTTAGCTGAAGGGGCTATTCCCAGATCAAGGTGAAATGAGGCAATTTTTTTCCTCATCTTTGGAAGACAAGATAAAGAACATTTAATGTAGCCTACCTCCACTGCAAAACCACCTCTGAATATTACTTGCCCAAGAAATTCATGGGGCTGCCATACGCCGACAGGCGACTTGAAGGCACATGCAAAAACACATAGATAGCAAGAGGATGAATGCAGAGCATAGCAGAGGATGAACCTTGGTGTCCCAAAGACTGGGTGGGTGGGAAGAAGAAAGCTAACTAAGGGTGTATCCAAACTTCAGAATTAAAGCAGTTTGACATCACTTTTACTGAATCCTGGAATTTGTAGTTTGGTGGTGAGGCCCCAGAGCTCTCTGGCAGACCAGGCAGAATACTACAAGTCTACAATTTGTACAGTCTACAAATCCTAGTATTCCACAGAAAGGAGCCATGGCAGTTAAAGGGAGTGTCAGACTGCTTTAATTCTGTGCATCCTATGTAACTACATAGGCCTCCTTCAAAAAAAAGTATTTCCATGTTGCATCAAGAAATTAATTAAGCCTAGAAAATGGTAGCAAGCTGATACTCTGCTAGGTGAGTTGGATATCGGCATATAATTATTCCCCACTTGCCTGGAGCTCATCCCATCAAATCTGGAAAATTTGCACCCTTGTATTGGAGGTCACCCATGAAAATGGGAAGCTCAGGGCCAGGCCCTGAGATCTGTCAACCGTATTTTCTTTGCTCTTGCGGAAGGTACAGGAGACTATGGTGGTCTGAACCTATGCATATGTTTTCTAGTGCATGGTGATGGAGCCATGGAAGGAGTTAGTGGGACAGCACTCCTCAGAACAGCCATGGTTGTGCTGCTACTTTTCCATCCTGCCTGTCCTAGATAAATAACTCATCGGGAGGCCTTGCAGAAAGCACACAAATATTCTCAGGGCATAGATGTACTCTCCTGTGTCCCATACAGCATCATAGGGAATGTAGGTCTGGGAGGCTGAGCTCCACAATCTTGCACCATAGAGTGTGCATGTGTGTGAATTATACATGTCAGCATTGCTAAATCAGTGGCAGGAAGCTTCCAGGGGGTCAGAAAACCAGCACAGGCCCTCTGGGATCTGGGAAGGCATGCCTCTCTATGCATGCTACTTCCAAATGCGATGGCATGTCCCGTAAAGGCTTCCAGAGGCAGACATGACCAAGTTAGGCAGTCCTTTTTTAAGTTTAATTTTTTATTGTTAAGATTCATACATTGAATACTGATTATTATATGATTATATATATATATATATATATATTCCTTTTGTCTAAATATCTTTACTATCCCACCTTAGTGCTCCCCTTCCCTGGAGCCATTTTCACCCTTATATACCATCCAAAGTCTCAGTTCCATCTTCTTTTCTCAATACTTTCTCAATAAATTACTTCCAAATTCCATCAATAACTTCTCTTCCATAATCCCTTTTTTACTTTCAGTTTGCATGTCAATTTATCATTAATCGCTAATTTCCATACCTCTTTATACCAATCTTCCAGTTCTATAATTATTTTTGTTTTCCAACATCTTGCTATAATTAATCTCGCTGCTGTAATCAAATTTGTCACCAAATCTTTTTACCTCTTTTTTCTATTTCTCTGAGTTACATAATGATAATAATGCTATATTTGGACTTCTATCTATTTTTGTATTCATAATACTTTCTATTTCTATTATCACTTCTTGCCAAAATTTTTGTACATATTTACATTGCCACCACATATGCATATATGACCCTACTTCTTGACAACCTCTCCAGCAATTTTTAAAATTATTCTTATCAATATTATGTAATCTCACTGGCATCAAATCAATTTATAATAATTTTCCTTAACCCATACCAATAAGTTCTTCAAGTGTCTTTGTTCCCAAATTTTATCCCATTCCTTATCACTTATTTTACATCCTAATTCTTCTACCCACATTCCTCTCAAAATATTTTCCTTTATTATCCCATTAGGGAGTCCTTTGTGGTGGCACAAGGGCCTGAAAAAATGGGTGTGGGAGCTGGATGTTGCCCATAGGCCACACTTTGCCTACTCTGACCTAAATTGTAGTTTTGACTAAGTTACTAAATCAGTATCTGATACACACACACACACACACACAAACCCTACTCCCACCCCTTGCAAATTTTACTTTTTTGCACTAGGGCTAATCCCCATCAGCAAGATCAATGGGAGTACTACTCCAGCAAAGTAACTTTTCCCAGTCTCTCAACACACACACACACACACACACACACATGAAATGTGTTTGTGTTAAATGGCACTGTATTATTTTTTGTTGAAGGCAGTGTCATATGGTCTATGTAAGATGGCATGGGGTAGGAGCTCATGATCTTCCAAAAGTTTATTAGAACGTGAGTTATTTTCTGGAAATAATACTTGCTGTAAAATATAGAGTGTGTTTCTAATGGTAATAATGACCTACAAATCTCTGTTCCCCAAGCATTCTGCCAGCTCTAATTATAAATACATGGGCTAAGACTCATTAACTCCATGACTGTTATTTTTATTAAGTGTCTTATCCATTTCTGCAATCTATGAAAACATGATCTGGAGGATGCTTTTCCTCTTCAGCATGCTGAGACTGAGGTGTAGATCTCAACTGCATTCATATAATTTATTGCATGCATCTGCTGCTCCATCATGATTCGTCTTCCAAGGCAATCATTGCAGATCCACAAACAAACAATTCTATAAGTTGGCAGAGGAGTATTTGCAGAACAATAAAATCAGAAAGGGATATTGCCATCTGTTCCTGTACAGCTATATGAACGTTCACACTTTGAGAGGGCCTGACAGGAAAAACAAATAGGGGCGTCATTAGTTTCCTTAGATTTATGCCAAACGAGAATGCCAAAAATGTTGTTTGAACCCGTTATTGTTTGCTCATAAAAACACTGTGAAGTGGGGGCGGGGAGGAAAGTTAGCTTGTTAATAAAATGAGCCCTCAGAAGCACTGAACCAAATTGAACTGTGTTATTTCATACTTTTCTCTTTTCTTTTTTACAGTTCCACTATCTTATTTAGCCGCTTCAGATGGTTTATATATCTTAGGGCAAAATACGCGCATATTTTAAAAAGAGAGCAAGGGTATAACCACAAGGGAAATAATTAAATTTATCAATATATCTTCTAAACATTTTTTAAAAAATCCAATCAATCGTTGTGAAAACATATTAATAAAACAAGTTTTTTTTTTTAAAAAAAAATGATTTAACAAACAGCATAGTAAATGTGAAGAAGCCGCTTAGGTTCATAATGGAATCTAAGGGCCGAAACAGACACTGACCCTTTGATCGCTGGATTGGGGCTGCATTAGCCACACACTGTGACCACAATCCAGCTTTTTTTCTGGTGCAAAAAGAAGCTGCAAAACGCCACCTTTTCCATTGCTGCTACAACTTTTTGGCACTCCTGTGGCATGTGGCATGCGTTGTGCATACACCATGCCACCATGAAGCCACCATATTGTGCCGGTCTGTACCTGCCATAATTTTTCCAATAAAGCAACAAGGTAATATTTATTATTGTACTATCACCTAAATTATTGTAACCCATCTTGAATCCCATTGTGGGAGAAAGGTGAGATATAAATCCTTGAAATAAACAAATAACTAAATAAAAAAATAGTATAAAGCTGTCATCTCCATTCTGTAAAGAGCTCTGGAATTACTCCAGTTTTTTGTAGTTCTGGTAAGGTGTTTTTGTTTTTTTACATCAAAGTTTATTTAATTAAACCAAATTTATCCCTTAATCCTTTCTGAGGTTAAGCTTCCTTTCTTACCAGATTCAGACCTGTTGCTGTGTTTTATGCCCTCAAGCCTCATCTTTGGGATGATAGGTGCAAAGGGGTCTTGTAGCACCTTGAGACTAACTGTACAAAATAAATTGTAGAATAAGCTTTCATAGAATTGGTTTACTTCCTATAGTATGCTATCTGGATCTTACGGGAGATGAAGTCCAAAACATCTGATGGGTCAGAAGTTCCTCATTCCTTGCTTATGGGGTGCAAAATAAATGGGGTCTAGCTCCTTGGCCACCATTTTACATTCGACTTTGTCCTTGTCTCCTTCTCGTGAATTTTGCCCCAGCTCCATTTAATGGAATCTTGGAGTTCTGAGAAAAAACACAAATAAATAAAGTAGATTCCCTATGCCTGATTTCTGCCCACATATGCTCCACTGGGGTATTGTAGGGAAGAGAGGGAAGCTTGAGTATATCTATGTGGCAATTCACTTGAGAGATATCAATAAGTGGCTTTGAAGTCAAAGTGTGTCAAGTCTATATTTCTCCTATGTCCCTCTGGTCCAGTGCCTTCAATAGCCAACCTGATATGGTTGGAGTGCTTCCAACCACTATCTCCATTCCTGGGAAAGCATCATCTTCTAAATGTCCGTGTCTTAGGCTATTGTTCAATTCACTGGAGCAGCACCTGCAAGAAAAGAGGGCTGCAGAATCTGTGCTTTGGCTAAGGAGATTATTACATGCAGCTTTTAAACTGTGATTTACAGCTGGAAAAATGACTATGGTGATCCTTATTGCATGATGACACCTCTGACCAGGAGCTGCTGTGTCTTTCTTATTTATTTATTTATTTGAGAGATTTATATCCCGCCTTTCTCCCAAAATGAGATTCGAGGTGGCTTACAATAATTGAAAAAGATAGAATTAAAACATTGATTACAAAAGTTTAAAAAATAATTAAATATTAATAATATTAAAACATAGGTTAGAAACAGCATAGTTAAAACTGGTAGATCAGTGTATCTGAAATGTAGTTACGGCATCCCTTGTCATTGATGAGGGAAACCTGTCAATGAGCTTGCAATCGCTCTAATCCCCAAGTGTGAAATGTCACTGCTGGGGGAGTTGTGATATTGGCAGTTATGTGGTGTCTCTTCCTCCTCTCCCCCTTTCCCCATGCTATTTCCAAGCAGGCTGATTGTCTTTTCTTTTCTTAAACTTAAATCGCATTAGCAGAACACCAGGATTATGTTACAATAACATCTTTGCTTTATTTTTTTTAATCAACCCACCCTTATTGTTCATTCACTCCTTGGTAGACTATCTGATTCTAGCTCTGAATCCGTATTTGTATGTATGACTCAATGAACCAATTAACCTAACACAGTATTCTTTATATACATATCAGGGTAAGCGTGATGACCTGAGAAAAAGTCCTAGTGGAAGCATACCATTGAAGGGGAAAGTTGACAGAAATTGCCCAGAGTGGTGGATAAAGCCTAGCAATTATTTCTGAAGAAGAAAGAGAGAAGGTGTAAGGGCACTAGTAGACATAGGGTAAGGACGTCACAAGGAGCCTTTGCCAGCACATCAAGTATGATTTTAAAAGATAAAGGCCATGATGACATCCATTGAACAAACACAATGAATCTTGCACTGAAAGCATGTTGCACAGTATGGGGCCTGTACTACTTTTCTTGATCCTAATACTTTTTTGAGTACATTAGATACGTAGATGAATAGTCAGACAAATATATGTACTCTTGTGCATGCTCACCATCTTGAGTCTTTATATTGAGAGAAAGGTAGGATATAAGTGAATAATAAATAAATAAATAAATAAAGCATTCGTCCATCCATCCATCCATACACACATAGTCTGTTCAGCTCAAAAGTATGCGGTTCAGAAGTTTTATCTATGGACTAAAGATGTAAAGATCTCGGTGGTGGTGTACAAAATGGTGACTCATCATTTTGGCCCTGTTCTTATCCTCATTTCCAGCAGGGAGCTGCAGAACAGATGGCAAAGGCAGAGGAAATGAATATAAGCAGATAGTGATTAAGCTGGGTTTTTTTTTTCCTCCAAAAAAGAAATAAATGTTTTTCATATTAACAGTAGTTAAATATGTAATGAGCACTAGTTTCACCACTGGGGCCAATCCAGGATGATTTACATCAATGGGAAGTGGCTTGCTGCTGTTATTTTTTAATAAGTGCAAACATGGTATTTAATATTTCTTAAAATAGTACATTATCACAGATGGAATAAGGCACGACTGGAAAGGTGATATTAAAATGTGGGCGAAAGTAAGTTTACTTGTAAAGTTTGGAGAGGGGAAAGGCTGTTGGTTTAGCCATTCCAACAGATCTATTCTAACACGATGCTGCCTATCTTCTCTTTCCATTAATGATTGTCAAGATTATAAAATAACAAAACACTAATTAATCAACTAAAAATGGGGGGCGGGGGATGAAATCTTCCAGGAAAAGAACAAATCACCAACAACTAAAGACACGACAAAACACAATTCATTCATCCCAAAGTCCAATTTTGACCTCCCACCATAAACTGAGCAGTGAGGTATATGTATTTATTTATTTATTGCATTTATATCTCACCCTTGTGAGCTCAAGGCTTTCCTTTTTTGCCACTTTTAATTTCACCAAAACCCTGTGAAATAGGTTAGGGTGAGGTGCAACTGAGACAAGATCAAGGTTAGACTGGAAATATTCTGACTGCGTTTATTTTCCTGAACCAGGTGAAACATCCAGTCACTGTTCAGATGTGGAGTCTTGACATTACTGCCGAGTATGGGCTCATCTTTTCCTCTAAGAAGGCAGTCAATGAGTGTACCAGCCAAAGTGGCCAAACAGTAGTACTACTAGTTGCTGTCCCATAGGAACATCACTGGATCTGGAAGTACCTCCTAACTGCATAGTTAATTCTTGCAGAGTGGGTAGGCAAGAAGTAATGACTTTGTGTGAGTTCCAAGGATGGGGATGAGTGGGTGGTAAAGGAAATGGTGAAGTGCTCCTGGCTATGAGGGTTCCAGTAATGTAGAGCCAAGTGGCATGCGGCCTGGCTTGTCTTCAGAGAGCATAAGGCTGAGAAGAGGAACAGAAACTGTTATCTGACTTAATACCTCCCCAAAAGTATGGGAGCATGATCAAGGTGACCAGATGTCACAGTCATAAAGGGGGGACAAAGCACCGCAAAATGTAGGACGTTCAAGAATTTTTTTTTGGACATTACCAAATAAAAACCCAAAACACTCATTCTAAATATGAATGTGTGCTTTTTAGTCATTCTCAGAATGGAGGATGGTTTGACATTCTTCCTGGACAGAAAGGTAGGATATGTCTTGGAAAAAGAGGACATCTGAGCATAATCCCACATGTATGTGCTATGGAATGCCTTTCTAGAACCATCACAAAAGACTGATTGGAACTACTTTTGACCCAAACTTGATACAAAGTGACACAAAACTGCATGTTCTATGAACCACTCCCTCTACTCAATCAACTAGTCCCCCTAGTAAGCCAGGGCGAGCAAGGATCAAACACATTTGTGGTGGCTCTCATCTCTCCAAGATGTTACAGTATTAGAAAATCACCGGCAATAGAATATATTACAGTACTGATATCAGGTCTGGCAGTTTAATTTCCAGGAATACACATCCATAGTTATCTCAGTCAGCATGCTGTGTACTGTCACAACGGAGTGGTTAGTCTCTTTATTCACATTGTATTTTACCAGACTGGACTGTCTTCTGATGCATGTCTTTTCCCTTCTTCCTTTCCTGCTGTGAAAAGCATTCTCTCGTATGCTCATCTGACTCCTTTCTAAATCAAATGTTTTTTCAGTCAATTGAGGATTCACCTTACCACACTCCTTGAAGATAAAGCATTATTTAATGTTCCTTTTCCAGGACTTCTACTATGAGAAATAAATTCCCGGAAGTCCTGGAGCCCTGAAAGTAGGTGCAGGCACAAAAAGAAATGACTGAACCACAGGGGACCCTGCTTTCTAAGGATTCTAAGTTCTGGAAGTTGTGGAGTAAAATAAAAAAGTAGATTTTCCCAAGCTCTAGCTGTGAGATAAAGCCTCACAGAGTGAAAAGTCTGCCCCCCAAGCTCCCTGAACTGTTTTAAAATAGTTGTTTCTAAGGGACCCAGTGGCATTAATGTCCCTATGTAATTACAAAAATGTAGAATATATTCTAGCTAGCTTGAGGAGCAGAAAAGGTTCTCTACTACAGAAGCGATGGCATCACTGCTGAGAATGCCTTAGCTCTGTCACTGTCTTCCTTTGGATAAAGTGGGCATATCCACAAGATATCTAATATCATTTGAGACATCACTACCGAAGTACCGGTGGACCTGGCTTTTCAAATAAGAACAGGAAGGCTTTCGGGGGGGGGGGGGTGTTAATTATTATTTTAAAAACTAACCAGAAGAGATTTGAGAATAATGTGCAAACCAGAAGAGATAAATCAGTTGAATCTCAGTTAAACCTTTGCTTCTCTCCATTGAGGCAGGAATAAAAAGAAATCTGTCATTTAAAACAATACTGCAAATAATTGGAATCCTGTTCTTCTATTTATTTTTTCAATCCACTGGGATGCTCACCAGGAACGGTATTTTAATAATCCTGCCTTGTAATTTCGACTGATGTTATATTGGATTTGCATATCAGATCACTTCACAGTCAGCTAAGAGAACTCGATCTGAGCCTGTTGGTAGCTGTGAGTTGTGTACAAGGTTATGAAAGATTGCACACATTGAACTATATGGCAAGGTATCAGAACAGCAAGCGGATTCATCCATCAATACAGTTCCAGGAAAGAGGACATCCTGGTGTTTGTATGTGTTTTTCCAACAAGAGTAAGTGATATGTGAAAACAGGTCACCTTTCTGGATTTTACGCTCAAATGTGTTTCTCTTCCTGAATGTAACATCTCACTCACTCGCTCACTGATATGAGAGCAGATCCCTTCTTACTCTGCTTTAATTTGCATGTCCAGAAAACCTATGCTTTATCTAGCAAGAACAAACAGGACTATGCTGTGGAAGCAAAAAATTATCTAGCCATCCTCCATTGGATGTAGTGGACTCTTATACATCTGATCACATCTGTCCTGAAACACTGACACTATGTGAAACACAGCATGAAACTTTTGATTGAGGGGAAACCTAATGCAAGTGAACAGAGTACTTACTGAACAAAACAGGAAAAAAGGAGATACTGACTGGGGATCGGAAGGAAATGGAAAATGGAGATGGACCAGCTGCAATGCCTACAAATTAGGACAGTATATAAAGGTGAGGGAAGTATTCTAAGAATTCTTATGATGGGGTTTCTATAATACACCAGGTCACTTTTTTTTTCCAAGCTAAGAGATTTTTGCATATGTGCATGCAGTGAACAATCCCATTTGAAATAAGCAATACTGATTTGATGTGTTGGTTAGCATCACATTTGTGAGCAGATGTGTAAACTGGAATCAAATCTGTTACCATCTGTGGGTTAGTAACTTCTAATATAACTGCATGTTATCCAAAGTTAAGGTGGAGGAGGTGAATTGGCTCCTGCTGGGCTTTGAATGAATAAGATGAAGGCTTTAGGGTGTCTCATATCTTGGCTTTTTCTATCTTAATACATCAGTAGCATAGGAGAATGTAAATGTTCTGGTTTACATCTTGCCACCCTTTTGGTGTAGGGTATTGCTCTGGAACCACCTTGCCAGGGTGGAGTGGAGAAAGTCTCTGCCCTTGAGGCAAACTTTGGGTTTTGCTCACACTTGTAAAGTTATACATCCTACAGTGTCAACTAAAGATGGCATCTCTCCTCTGAATGAATGTCTTGAGGCAATAATGGACTGGATAAGGAAAAACAGACTGAAACGGAATCCAGATAAGACCGAGGTACTCATTATTAGAAGCCCTAATCCAGATATGGAAGTTTGTCAACTGGTCCTGGACGGGATTACACTTTCCCTAAAGGGCTGTGTTCGCAGCTTGGGGGTGCTCCTGGACCCGTCCCTTCAGATATCACCTCAGATAGATGTGACAGCCAGGAGTGCTTGTTATCAGCTTCAGCTGATACACCAGCTGCACTCCTTCCTGGAACTTGGGGACCCAAAAACTGTGGTGCACACATAGGGCTACCCTTGTACCTAGTCTGGAAACTTCAATTAGTTCAAAACATGGCAGCCAGATTGGTCACCAGGAGATCTAGGGGTGACCACATAACACTGATCTTGAAGTCCCTTCACTGGCTGCCTATTAGTTTCCGGGCCCAGTACAAGGTGTTGGTTATGACCTTTAAAGCCCTTCATGGCTTGGGCCCAGCTTACCTACGGGGCTGCCTTCTCCATACAATCTGCCCTGCACACTCAGGTCCTCTGGGAAAAAATTACTGCAGCCTGCAAAAACTGGGTTGGCAGTGGTTACCCGGAGGACCTTCTCTGCCGCTCCCAAGTTATGGAATGGCCTGCTGGAGGAGATCTAGAATATTGCTAATCTTGACTGCTTTTTTATAAAAAAGGTCAAGACAGATTTCTTCCAGCAGACCTTCCTAGATTAGCATCTCATTTGCCTCCCATTGAATGCCTCCTTTGTTTTAATAATTTATTTTGATAATTTAATTGCATTGTTTTTATTGTAGGTGGGTGGGTTTGTGGGATATTGTGTTTTATTGTATTTTAATGTTCTTTTAATGTTGGCAGCTGTCTCAATCTAAGTGGAGAGGCGGAGTATTATTATTATTATTATTATTATTATTATTAAGCTTGGGTAGGAGCACCTGAGTGTGCCTTCTATTAGATAACCTGTGGGGGAGCAACCCAGGCCAATAGATTGCTCCCGGGATCGGTGTTTCACCCAAGGCAAGGCTGGGGAGGCAGTCAAGAGATGACACCTGGCCTTGGCTGAGCTTGCATCAGGTTAACCCCCCCCCCCCTTGTGCAGGATTCTAAGTTTACCCCAATATTATTCCATTGTAGGTCATCAAAAAATAGGAGGAAGGTTCATGACTCAGAGGTAAAAAATGGAGTCCAGGAGACAACATAGCATTTATATTTATTCACTGAGACCATAGGTTCACTGAGACCATAGGTTGCACATGCAGTACATCACATGGGAAAATGTACATTCAGAAATGTGACCTGCATTCATCAAGATTGTGTTATAAAGAACTTATTGCAACTTCTATATTACTTTGGGCTGCAGCTTCCAGAATTCCTCAGACAGTATGGCTACTGACCAAGCTGGTGGCAGGATTCTGATATATTCTGATATATCTCTCCATGACCAGATCATAGGCTCAGACTTCAGATGGCATCTCTCCTCTTAATGATTGCCTTGCAGTGGTAATGGACTGGATGAGGGAAAACAGATTGAAGCTAAATCCAGACAAAACGGAGGTACTAACAGTTACCGGTCCGAAACCAGGCTTGGGAATACACCTTCCAGTCCTAGGTGGAGTCACACTCTCCTCTATGGACTCTGTTCGCAGTCTGGGGGTACTCCTTGACTCATCGCTTCACATGACCAGTCAGGTGAATGTGGTAGTCAGGAGTGCCTGCTATCAGCTTCGGCTGATACGCCAACTGCGCCCTTTCCTGGATACAAAAGACCTGGAATCTGTGGTATACGCTCTAGTAACCTCACGTCTGGATTTCTGTAATGCGCTCTACATGGGGCTACCCTTGTGCCTAACCCGGAAACTTCAATTAGTTCAGAACATGGCAGCCGGGCTTATCACAGGAACATCAAGGAGAGATCACATAACACCTGTGCTTAAAGCTCTCCACTGGCTGCCCATTAGTTTCCGGGCACAGTACAAGGTGTTGGTATTAACCTTCAAAGCCCTACATGGCTGAGGCCCGTCTTACCTTAGGGACCGCCTCTTCCCATACGAACCGCCCCGCACACTTCGGTCCTCTGGGAGGAATCTGCTGAAGCCGATGAAAACCAGGCTGTCACAAACCTCCCAGAGGACTTTCTCAGCTACCGCCCCTAAGCTTTGGAATGACCTGCCAGACGAGATGCGTCTCATTACATCTTTGACCAGCTTTAAAAAGGCTTTAAAAACGCATCTCTTCCGGCAGGCCTTCCCCTGAAGAGGGAATAATATATCACTAACCCCCGACCCTAATAATGCAAATGAAAATGTAAATGGCACCGGGGGATTAACTCTAGCTGTCCCTCTGTTCAAACCTTCTGATCTCACCCACTGGGGATTGCACTCGTACTGTCCATCAACTGCACTTTATTTTTATTATTTTAAAATTTTTTAACTGATGTCAATTTTAATTAGTTTTTATTTAATCTAGTCTTAAGGGGGGGGGAGGTTGGGAAGGGATTTGACTGCTGTTTTATTCTTGTATTTTTTAATTTGCTGTACCCCGCTCCGAGTATTCTATTAGAGGAGCAGGCTATAAATAAACATATTATTATTATTATTATTATTATTAACTCTTATTCAAAATAACATTTCCAAGATCGTATCTAAATGTATACCTTGCCTTTGGAAATGAATGATCCTGAAAGCAGTTTAGGGTTTTAATAGTATACACACAACAGAGAGAGAGAAAGAGTCCGGCCATATATGTGGACATAGGCAAACCTCACTTAACAAAACCTCTGATGACTGATTACACTTATACCTTGCTTTCCTCCCCAAATGGGATCTGAGGTAGTTTAAAAAGCAAGGACAGTTAAAACACTGATTACAAAAGTTAAAAGTGATTTAAATAGCAGTATTATTTTAAAAAATAGCAAAACTGTTAAAAACATTTAATACATGTTTACAACTACAGTTGCAGTCAAAAATTAAAAATTTAAAAAGTGCAGCACACAAAGAAGCTGCTTCTTACAAAGTCTTGTTTACAAGAACCCAGCCCATCTGCCCCTTTTCTTGTCTTCTCCTAGCTAGAAGTATTTTTATTGCAATACTGACATTTGGAGGATGGTGAAGGAAGGCCAGAAAAAGGCAGACTTTCAATGTTGGGTTGTAGCAGTGTGTGTGTGTGTTCAGACAATAAAGCTTCACCTAGAAAAGAATGAGATTCTACTCTAGATGATCCTACTTTAGCTGTATGTGCTTACAGCTGCCTCCAGAATAACTTACTGAGCATGTATGAAGAACAAAACAGAAAGAAAAGGGAAAAGGAGAGAAGCCTGCCCTGTCAGTTACATTGGGATGCTGAAAAAGCAAAAATCTGTACTTTGCACCATCAAAATGGAAAGTGAAAGCTGTTGAAAGGGGGAAAAATCATCCTGGGATGCATTTTAGAAGTTTCTAGAAGATTTAAAATGTTTTTGTTTACATAAGTGAGGCTTACATGAGCTAGTTCTTTCATTTCACATGTGCATAATGTTAATTTTGGACAAAAACTTGGCTAAAACATGTTGAACTGCTCTTCTTTTTGTGCGATGTAGGAACCTATACCTGTTCTCTCCGTGTTATTTCTACCACTGGTACCAAAGTTCTGTTAAAGAAGTAAAGCTCAGGAACAAATCTACTGAGGTACAGTTGGCTCTCGGTATCTGTGGGGGTTATGTTCCAGACTCCCCCCCCCCCGCCACGGATACCAAAATCAGTGGATGCTCAAGTCTCAATGTCCCCAGTGGTTGCAAGTGCACGCTGCCATGCCAACATCGTGAACAACGGGACTCCTCAGACATTTGGAAACTACCTGGGAAGCTGCTCCCCCACTGAAGTCGAGCAAAAAGCCACTCTGTGGGGTGGAACTGGAAGGCAGTGCTCCTCTCTGTGGGTGCCAATGTGGCTGGCAGGATGAGGCCATCCCACCTTCTATGCCCAGGAGTTTGAGGGCCCCCTCTGCCCACTGGAGAGTGGAAGAGCAAGAGCTGAGAAGGGTGCTTCCATCGCCGCCACCCACGGGTAACCCTTCCCTCCCTCCCCGGCACAGGCGGGCAGGAGGCTCCACTGATGCTATCCATCTGCCAGCCCCCGCTAGAGGTGTTTCTTGCTTCAGTGAGGGAGCAGTTGCCTGGGTGATTTCCAAAATCTGAGGAGTCATGTTATTCCCATGTCCTGCCACTGGGGACAATGGGGGCTTGCCATTCCGCAGATACTAAAATCTGCAGGTGGGAAGTCCACGGATACACACGACCAACTATATTCGTATATAATCTAGTAGCTCTTGATATATTGAGGAGAATCAGAGTATGCTTCCCTCCAGTTTATCTGTCTCGGAGCAATGGTGAAGTGGAACAGAACACTCATTCTGCATGAAAGGAAGAGGCAAACTCCCTGTCAGCTTTCTTTTCTTGATGATGGTTGGTGCTAGGCTGGTCTCCTTGTCACCATCTTCTTTCTAGGAGATGGGAGATAACAGAGATTGATCTTAATTCAGTGCTGAGTCCAGCAAAAATTTCTAACCCACTGTGATACTGATTGCATAGGACAGATAATTTCATATTGGTGCTGAAATCAATGTGTGGTAATGTGCTGACTGAGCATTGGCGCATATAGTATGCTCACTAATCTATACATTTCCCATTGTGAAGATCCATTTTTAAAGGTTAAGGAAACTGACTTTCTGCATGGTGTTCTGGAGAAGTGTAGTTCAAGACACAAGTATCCTGCCCAACAAAAGGAGCAATGCATTTCTCTTAACAGCCCTAGACATTGGTTTGCTTAGACATTGGTTTGTTTAGGAAATTTCGAAATAATGTTTTAGTATTTATTGTCAGAAATTGAATATGCATGCAGCATACATTTATGCCCACAATAAATTTATACTGTGTTATTGCAGAAGTTATGAAATAAAATGAACTTTGAAGTAATGATTCTTCCTCCCTCTTCCTTCTTGCAGACTAAATATTTTCACAGTTGGCTCCTCATTTCAGAGAGTGACTCAGGAGTCATCATATGTTCTTATCAACAAGGTTTATGGGTTTGACCCCATTTGAGGTGACTTCTTTTTGCACTAAACTGTGTTCACAAGATTGTAGACTATTTCTTTAATCTGCCTTTTGACTTTCCCAAAGGAAGAATAAAAGGCATCTTTAGACCTAGATTCAATTTACTCCCTCCTGTGCCTATAGGAACCAAAGGACTGACTGAATTAGTGTTAGGATGTAAGGTGCAGTTTTGACTGGAATTATACTGCTTAACCGTGAACTGTTTTTTAAGGTGGTGGGGGTTTAATAGTGTCAGGTAGGTTGTTATTAACTTTCCCTGCTTGCAGGTACTTGTGCCAGGGGATTACTTTTTTCATCCATTATCAATGAAATATTCTTAAACAGGAAAACTCTTTTAAATACAGTGTGTACTTAAAAGTGCCCTCCATGCGTGTAGCGTATTCTCAAGCGGGTGTGCATAAGATAGATTTCAGGCAGCCTTTGTTATCACAGCAAGGGCTCAATGGCAGTGGAAATCTTAAAGTTTCTGAGTGCTTATCATTTCGTGCACTTGATAATTCTTATGGGGGCCCAATTATATAAAAGTCTTGGTGGTCCAATTTTGCACAATTTGGGGATGGGTGGTTTTCAGCCTATTCTAACCTAGTTGGGGGGAGGTTCGAGCATCTTCTGCCCTCATTTTTCCAGGGTCTGTGACTCTTATATTTCTTGGATTTGTTCATTGTTAATGACTTTGTTGCTAATTGCCTTCGAGTTGGCCCCAGCTCATGGCGATCCTGTGGCTGAGATATCTCCAACCCCCCTTCCCATCCTCCACTGCTCTGCTTAAGTCCTGTAGATTCATGCCTGTGATCTCCCGAATTGAGTCTATCCATCTGGGCTATGGTCTTCCTCTCTTTCTACTGCCCTCCACTTTTCCAAGCAATACAGCCTTTTTGAGTGAGTCATGACTTCTTGTGATGTGGTCAAAGTACTACAGCCTCAGTTTCATCATCTTGGCTTCCAGGGGGGAGTTCTGGTTTGATCAAGGAACCAATTGATTGTCTTTTTGGCTGCCTGGTGGCTACTGTCCGGGCCCCGCGTGGCCATGGCCCCATACAACTTGGAAGGCCAGGGTGGGAATGGGTGGGAGATGGCTGCCTTTTTGGTCCCATGCAGCCATGGCCACATGTGACTCAGAAGGCTGTGGGGACTGCTCAGAGGGCTGAGCATGCCCCTCACTTCACTGCCATGGTGCTATTCTACGTGCTGTGGCAGCAAAGGAGGAAATGCCCTTTTGGCTCTGCCCCCTGGAAGCCCCAACTCCCCACACCAGATGACACCCCAGGCAGGGATGCCACTGGTGCGGACTGCACTCCATAGCGATGTTGATGTGGGGCTGGGGTGGGAGAGTTCCCAAATACGTACATTCATAGGCATGGGAGTCAGAGGGGGAAAAAAAGAAGCATCCACAGCCCTGTAGCTGTGCATACTGTGTTCGAAAGGAAGAATTGTATGGACAGTTGATGTAGACGAGGCTGTGGTTGCTATGGATCAGGGTAACCTGAAGATAAGATGGCTTTTTCTATTAGTGTAGAAAGGCTCCAGATCTCCCGTCGAAAGTCAAGCTTATTGGTTGCAGTAACATCTATTGCTTTGCCCACAAAGGCTGGAGGGATGATGGGAAGAGCTGCTACTGCCACTCTCAATATCCACTGCCTGAGGCAGCCTCCTCACTCTGCCTAACCTGCTTTTTCACTGAAGCCTTTATACAGGCGCATAACATATATAAGTGCAAAAGTATCATGAATACCTTAAAATAATGAAACAAAAAACAAAGCCCACAGTTCAGTTCAGAAGGTATAGTGAGGGAGAGGGAAACCATTTTTAGGCCAGAAGGCTGAATTCCAATTTGGAAAGGATCTCGTGCAAGAGGACACATCTCAAGGTAGAGCTTAAGAGCTTGGGACATGGAGAAAGTCAAATGAGGTGGTGGTGGGTAGAATTCTTACCCATTCAGATATTTTCCCACCTAGCATACAAAACGCAGCTAAATTTTATATCTGTCTTTTGAAGAGTACACCTCAGTGAAACAACTTTTCAGGCTGCAAAGCATAGCTTTTCAGGCTTCAAAGCCTTGTAACATCTTCCACTGTTGCAAAGCACGACCCAGTTTCATGGAACAGCTTTTGGGGCTGCCAACTGGATGCCTGATTGGGGAGGATGAGGATGAAACATTTGGTGTCATCTTTGCCTGTTTGAGATCCAGAGCTCTCTTTCAGAAGTTGTTGGGATATCAGTAGTCTTTTATTTGCAGCCAGAAGAGCATCACTGTTCCTGTTTGTAGAGATTCAAGTGATCTTGCAAGTCATTCTTGAATCAAAAACTACAGCTAGAACACTGACAGCCAGTGTGGTGTAGTGGTCCAAGCACTGGACTATGAGCCTGGAGACCAGAGTTTGATTCCCTGCTTGGCCATGATAGGGTCCTTAGGGTCACCATAAGTTGGAAACGACTTAAAGGCACACAGCAAAAACACCGTTTAAGCACTTGTTTCTATTTTAAAAATTTAACCAGTGGCTGCTCTATTGGAAGGTAATGTGAAGCCACACTTTCTAACATGAGATTCCCCCCACCCACCCCCAGCACATAAACCCTTTCCTACATTTTTAGGCAAAGGAGTGGCTTTAAAAAGTGCTCCCATAGGTAGAAAACACAACCTGAGATGAAATGCTGATGCTATTCTACAGGTAGTTTACCCAAATTCTGAACGCTAACATCTAGAAAAGAGAAATATATATAAGAATGCACGTGATAAGTTGAGATAATAAACACTTGGGAAGCCAGACAATGTTCAGCCAGCACTCATTAATCAGAGCCTGATGCAGAGGGAAATAAGAATAATGGTTTAGGTTTTTCTTATACTCCCATAATAGTTGCATTCTCTTTTATCTTAATCTGTAGAGCTATACAATTAAGATGACAAATGTTTATATGATCCCTCTATATTCTTTTTATTATTGTTTCAATTTACAGTTTAATATGAAGTTAAAAAGCCATTTCCCAGCTTGGAAATATTTCAATATTTCATCCCTCCCTCTCACCCCCCCCCACCTGCTTTCTTTTTCCCAGGCATGAAAACTAGAATATCTAAACTAACAGCTATCAAGTGGGACATTATTTTTCAATCAGACCATACTTGGCAAATGGATTTCAAAACTCTGTTCTTAGTAAGTTGGGAACCCCAAGATTCCACTCTATATGCTCCACATTGCTTTTCCAGTTGACCAAGTTGTCTCTAGCTGCTTGAGTTTAGCAGAAGTCTCCTTTTCCTTCATCTTGTGTCTCTTTTAATTCACTGATTTCTAGTTCTCATCTCATCTCCTCAGACGCCAAGACTGATAAAGAGATCAATCACAGATTAGCAAAGGCATATGGTGCACTGAATTTGCCACCTGAATACAGCTGGGGTCCATCCCCACTTCCAAAAGCGCTCTGTACAGCTCTTTTCAGATCTAGGAGTTAACTGGTTTAAGAAAATGGCTGCTGGGCTATATTTGGGCACAAATTTGGCAGCAAAAACCTTCTGATAAGATCAGGATGCAGCCCAAATTGAAATTTAAGCCAGGAGAGGTAAGCTGAATTAATAAACCAAGCGATAAGCTCCTTAATTTGGGCTGCATATTGATCTTATCAGAAGGTTTTTGCTGCCAAAAAACCTGTAAGTGGCAGATTGGGCAGCAAAAACCTTCTGATAAGATCAAGATGCAGCCCCAGGTGCATCCTCGCTTCCAGGAGTGCTCCTCATGGCTCTTTTCGGATCCGAGAGTTTTCCGGTTTAAGAAAATGGCTGTTCCAGAAGTGCTCCTGGAAGCGGGGATGCACCCAGGATGTATTTGGTTGGCAGATTTGGTAGCAAAAACCTTCTGATAAGATCAGGATGCAGCCCAAGTTAAGACTTAAGCTGGATAGAAGGAAAATGCATTATTAAAGCCATGCGATAAGCTCCAAACTCTGCTCACTAGTCTGGTCTGTTTAATAAGACAACCCTTGCTAGCTGGGAAGACCTCCTTCACTTGTTCCTCCTGTACATTTGTCTCATCATTCCTGCAGCTTCACTGGGTTTGACAGCTAGCCACACTGAAGTGGACTCACGTCAGAAACTGATTTTGGTGCACCAAGTGTCCAAACTATACACAGACACACCAACACAGTGTAGTGGAAGCTGCAGGACAATATTTTTAGATAACCCAGCACAGGCATGCAGTGCAAAGTATATTACAAAGTGGGCCATAAGAGAGCAGGAAAGAGAGAAACCAGAGCTGGAGTTCTCCAGAAACATGACAAAGCTCCAAAACAAAGCGATATGTTCCTTGCAGCAGATCTGGCTGATATCCAATTCTTTGCATCTTGCAAAAGCAGGCCGGGGGGGGGGGGGGTTCCCACCATTTTACAATAAATCCTCCATGTAAAATGAACATTGTAATTCATTCTCATCAGGAAACCAATCATCTTGACTTTTCATTAAAGGGTGAGAGGGAGATGGAATGGCAGGAGCCCAGCTGCTTTTGAGCCAAATCATTTCTTTCATTCACAGTCGCATTATTCCATGTGGGAACTATTTGTACATTTCTGGAAACATTCTTTTTTTTAAAAAAAATATATAATTAATTACTTTTAATTACCTTAATGCATCAATTCTGGGGTGAATTCCAAAAGTAAAATGGATGCTCTTGTTTCCAGATTGCCCCTTTAAAAACTAAATTAAACTGAAAAGCAGCTGCACCAAATAAGAAAGAAAATCCCTTTTTTTTTTTAAAAAAAAGTAAGTGGATAGCCTTCAAGGAATATTGATATACTTGATGCCTCCTTTTTATTCTGCATGCATTGAGTTATAGGTAAGACATTTCAGCTATTATTGTGTCACAATCACTTCTGTTTTCTCTGCTGGAGAAGAAAGCTGGCGATTATGATCTGCCCATTCATCGCAGCAGCATGAGAATACAAATAGAGCCATCCAATCAATCTGGCTTCTTGCCTATAACTTTGGATGTGCCAGTCCTCATGGAAAAGAATAATCGGAACACTGGCAATGGATATACTCAAAAAATAATCGGAGAACACTCCAAGGATAGTCTGCCACTGGCCTCAAAGAAGGCATTTTAAACCAGAGATACCAAGAGGAGATTAGAGCTAGCGATGCTGTATTTTAGTTTGTTTTTCTTTGATTTCTCCCAATATGAGACCCAATGTGGCTTGCAATATATATTCAAACAAAACATATATAACCGTACAAAGCTTTTAAAAAGATTAAACAATCAAGATCAATTCAATTTAAACATGAATTTAAAGCAATTTACAACATTAAGCACACAGTACAGGGTGAGCATTCCTAATATGGAAATCTAAAATCTTGCAAAACTTCCTGCTTGTCTCTCAGATCCCCCGTCTCTCTCTAATTTTATATCACATAGGAGTTTATCAGACAGGAGGAATTTCTCTTTATTTCGAATGGAGCGAATTGGAGTCAATTCAAATTCATGTGAATTCGCTAGTTTAGTGAATTTACGTGAATTCCAATTGCGTTTGGAATGAGTTCAGAATGACTTCCAATTACCTGAAAATGAATGCCCATTGCCCGAAATGGCGTGAGATGCTTTAATACAAAATAATGTAAAACCCATGATTGCGTTCGGAATGACTTCCCTTTTGCCCAAAATTGTGTGAGATACTTTAATACGCAATCACGTGAAACCCCATGATTGCGTTCGGATTGCCATTAGATTATACTTCCAATTTCCGTCGTCTGATAAACCCCATACACAACACAAGGTGACAGAGGAACGGGACATAAATAAACTTTTTTATTATTATTATTAGTGAATGAATGAGACATGAGGCTGGAAAGAGATGCAAGAATCTGTGAAATGGTGGGAGACATGGGACTCTTTCATACGAGGCTAAATTGGAAGTATAATTTAAGGTCAATTCGAATGCAATCATGGGTTTTACGTTATTGCGAATTAACTCTTCGCACGCAAATTCGGGCAAGAGGGAAGCCAATTTGAATGCAATCATGGGTTTTACGTTATTGCGAATTAAAGCTTCGCACGCAAATTCAGGCAGGAGGGGGTTATTTTCGGGTAATGGGAAGTAATTCTGAATGGAGCAGGGGTTCTTCTGAACGGAGCAGGAGCTAAACTAGCGAATTTACATGAATCCGCATTGGCTCCATTCGAAGTTGGGAGAAATTCCTCCCGTCTGAAAGAGTCCATGGATTTGCACTGTGCACTATGCCTGTATTCTTGCTATTTCACAGATCCTCAGTTTCTCTCCAGCTGTGTCTCTCTCCAGCCTTGCAAACACAGTACACACTATGTGACTTGTGTTGTCGATTGTGTATTATGTATATGCAAATGCAGCTGTTCCACAAAACAGTTCTGGTCCCAAGCATTTAACTTAACTCAACCTGCACATACTTTTAAAAAGTGCAGTCACTGCACATCCTTCTACCCCAACCAGTTCAAGCCTTAAGGCTTGTTTGAACAGGAAGATGTTTGACTGCTGGTGAAAAGAGAGCAGAGAAGGAACCAAATGTTCCATAGACTAGGAGCAATTAATGAGAAGGCTGTTTCCCATGTCTTCACCAAACAAGGCCATGAGGGCAGTGGATAAGAAAAGAAAGACGTCTTCCAGATTTTAACACTCAGGCAGCCTAATGGAGGGTGGGGGGATACCATCTTCTAGATCAGTGGTTCTCAACCTTCTTAATGCTGTGACCCTTTAAGACAGTTCTTCATGTTGTGGTGACCCCCAACCATAGAGAAGCAATGTCTCGGTTCCTAAGAAATACGTGTTTTCCGATGGTCTTAGGCAACCCCTGTGAAAGGGCCGTTCAACCCTCAAAAGGGTGGTGACCCACAGGTTGAGAACCGCTGTTCTAGATAGTCTTGACCTTAGTTGTAGACATTAATTCATCCCCAAAGGCTTGAATCAGGGTAAAGGTTTCTGATGGCACCACATGTATTAATTCGTTAACATACTACACAAAACAAAGTGAAATTTAAAAAAAAGGATGGAAGCAATACACAGAAGCGCTGTATAAAAGACATGAAAGGAGGAAAGACCCCTGGAATGAAGAATGATACGAAGAGGAACTCCAAATTTTAGAAAGTGAGGTGGAAGCAACCCTAAAAGAAATTGGGGGAAATAAATCGCCAGGAAGAGATGATAGTCCAGTTGAATTGCCACAATACACACAGACAGAAGCAACTCTAGTGTTAAAAACATACCAAATCGAAATAGTCAATAATTTCCCAATACCTTGGATCAAACATTGATCAGAACCAAGACTGAAGTCAAGAAATATGAGGAAGACTAGGAATGGGAAGTGCGGCCATGAAAGAACTAGACAAGATCCTAAAATGATAAGATATACACAAAACACTATAAGATAAGATATACAACTGAACACTAAAATTAGAATCATCCAAGCCATTGTATTCACATTACCATGTACGGATGTAAGAGGTTGACAGTGAAGAAAGCAAAGAAAGAAAATAAACTCATTTTAGATGTGGTGCTGGAGAAAAGTGCTAAGGATACCATGGCTGGTCAAAAAGACAAAAAAGAAGAAATAAAGGGCAGTGGGTCCTTGAACAGATCGAGCCTGAACAATCCCTGGAAGCCAAAATGATCAAATTGAGGTTGTCATACTTGGGCCACATCATGAGACGGCATGAAAAAAAGAATAAAGTAGAAAGATAGTAAGGTCACACATGCTAGATGGCTAGACTCAAGGGAGGCCACAGGCCCAAACCTCCAGGTCCTGACCAGAGAGGTTGAAAATAGGGGGTCTTGGAGAGGTCTCATTCATAACGGTGTCATGAGCTGAGGTCAACTCGAAGGTAGTTAACAACAACAATTGTTGCAAGGATATTTGTGAGAGTCTTAAGTAACAATCTGGGGACTTGGTAGTGTTAATTATGCAATTGCCATTACTTTCTGCATTTAATTTTCTCTGTTCTCAGTAGCTACAGCCTGCTGTGCTGCTGTACATGGCTGAAATTCTAGATAACACTTCATATATCTGATCATTACCGTTATACCATCATACCAACCTTTATTAGGTATAAAATATATCTGATCTTAGTCAACTATAACCAGAGCAAAAGCTTCTGTTGTAATAAAGGGTACCAAAAACATGCTTAAGGCCACCGAAACCTTCTGGCTATTAGAGCTTTCCCCCCCTTGTGACTCCGACTGTTTCATTTGTACTCCCAATAAAGCCATTCTAGGCATCACTTTCTTCAGCTCATTGCAATGCGCTTGAAAAAGGTCTTGCCCAAACTATTCCGGTGACTATATCTGGTATTATAGCAGGACAACCTAAAGCAAAATGGTGCTTTTCTATAGCAGAGCCACATTTGCTGTATTTCTTGCTCGGATGCTTCTGCGAGAGTTTTCTCTCTGGGAGATCAAACACCAGCAAATCCATTTTGCTGCCAGCTTTCTAGAAAAAAAGAAACCTTCTGGAATTGATTTAAGGAATTAGCACAGGGAAAAGTGAGAAAGGGACAGGGCTTTTGTGCTCCAGTTAAACAGCAGTCCTGTTTTGATTTTCCTCGATGCAATTTAAATTAGTAGATTCTGTGGCTGTCGAACTAGGAGCCAGAGGTCTAAATCCTCAATTATTTGGTCCTCACATGGGAAGACAAATAATTAATGTATAGTGATTTTTCTCCCCAGTGTGGAAGAAAATACATGGGATCTTTGGACACAGAAAAATCTATGCAGAAAGCAGCTTTCCTGAGCTAGAAGAGGGGTTTGGTGCGCAGGAAACCTATTTTGTGAGCTTAAAATAGGCTTTTCCGCACGCACACAAAATGTGGGCTTTCAAATATGTGGAGATGACTGTGAGTGAGATGAGTGGTTAGAGTCTTCAACAAGAACAAAGAAAACTCCTGTTCAGGCCTCGCTTGGCCTTGCAGATCATTTGGAAAGGAAATCCATTTAACAAATGGATGCAAGGTACAGGATAATAATTAATAATAAATTTCTATTTCCCGCCTTTCCATCAGATTGAAGAAATTCTGCCTAAACATTAGGAAGAACTTCCTGATGGCAAGAACTGTTCGACAATGGAAAATATTCCCTCGGAGAGTGGTGGAGTCTCCTTCTTTGGAGGTTTTTAAACAGAGGCTGGATGGCCATCTCTCATGAGTGCTTTGATTGTGAGTTCTTGCATGGCATGGGGTTGGACTGGATGGCCCTTGGGGTCTCTTCCAACTCTCTGATTCTATGGATTAAAACTATTTAAATAAATTGGACTAGCATCTGTTCTATAGATCCCTGCATGTATCAGCCATTGAGTGTCCCTCACAATTCTCAACAAGGAATATCCCCTCAATCTTTGTCTTAAAGTGGTAATGGACTGGACGAGGAAAAACCGACTCAAGCTGAATCCAAACAAATGGAGGTTCTTACAGTAGGGACCCCCAAAGCGGGTATTGGGTTGCAGCCTCCAGTCCTAGATGGAGTCACACTCTCCTCAAAGGACTGTGTTCGCAGTCTGGGGGTGCTCCTAGACCTTCACATGAGAGATCAGGTGAATGCGACAGTCAGGAGCGCCTGTTATCAGCTCCAGCTGATACTCCAGCTGCGCCCTTTCCTGGAACTAAAGGACCTAGAAACTGTAGTGCATGCACTGGGAACCTCACGACTCGATTTCTGCAAGGCACTCTACATGGGGTTACCCTTGTACATACTCCGGAAACTACATGGCAGTCAGGCAGATCACTGGTAAAACTAGAAGTGATCGTATTACACCTATTCTAAGATCTCTTCACTGGCTGCCTATTGGTTTCTGGGCACAGTACAAGGTGTTGGTGATTACCTTTAAAGCCCTACATGGCTTGGGTCCAACCTATCTAATGGATTTCCGTACAATCCATCCTGCACCCTCCGGTCCTCTGGGAGGAATTTATTGCAACCCATAAAAACCAGACTAATGGCAACCTCCCAGAGGATGTTCTCCGCTGCCACTCCCAGACTATAAAACGCCTTTCCGGAGGAGATCCATCAAAGAACCAGCTTAGACAGCTTCAAAAAACCTGTCAAGACGGATCTCTTCTGGCAGGCCTTCCCAGAATAGTTCGATCTAATTTCTGTACTCTCCCTACTTTATGTAAACATTGCCTCTGCTAGAAGATCTTTGTCATTTTAACAGGGTGAATTTTAAAACTGTATTGTATTTAGTCCTGTTTTAAAGGGGGAGTCAATTTATTTATTGAGAGTATGTATTATTCCAATATATTTTTTTATCATGTAAGCCACCTTGATTGCTGCAGCAGAAAGGCGGGGTATAAGAATAAAGTTTATCGTTCATTTATTTATTAGGTATTACTGAGCTTATTGGGATGGGAACAGAACATGGTTCAAAGTGCAGAGAGGGTTTTCTAAAACAAAACAAAACATCAAAAAAACTGATGTCTCATTTATACTAAAAAAAAAATGCATTTTGACACCACTCATACCTAATGCTGTGGAAACCTGGCATTGGTAGTTTTCTGAGATATTTAGCCTTCTTTGTCGTAGAGCTCATGACAAACTACAAATTCCAGGGTTCCAAAGGATGGAGCGACGGCCGTTAAAATGGTACCGAGCTGCATAAATTCTGCAGCGCCCGTTACACCCGGGAAATATTGCTCCGATTCCCTTCTAACGGGCAGCACATTTTGGAACAGCTGACATAAAAACACCGTTCGGAATTAGGAAATCCTCCCCTAACTACCCTCAAATTTGACTACACCTTTACATTAGTGTCCTACTGCGTTATTTGTCATGGCTTTGTCCTGGAAAATAATTCGTGGTGTGGGGATTTAATAATCTCTGCTACGCAACGATAGAAAAAAACAACATTAGGATTCTCTAGTTGAGGATTCTGAGTACCATCATCAGACTACAAACCCATAATTTTGTAGGATGGAGCCACGACAGTCAAAGTGGTGCCAGTTTTACAATTGTATACTACGGCTGCGTTCGCACTGGGGAAATAAGCCGGTTTAAGTGCCATAGCATCAATGCTGTGAAATTCTGGGAATTGTAGTTGGTTGTGGGGCCCAGAGCCATGTGGACACTCCAGGTAATCGTACAATCGAAGCTAAACGGGTGTACTAATTTGCTCTTTCCTTCCCCCGAAGCTGCCTGCGTTTCTTCTTGCACCTTGGGACAAAGTGGGAGAATTCAAAGACGTAGCCGCGTTAATCTGTAGAAGCAGTACGCGGAGAGATCTTGAAGCACCTTCGAGACTAACTGCAAGAAAGAAGTTGGCAGCATGCGCTTTGGTAGACGTAAATGAATAGAGATTAAAAATGGGATTATATTGTACAATCACATGCATTAAGTGTATATTTATATGCTCCTTTTTTTAAAAAAACTTTAATAAAAATTATTTTTTTAAAAAAGAAAGCTCATGCTGCCAACTTCTTTATTTCATTTAGTCTCAAAGGTGTTACAAGATCTCTCTACATGATCAATATGTATTGAAATGTATTATGTTTAACTATTTTTGTAAAATGTAGGTTTATTATTTGTTTTTATTCTGTGTTTTTTTTTAACTGATTGTGTGTGTACAGCGCCGTGTGAAATTTAAAGCACTTTACAAATAAAGCATAATATAATCAATTATCGTTAATTATATTTTAATTTACTTTTGTTATATTTATTTAAATATATTTTATATTACCTTTGTATACATACATATATATATGTAAAATATAATATATATATTTATATAATTATATATATTATTTTATTTTTATTTAATTTATTATATTTTATTCATTTATTTATTAATAAATAAATCTATATTTATCCCACCCTATGAGCTTCTTCCACTTTATATATTTATTTTTAAATATATGATTTATTTATTTATTTGGATTTTAATATAATATGATATATTTTATATGATAATAATTTATGATTTATTTTATTTATTTATATTAAATATATATATATATATATGGTATACACACACATATATATAATAAATTTATATAAAATATATACATATATAATAATAAATATATATATACATTTGTATTATATAATTATAAATTATATAAACTATGTTTTTGCTTATTTATATAATAATATTGTAGTATTTTAATTTTATATTTAATACCTTTTATATAAATTAATTATATTTTTACTTATTTATAGAGTATATTGTATATTTCATATATATTATTTAATTATATTTTTACTCATTTATATAATATATTGTATATTTCACATATATATATAATTTTATTGTATTTTAATTTATATATTTAACATGTTTTATATAAATTAACTATATTTTTACTTATTTCTATAATATATTGTAGTACAGTATTTTAATTTTATATTTAATACACTTTATATAAATTAATTATATTTTTACTTATTTATACAACATATTGTATATTTCATATATATTATTTAATTACATTTTTACTTATTTATATAATGTATATTTCACATATATATATTATTTTATTTATTTGTATTTTAATTTATATATTTAACTTTTTATATAAATTAATTATATTTTTACTTATTTATAACATATTGTATATTTCATATATATTATTTAATAATATTTTTACTCATTTATATAATGTATATTTCACATATATTTATTTACTTCTATTTTAATTTATATATTTAACACGTTTTATATAAATTAATTATATTTTTACTTACAGTATTTATATAATATATTGTAGTATTTTAATTTTATATTTAATACGCTTTATATAAATTAATTACATTTTTATTTATTTATATATTATTTACTTATTTTTATAAGTATTGTATATTTCATATATATATTATTTAATTGTATTTTAATTTATATATTCCATATACCGATATTATATATTTAATGTCATTCAATTATATTTTATTATTTAATCATATTGGAATTATAATTATATTTTAATGGCAACTTTTTTCCCCTCAGAGAGCAGTTTTCCTCACGGCTGAGAGAGCGTGACTCCTTTTCCCGCCCAAGGCTGGACTCGAACCGGGGTCCCCAGAGTCCCAGAGTCCATCTCCCAAACCACTGAGCCAACTAGTCTGTCCCATTCTCACCTGAGCTTAAAAACCGTCCCTTCCCCGCCTCCTCCTCCTTTCTGCTCGGCAGCCATTGGCCACCGGGGCCGGGATTGACAGGCGGTGCCACAGAGCTCGCTGGGGGCCTGCCCATTGGCCGAGCGCGCCGTTCTATCCCCGCCCCCTTTCCGCCAGCCCCGCAGCGCTGCCTGCCGGAGAGCGGCTCCACTTCCAGTCGTGAGATGGCGGCCGCGGCGGGCAGAGCTCGGCTGCTCCTCCTCCTCCTCGCTAGGAATCCCAGCAATAGCAGCAGCAGCGGAGGAGGAGGAGGAGGCAGCAATAGCGGCAATAGCAGTAAGGCCGGGTGCTTCGCAGGGCTGGGGCGGCACCGGCACCAGAGGCACAGGACGGTGAGTCTCATAGGCGGAGGCCCCTCTGCCGCTGCCTTGTTTCCTCTTTGGGCGGATTCAATGCAGAGCCAAGTGGAGGAGAGAGAAGGCGCTGCGGTGAATGGGAGGGAAAGGCAGGAGGAGGAGGGGGAGGCTGCTCTTGCTCTTGCTGCTGCTGCAGTGGAATGATCCTTACTCTCTTCTGTACCGACTAGGCGCAACCCGGGTTCATCCCGCGCTCAACCCGAACTCAACCCGCACTTAAACTGATTCTTCTTGCACAGCCCTAGGATGTAGGGGAGGGTTTTTTGGGGGGGAATAAGGAGACTACAGGTCCCACAATTGGAGGGAGGGAGGGGGGTTGAAAAGGGGTTGTGGGACTATGAATCCCTCAGTGGGGTGAGGCCACAGAAGGAGGTGAAAAGGGTTTGTGGGGGATACAGTTCCCACACTGGGAGGGGGCCATAGGGGAAGGTGAAAGGTTTTTGTGGGGACTACAGATCCCGCAATGGGATGGTGGAAGACCCTTGTGGGGCTACAGGTCCCACAATAGGATGGAAGAAGACCTTGTGGGGCTACAGATCCCACAGTGGGATGGTGAAAAAGCTTGTGGGGCTACAGATCCCACACTGGGATGGTGGAAGACCTTGTAGGACTACAGATCCCACACTGGGAGGGGGCCACAGCCAAAGGTGCAAGACCTTGTGGGACTACAGATCCCACACTGGGATGGTGAAAAAGCTTGTAGGACTACAGATCTCACAGTGGGATGGTGGAAGACCTTGTGGGACTACAGATCCCACACTGGGATGATGAAAAAGCTTGTGGGACTACAGATCCCACATTGGTATGATTAAAGACTTGTGAATCCGTCATTGGGACGAGGCCACTGCCAGCGGTGAAAGCCCTTGTGAGACTACAAATCCCACAATGGGATGGAGCCAAAGCAAAAGATGAAAGCCATTGTGGGACTACAAATCCCTCAGTGGGAAGGGGCCACAGCGAAAGGTAGACCTTGTGGGACTACAGATCCCACACTGGGATGGGGCCAGACCAAAAGGTAAAAGGGACTAGAGATCCCACGATGGGATGGTGAAAGAACTTGCAGGACTACAGATCCCACACATGAGACAGGGCCGCAGCAAAAAGTGAAAGACCTTGTTGTGGGAATACGAATCCCACAATGGGATGAGGCCACAGCAAAAGGTGAAAGGCCTTGTTGGACTACAGATCCCACAGTGGAATGGGATTAATTGATGGATGGATTAATGGGATCTGTCCAGGGCGACTGGAGGTCCTCACCGCAGTGGAGGAATAAATGTAAGGCAGTCGAGGAAAATGTAGGACATCGCCAACTAAAAGCTAAGAATAGTCATAGCATTTATGCCCAGAATGGAGGACCTTTTGGAATTCCTCCGGGGAGAAGGTTGGAATGTAGGACGTGGCCTGGAAAAGGAGGACGCTGGGTCTGTTGGGTGATCCAGGGTTTGATTCCTCCCTGGGCAAGAAAGTCTATCGAACAAAAATACCTTTTATTGGATTTAACTCCTTCATTGAGCGGCAGAGACTTGAAGCGTTGGACTCCGGAGACCACGGTTCGGATGTCTGCTTGGCCATAAAATAAGCCACTGGGTGAGTCACACTCTCTCAGCCTCACAGGGGGGCCATGGCAAACCCCCTCTGAACAAATCTAGCCAAGAAAACCCAAAGATAGGTTCGCCTTAAGTCGGAAATGACTTGAAGGTACACAACAGACACACACTTTCTCCCAAAATGGGGTCCAAATTGGCTACAGTGTAGATGCGTCTCGGAGACCCAGCAGCTTCCCTGCTTCTCTCCCCAATCTTTAGCTTTATTTTGTTATGTTTTTAATCTGATCCCCTTGCTTGATCTTGTCAATAATTCACTAAACTGATTTCTTTTTTAAAAAGGAGGGGAAGGTCGCTCCTGGAAGACCCCTTTTGGGATGGCGGAAGTCTAGTTTTGGCTCACTTTTCCTACCTTGGAGGTGAAAACGTGAGCTCTAGCGATTAAAAATACCTGTAATGGAAATGGAGAGATTGTGCAGGGCTTCCCTCTCCTTCCATCCCTTTAATGCTTTCTGGATTCCCGCCAGTTGTTGCTTCTGGCAGTTGTGAGAAGTACGTGTGTGTTCTTCCCCCACCGACTTGTCTCTAAGCAAAGTTGTTGGTTAGAAACTGAATCAACGCGGTGAGCGTGTAAATCCGGGCACAGCACTCCCCTCCCATGCCTTTGGTGTTGAAGTTGTAAAATATAGGTTGAGTCTCCCCTATCTAAAATGCTTGAGATCAAAAGTGTTTGGGAATAATTATTGATTTTGGAATTCCTGTATTTGCCTATAGGAGATCGGACCTGAGTCTAAACACCTTTATATACATAGCCTGAACCGTCTGAATTCATAATAATAATTCATAAGCCGCTCTGAGAGCCTTTAGGACTGAAGAGAGGGGTACAAATACAATCAAGAAAATAAATCAAAATAATATTTTGAATAATTTTGTGCATGAAGCAAAGTTTTGTGCACACTGAGCCATCAGAAAGCCAAGGTATCACTCTCTCAGCCATGAAAAAGGTTTTGCTTTTTGGAGTATTTTGGAGTATCCAGGTAAAGGAGACTTATCCTATAATAAAAGCGTATTATCAGAAAGCAAAGGTGTCACTGTTTTAGCCACCCATAATTTTTTTTCTTTTGGTTTTTGCATTATTTTGGAATTCCAGATAAGGGAGACCCAACCTGTATATGTTTCTTATACATCTTTATACACATAGCCTGAAAGTAATTTTAGATGCAATGTTTTAAATAATTTTATGCATGACACAAAGTTTTGTGTACATTGAGCCCTCAGAAAGCAAAGGTGTCACTCTCTCAGCAACTCATGAAAAAAGTTTTGGTTTTTGGAGTATTTTGGAATTCCAGACAAGGGAGCATCAGTCTATCATAAAAGTGTTTTTGATGCAACAGTACGAGTAAACCAGTACTCAAGGAATGAAATCCAAGTAACCTGAAAGTTGTAGAGTATTCTCATAGTAGCAAGGAATTCATAACGGAAATGGATAAACAACACAAAACTCTGTGAAACGCCTGTTGCTGAACTTTGTACTCCTCATTTGCAGCTGTAGATAACAGCTTTCATATCTTCCTGGTTATATTTTACTTCCTTAATGTTTGGATTGCATTTAATTGAACTTTGGATACACGGTAGAGAGTGAATCATATTCCATTGTGTTTGTGGAAGTCCAGTTACTGTAATGTTTTATATAATATTAATAACAGGTACTGCTGTATTCCCTGTTCACCTTCAACCTCATTACAATATATTTTTTACAGTCATCTCAATACCTTTCTATCTTTCTGTGGTCTGAAAGATTAGGCGGTGGTTTAAATTGGGCAAATAACACTGATCAAGCAAACTAGTTTTTGTTCTTTGTAGCCAACAGTTGGGCCTGAGGAGAACAACTTGTGTAGAGGGCCTGAGAGAAGGAAATATTCTCTTGAACAAGTGTCTGTCAGTCTCATCATCGGCTACATAATCCCAATGAAACATTTGTTCAATTCTGTTACTTCAGCAAAAGTCTATCTGGAAAATAGTTCTGTGCCGAAGTGAGTGACAACCTTATAGAGCATTTTGGAAAACAGACTTAACAGCTGGCAATATCTTCATTGAAGGGCAAGATTTATTGATAATATCAGTATGTGTGGTTGTAGCTTTGTTACCGAGCTGTATTGTTGGAGAATAAAATAGTTTTGATGAGCATGGTTGCATGGAATTATTAATTCCTAACATATCAATAAAAGTTGTAGATGAAAAACAATAGAGTTTATTTCCATGCTCATCTTGCCAAATTTTGTTATTTTTACTTTTACCCTATAATCAGTCATATTCAAATATAATCCATTTACTGTCTTTAAGAAGAACCAATCATTTTGTGTTCATTTTAATTCAAGGTTACATCCCTAGGTGTGCAATAAATGGCATCCTCTGCATTGTTCTGGCGATCTTATGACAACAGTATGGTTTGAGATATTATTGTTATTCTTTGATAGGGAGAGCTTGCTGAAGTTGCTTGATCTGTGTTTGACAAGTAGTTCATGAACTGCTGCTTCATCTTGTCATGTAGAACAGACTTCTCCAGTTGATCAGGAAATTTTACAAGGCACTGGATCAGATTATGGAATTCAGAGGTACTTGGATTTGTCATGTTTGTGTTACTGATGACAGAAACCAGGATGCTCTAAGGAGTATGCTTTTATTTTGCTTATAAGGGTTTTGGCCCTGCAAATGGGATAGGTAGACACAAGAGTGCTATTTTGTCTTAGCTGTTGACATTAACTTATCGATAGCAGTGATGCCAGTGGTCTTAATAAATTTGCTTTAATTTGCACAGAACAGCAAAGAAAGCACTGGATTTTTGTTCCTTTTTTTAATTCACCCATTTGCACATGAAATTGGGCTACAAAAGATAACCTTTTTATAAACTAAACCAAGTTTGGTTAAGGAAAGTTGTCGGCTGTGACAGGCTTTAAACAATCTGAGCAGATGCTTGTGTGAGCCCCTTTCAGAGAATGTGATTTATTTCTTTGGCAGCTCTGATTTCTGCAAGCTACGTTGGTCTACTGGTGTCATGTAACAACTGTAAGCAATGCTAGCTGAAGTGCAGTTGTGATTCTCCCATGCTGCCTCATTCTTTAAGTGGAAGTGAGCATTCTCATTTTACTCCTGTAGTAGAAAACGGAGGCTGAGACGAAGTTACTCTTTTGCCCTCCAAATCCTAACACTTGGCTAATTCAACAGATGTTTATCAAGAGCTCACATTTACTAAGGAACTGTTGCCTCCTAGTGGATGTATTAAAGAGTTTATCTGTACCTAAAGGTAAATTTATGTCTGCCCCTCATAAATTATTTAAAAGTCAGACCAGGTTAAAAACGACTAGAACTAGCTAATAAGCTGTAAAAGGTTGTTCACAGTTTGTTGGTGAGACATGCTAGTTATTTTGAAGCTTCATTCATTTATTATCCCACTGTGGCTTTTTGATGAATGCTCTCATCACTGATACAGGTATTAACAACACAACGTAGTTATAAATGCAAAATGATCAATCACGATGCTTATTTTCTGGCTGTCTTCCATTCAGACATTGAATAGACATGCAAATGTTGATTTTCAGAGAGTCTGCTGCATATTTTCAGCCCACACCCATGGGACATGCTTAAGAGTACAACACAGTGGTTAGCAAGGAAGATTTAAAGCTCTCATTCAACTGGGGAATACCCCTTTTAAAACATATTTTAAAAACATCTTCTGCTCTAGATCTTCCTGGAAGATCCAGAGTCCTCTGTTTTGACTCTGGGCAACTGTTTAAACGCATCCCACTCCCACTGTGCTGCCTGATGTTGCTGCTGCACGTTGCTTACTCTGAGTTCAGAATGAGGTGCCCAGCCATGTGATCAATGCTGGGAACCTCTTTCTATCCTCAGAGCAAGCAGTGTGTGGCAGTGGCATCAGAACCAGGAGTCATAGTGGGACATGCATGTGAACAGCTGTCCAGCATCAGAACGGAGAGCTCTAGGTAACAGAGAGATCAGGGCAACTTCGGGGCCTGGATTCAGAAACCATCCTGGTGTACTTAGAAGGATGAGGAAGGTAATGAACTTTTTAAAAAGCAAAATATCACTTCATGTTACAAACAGGCTTTGTGCTTGTGTGGCATGAGCTTTGATGGTTAAGAACAGTAATTCTCAAACTATGGCTCTCCAGGTGTTTTGGATTCAGCTCTCAGAATTCCCTCCCATTGGCCAAGATGGCTGAGGCTTATAGGATATGAGGTCCAAAACACCTAGAAGACCAGAGTTTGGGAATCACTGGTTTAGAACAAGCGTGGGCAGCTGTGGCCTACCAGGCAGTGTTGGATAGCAAGTCTCATTACGGCTAGCCAGTATAGCAAATGCTGAGGGAGCATGCAGTTGCATTCCAGCAAAATCCACAGGGCTGCAGTTCCTTACTACTTCTCCAGATATGTAGAGGGTTTATGCTTGGTGAGCATATGTATATAACTATGGGTATACGTAAAATACAGTGATGTCAGATGAAAATGAAATGCATAAAAATGTGGGTGGATAATTACATTAAAACTTAAATGTGTGTGAAATGGTATACTCTACACTAATTTTGAGCCAAATATAACCTCTGACATATTTTCTTTCTGTTCTTTGGTTGATGTGTCTGTCAGCTGTAAAGAATCGTTCATTGACAGACCTTTATCACTTTTCAGTTGCTTGCTTGCTTTTGGTAGACATTCCTTATTTGGTAACATCTTGAACTTGGCTTCCTTGCATAAACTTGCTCCATCCTTCACGCTCCTCCTCCCACGGCAACGACCATCTGCTTGTGGGAGAGAGTGCAGAAAACCTTGTATGTAGCCTGCTGTTGTGTTTGACATCTTATGGAATGAGGCAAAGGGATATTAAACTCTTCTCTTTGTAGGGATCCTTCTTTCTCTTTCACCAGGAAGAGGACAGGTTGAGTTGACTGGAATTGGCGTTTATGTCAGCTGCATGTTTGGTAGTGTATAGATTTCTGCAGGATGGAGAAACTGAAAGCCTCTTTCTATAGGCAGGGGAGAAGCATCCTCTGGGTTGAAAGGAGAACATTAGAAGGAAGAATGAGACAGAAATGTATTTAATTCACCTTTTAATACAATTTTTGGTTCCAAATTTTGAAAAGGACTTGTCCAATAGAAAATTATTTATAAAAATGTGCTCATTAGGAAGAAAAATGCATTCAAATATGTATATAAGGGCTGTGTTTCTTTTCTTTTTTTAAAGTGACATGTGGATGTAAAAATGGGAGAGAATGGACCTGTGTTTGGAGGAAAAAGTAACTACAAAGAAAACAAGATTAATCTATCTCCAAATCTGATTTACCAGCCTTAGTTATTAAGTCTAAGACTACTAACTCCTACCAACAGCAATCTTAGTTATTTAGCTACATTTAACTCAATAAATGTGTATTCTTAGCAAGTTCAAATAAATATGTTCTGTCATTGAGGTAGGTAGGGCTTTGCATGCTAGTTCTCATCGCATCCCTTCCCCGTGGCAGATTGTTTTGAGTTGACTCCTTAAAAACTATGGTGCTCTTTTCCTGCATCACACTATCCTGAGCTCAGGGGCCTGATCTACTCAGGTCTTAGCCATATCAGAGATGAAGATTTGCTGAAATAAAGTAAGACCATAGGTACTGTGAAACTAAATGGATATAGAAACAAAGCAAAGTGTAAAGAAATTTCTCACGTACCCTTGTAGCTGATAAAAATAGCAAAAACATAGCATGTGTCTGGTTGCATGATATACAAAGGTGCATTGGCTCTGGGGACTTCAGTGGTTTCCTAGACTAACATCCAGCTTTTTTACATTGTAGACCTAGGACAAAGCAATCCATTTTTGGTGTGAAGTTTTTATACTCAGCCAACACCACCATCAAGAAGTTAGTATGAGGCTCACAGGTTGGAAGCAAGCAGTCTTAGTTCTCTTTATGCCCCAGGGCCACAGACAACTGGCAAAGAAAAGAGGGAGAATGCCACCTCCCACAAGATGTGTGGAATAGCATCCATTGCTGCAAAAGGGAGGACTGATACAGCAAAGTATAGCATGATCAGGGATAGTGAACTATTTTCACCTGAGACTTTATCATATAATTCCAGCATGGTGTAGTGATTTGAACATTAGACTACAACTCTGGAGACCATAGTTCAAATCCTGGCCCAGCCATATAAAACCCCACTGGGTGACTTTGGGCAAGTTACATTCTCTCAGCGTTAGAGGATGGCAAAGGCACTCCCTTTGAAGAAACTTGCCAAGAAAACACTGAGAGGCTTGCCTTAACGTCACCATAAGTGAGAAATGACTTGAAGGCACACAACAGCAATGGCAGCTAAGATTTACAGACAAAGGAGTATGTCTTCAAAGATCTCTGTGTCCTTTAACAAATCTATAGGACAACAAGCAAGGACAACAGGAACACTTCCTACTATTCTTCTGGAATGAGGTCTATTATCACTTTCCCCACAACTGCTCTGTACAGTAAAACTGGAGCAGTCTTGTTCCTTTTTCCACACATGGCAGCTTTTGCTTTATTCACATTGTGTGTGTTCCTCCTGGTTTTTTCCTGTTGGCATTAAGCTTCAGAAAGGGTATCTACCATTTTGCTAGGTTGTCTTAGATCAGTGATTCCTAAACCTTAGTCATCCAGGTGTTTTGGACTTTCCAGAACCCTAGATGACTTGGCCAACAGTCAGGAATTCTGAGAGCCAAAGTCTAAAACATCTGGAGGATCAAAGATTGGGAATCACTGTCTTAGATGGTCATAATTCTATCTTCCTAGGCCTTAGGAATTTTCTAGAGTAGTGCTACTCAGAGTGGTAGTCCATGGATTGATGCCAGTCCAGGAGCCATCATCTGCTGGTCTCTGGTGAGTTTCTAGGAAAGACAGAAACTGTTGTAATGAATGTGCACAAATATGGTACGGATCCTTGGCATGTTGGGGAAAACAGTGACCAGTCCCCCACATCAGAGAGCTTGTGAAGCACTGTCCTACAGGAGTGAGCAAAGTACTGGCCATGGGCTAGATGTGGTTCTTCAGAACCATTTTGTGGCCCCCAGGATTTTTTAAAAATTCATTTTTTTCAGAAACAATTTGTTTGCCCCTAACTGCTTTCTGGGCTGAGGAGAGGGCATTTTGCCATTTTTTGCCACTCCTGGATCATTTTAGACCTAGGCAAAGCCTTTCGTAAAACAGGAAGAAACTTTGGTCACTTTCTGTTTTTAAAAAAAGTCCTCTCCTGGGTCTAAAATGATTTAGGGGCCTGAAACCATCATGAAAATGCCCCCATGGTCCCTGGAGGGCACTTGGGGGCAAAACACTGATTTGTTTGGTTTTGCGATTCCCTAGCTTCCCACAATTGTCCACCCCTTGTGTAAATGAAGATGCCTGCAACCAGTGATGGCACATGGCATATGTTTTTGTAAATGATGTTTTCCTGCATATGATTAGTTTTCCTGCATATTAGTGTCCCTGCGTATGTTTTCCGGCATATGAACAACAGCAGCAGCAGACCACTGCATTCAGACTAGTAATTCCATTAGAACTTGTATCCTTTTCATTTTTTAAAATTCAGATCACAGTGAGAGTGATAGAATGGGTATTTTTTTAAAAAAATCTGAGTCTGAAGGTAGTACTATGAACTTGAGTGATGTGGTAGGATTACTTTATTTTTTAAAATAAATCTCTGTGTTTATATGGAGAAACTTGCATGGCAGAAGACCCAACCCCTGTTCCTTGCTGTTGCTGGTGAATGAGGATGGAGAAAGACAGAGGTCACAAAATAGAGGGGCTGGATAAGTGGGAGAACAGTGGGCAGATCTGGGAAGTGGCAGGATGTTGGGTAGTGCAGTGGTTGATTAGGGAGAATCATGGATTATGATCTTTTATTTGGTTGATTCCTGAAAATTCCTTGGTCTTATTGTGGGATCCGGCATTCTTAAGAGATAAAAATGATATCTAGAAACGTGGATGTTTGATGTCCAACCAGTTTTAGATATGGAAATACTGTGCTTCTATGGCTCCATTCCCAAGTATGTATTTGGAGCTAAATGCCACTGAACTTGATGGGAGTTAATTCGTGGAATTAATTCTGGGCGTTTAATTCATGCAGTTTTCTTTCCAGACTTCTCCATTGTGCCTCCCCTGACAATTGTCCTGAAGCTCTAGGTTAGACTTTTTCTTTTCTTTTTCTTTTTTCTTTTCTTTCCTCTTATTTTTTCCTTGTTTGCTTGCATGACTTGGGAATTTAGCTATAAAAACCTTCTGTTTCTACTTCTCAGAAAAGCCATGACTGACTGGAAGGAAATTTATGGAGAATAAAGGGAGATGCATAAAGTCTGTTGCTGGAATAGTTTTGTCCCCCTTTCTTTGTCAAATTGCACACGGAAGAGACTTGGATGGAGACAGCTACGTTAGGAGACAGGCTATGCATAGAAATGTTTGTTTAGTATTGGACTGTTCTGACAAAAAATGGCAAAGAAATGATATAGAATTGAAGGAACAAAACTTGCCTCCCTTCTCCTCTTCCACAGAAATAAAGAATAAGCAACTATGAGAAGCAGCAGTTGGACTGCTTCCATCTGTGAAGTGTGGTTGTACTTTGACAGAGTTTGTAAACTTTTCACCAGTAACACACAGAAGGTGGGCTGAAGATTCTCCTGGCACACAGGTGGACTGCACACCAAAGCAGTGGAAAATGTGTGTGGCATGTCCTCCTTTCTCCCCTTTCCTCCCTTTCTCTTCTTTTTGATCCTGCTTCCAGTCAAGCTAGGTACAGCTGCATGATTTTTAAACTAGATTGTACACTGCTAGAATTAGAGAGTAGATCCTCTGTAAAGGTTTGAGCATTGGACTATGACTCTGGAGACCAGGGTTCAAATCCCCACTTGTCTAGGAAAATGCACTGGGTGACTTTGGGCAAGTCACACACTCTGTGCCTTAAGGGAAAGCAAAGGCAAGTCCCCTCTGAACAAATCCCTCTGAATCCCATTTTGAGAGAAAGGTGGAGTACAAAGCCAAGAAAGAAAGAAATATTGCCAGGAAAACCCTGTGATAGGGTCAGAGTCGCCATAAGTCAGAAACAACGTCAAGGCACATAACAACAAGAATGAGAGAAGGCCATTCTTCAAGAGCTTGTTTGTTTTCCCTTGCCAGATCCCCTAGAGCAGCTACAGAAACAGTACCAATGAGCCCATGGAAGAACATACTCATCCTTGTTCTAGTTGGGGCTGCGTCATGAATGAAAATCTAGAAATTGCTTGTACCGAAGAAGAAGCACAAGAATAAGAAAGATAATTCAAGGGCTTGATTTTCCTGTTCTGTACTTTGCCTTAGTCTACATATAGCATAGTCATTATAATCAAAAATAGTAACAGAAATGTCCTTCATCTTAATGCAAATGTATAAGATTTTTTAAGTATACAGTCTTTCCTCCATTTTCTCAGACTTGAAGTCCGCGTCCCTTACTCTTTTGCAGGTGGAAAATGAGGGTGGCAAAATGGAGCCTGTGCCCACAGTGCATACCCATGGATACACACCACTATTCAAGCCAATGGGGCTTGAATATAAGCAATTTTCTGTTTTCTTGTGTGTGTGTCCGGAATAGATCCTCCACAAAAACGGAGGGGCAACTGTACTTTTAGACTAAAGAGTAAATCGAAAGGAGGGTATGTTTGTCTGCAACAGCAAGGGAAAGATTAGGAAAGCATCATATAAATATACAAAGGAAAAGGAGCTGTTCAAGCTTCTAAAATACCTATTTCTTCAATTCATTCTAAATCTGAAATTATATTTAAAGAGCAATGTGAGAATGGAAAATAGTGCATTCATTATTCAAGCAGATACACTCTTTCTACTGTTTGTGTGTGTGCACTGTCCCTTGTTGCAAATATTTTAGGGACCTTCAAATTTACTTGAAAGTTAAACCAGTTTGTTATGCATAGTATGGGGGCATGCATATTGTTGTTGCTGTGTGCTTTCAAGTCGCTTCCAACTTATGTCTATCCTAAAGCAACCCTATCATGGGATTTTCTTGGGAAGGTTTGTTTAGATGAGATTTGTCCTCGCCTCCCTCTGAGGATGAAAAAGTGTGACTTTCCCTCTCGTGCAAATACTCACAGGTGCATGCATATATATGTGGGTATATGTATGAGAAAGTTAACTTGCCTGCTTCAGTTTATGTCTCTGTTACATCTGCCTACCTACTGTTAACTGCCAGGCCCTCTGTCCCACCAGCCCCAGTGGGAACTGGCCACTCTTCAAAAAAGCTCAGTCTCTTCTCATGCTATTTTTGTTTCATATGTCAGCTTAAAATAGTTTGCTTGGTTTATATTGTCCTGGAATGACTATTAAAAATGTTGTTGTGTGCTTATGGCGACCCTATGGGGTTTTCCTGGCATGTTTCTTTAGAGGGGGTTTGCCATTGCCAGCCTCTGAGGCTGAGAGACTTGCCGAAGATCTTCACCCAGTGAGTTTACATTGCCAAGCTGGGATTTAGACCCTTGTCTCCAGGGTCATAGTCCAACACTCAAACCACTACACCGCACTGGCTCTCAAAATGAAAATATATGCATTTTTGGTTGCTCTTAACAGCAGATTTCAGCATGCAAATAAGTTAAAACAAATCCCTTCAGATAGTTTGACTGTAATTCTCTATAACAGATCCCTATGAACGTGCTGCTGTCCTGGCACTTCATTGGATCTGTTCAGTCAGTTTAAAAGCAGTGAAACAAAATTAAGACCTCAGAATTAGATGGAAGAGTCTTTGGAGGTTATTCAGAATGATTCAGTGCTTTGATGAAGTTTTCCAGGTGTCTTCCTTGGTTAAGTATGATAGTCATGTGGTGAAGTCATGGCTTTGTTAAGACTGAATTTAGATGACTATATATTTTCGTCCTGTGCTAAATTGTTCTATAGCAGATGTGAACGGTGAGAAAAGAAAGCATCTGTACAGTACAGTCCACCAACATGCTGGTCACAGTAGGGATGCTAATGAAATTACACTGGCAATTAATCCCTGTGCGATAGTGAATCATGCAAAAGACTTGTGTTGCTAATGTGCAACTTTTTATGTGTAGGGAATGCTTCTGTTGATGATTAAGGTTATGTCATGGTTGAAGAAACAAAATGTATACATCCTGAGAGGAGAGAGGAAAAGACTTCATAGCCTCAAAATAGATAATTAATTGACATTAATGGAATAAATGTTATGGCTGATTCAGGAGAGTAGATTTCCTAATGGTTTAAGAAGGAACTCTGGTGCTAGAAACTTGGTAAATAGGCTTTTTGAAGTGTTTGGATATCAAAAGAACTATAGGATGGAACAGACATATTCCAAGAGCAATAAAATGAAGTCATTTCAACCCCATCCTCATCACTACACAATATAATTTAAGCAAATCGTTAAATTAATTTGATCTATCTGTAATGCTGAGAAATTAGGGAAACATGTAGGCACAGTTTATGATATGTGAACCTTCAATAATAATAGTAGACAAGTGGTTTCTCAACCATCAGTCTGATTGGTCTGATGTTATAGTAATCTTTTCTAGTTACCACATAACTGCTTGGTGTATTTGCATTTCTAGGAATGCCTTAAGCAGTATCAGTACATTCATTCCCATGCATGCCAATTCAGAAGTAGAACTCATCTAGTTTCAAGTAAGGGTGTATGGGATTGCAGACGAAGTAATTGTATGTCAATTTTGTGTCAAGCTGCTGTTCCTCCAGTGTGCGACTTCAGCTTAATAGGAACAATATTTTACTTCTGCCTAATAGGATATTGGGCTTTGAGCAGGTTATCTGACCCTTTCCAAGTCAGCAGCAGACAAATGAAATGCTCCAGCTAGATTGCTCTTCAAAACTGAACTTTAGTCAGATTGTTTCTGAAAGTGAAGCTTACTCTATATATTCCATTGGTGAGTCTTGTCACATAATGCCTTTTTCAAAGTAGAACTGTAAAATATTTCACTAGTACATTTAACAAGGTAGTGCAGCATTTGCATGAATAAGGTGACTTACCTGCTGCCATTGTGGAGACATAATACATAGTTAGAAAAACCTTTACTCTTGGCCAGAGTGTTTCTTTGCCCAATTCCAGCTGCTGCGCTTGACCTTTCAAGCCTTTAATCATCTGACTCCTGAATGTAATTCAGAGATCACCTTCAATAAAATGTGTTCAGACCACTTTGTTGTCCAGAACAAGGAACAGAGTTTTTGGGCAAGGGGAGTTTCTTCTTCCTATTTCTTGAGTTTCTTGATGTTTCTTTCTCCTTTCCTTTGAGAGTTGGCAGTCATTCTCAGTCCTCCCTTTTCAAGAAGGAGTGAAAACTTTCCTTTTCTCTCTATCTCTCTCTTTGCCTTCAAGTCACTTATCTAGGAGAAAGCCTAGACAGATCTTCAGGTATATGTACAAAACTTGCACTTCCCCATTTTACTGACTAAACTAAATGTTTTCATGGTCATTTGTTGTGTCAACCTGGCTATAGCTGGTTCATTAGGAATGGCAAGCAAAGGTAAACTAGAAATTCTTGGATTTTAATCTAATAAAGAGAATAGTTTGGAAGCTATTTATCTCTGCCCATCTGTTTGGGGTCAAGTGGCATCTGGCAGCCTGAACTAGGCCTCAGATTCTGTCACTTTGTTGAATTCCATGGGATGGGATGTACATTAATGAAGGGGCACAGCAATGAAGTCCCTAGTGTTGTTCTTGTGTAACTTCAAGTTGTTTCTAAGTGAACCTGTCACGGGATTTTGTTTTTTGCCAGAATTTATTCACAGGGGGTTTGCCTTTGCCTTCCTCTGAGACAAAGAGTGTATGACTTCCCCAAGGTCATGCTGTGGGTTTCCATGGAATTCGAACCCTGGTCTCTAGAGTTATAGTCCAGTGCTCAAACCACTACACAACACTGACTCTCATCACTAGTATTGTGTTGTTGTTGTTGTTGTTGTTGCTAATCATAGTATTCCATTAAGTGTAGAGTTGAAGCTGATCTATTCTGTTTATTCTACAGTCTTATTTCCTATTTGCTGTTAGGTTCAGTTTTCCACCTGGCATAGTGCCTCCACAGATGGGAGAGTTTTAAATAGATAATGAGTTGACTTCTCTTAATGATAAGGCAGGCTTTTAAGAAACATTGAGGGGGAGAAATACAGAAGGCTTAGCCTTTGGTCTACATTTCAAGATGATGTGATAGAACCGAGCCAAAACTCATCTAGCTATAAATCAGACAGCAAGAGTGGATGTTTGAAGAATTGTTGAATCGTAGAATAGCATTATAACAGTGAATGAATCCACAAAGGAAAGTCCAGAAATGGTTGCTGTAATACTCTCCTCAAAAAAAAGCCTCTTCGTTCAGTGTTAGTCCCAGACATTAAACAGAACCTCATTGTTTATGTAAAGCAAGTAGTAAAAATGTTTATCACAGTGAAACAATTCTGCTGTAGCTCTGCCTAGCAAAAAATTTGTATGGGAAGGCTGGGAATCATGTGGCCCTCTGGAGGGTTTGCACCTCCCAGCATGCCTCATCTTCAATTATACCGGCCTGGACTGTTAGAACTTGAAGTTCAGCAATATTGAAAGAGCTGTTTGATTGCCAATCTTGCTGCATGACCTTGTTTTGAAAAAATTGTCTCATTTGAAACGGAAGCTTCATGAACTTACCAAGTCATGGATGAACACCATGGAAGTGTATACCTCCTTCGCCATTCCTATACTCATGCCAGACACTTGCGTCTTTGCTAAGATCCTGCCTTTCATTAAGCCATCGTTTCCCCGTAATTTTAATATCAGCTAATAACTGAGATCTGAATCATGTGCATAGAGCAGAACGCTTCACGAACAGAGCTCCGTACCTCCCTCATACCTGCGTAGTCCCATGAGATGCTGTTACAGAGATGTTGTAAAGTGCCTTGGAGGGTGGAAGGGAAACAGATGACAAAGCAGTGGGGAAACGCCTCTTGTCCCTGCTGAAGGATGGAAGGCATTCAGCAATGCTCCAATTCCCTCCTCCCTCCCCTCCATTGCCATTTAACATCTGTAGTATTATTCCTCAGGGCTTGGTGGGTGCTGGCTCGCAACATTTCCCTTGACTTCTAGTAATCAGGATCTCAACAAGTGTGGAGAAATAACTTATCCATTCTTTTAAGACTTGACGATTAAAGTAGTGAGGCAGTTTGCCCTGCAAAAAGTCTATTTTTCATTCATTTATCTTGTTTGGGAATATCTTACTTCTTCAATTTGGAGTTAAATGCTACATCATGTATGAATGTTATGGAATCAGAATGTGCAGTAATCTCTGCTTTGCACAGTTAACTTTGTAGTGAAATCCCTGATTTTAATATTTTTCAAATATCACAACAAAAAGTTTTGCTTGCTTGTGAAAGTAGCCTTTGTATGGGTGAGATGCTTTCCTAAGTATAAAATGCTTCCATACTGGGAAGGGAAGGATTAAATTGCTGAAAGCCAGTTCATATACATATCCACACACACACACACACATTTGTAAAGTCGCTTTGTTTACTGTCAAAATTCATACAAATTAGAAAACCATACAGAAAATACCACCCTTAGTTAAAGAATTGGATTAGATGTGGGCTGTCTTTTACACAGAAAATCACAGTTTCACTCAGTGGCTAACTTGCCAGGGGGAAATTGCAGCATTGATTGGAAGTCTCTCTGAGCTAGTGTTATGCATCATTTAAAAATGCTGAGGTAGCAGAAGGAATGAAGTTTAGGAAGCTCCTCGGAGGTGAGGCTGGGGAAAAAACCCCACATTAAATCAAAGCGAGGTTACAGAGATAGTAATGTTTGGACATGCTCAAGGCCTTGCTTTAGAGCAAGTGCTGCCGCCTCACATTGAGGTTACAGATGTAATTAAGTTAATTGGACATTGGATTTGATGATAAAACAAGAAGCTCAGCAGTGACTCAACTTTTCTGACAAGCTGCAGCCAAAAAGGATTTTTTCACTCATTTTATATTAGGAAGCTTGGAGTGACAGGTTTTGGAACCATATTCAAAAAGCGGCTGTCAGAAAAGATAAGTGTTGGTTCTTGTAAACTGTAAGAAAATGGGGGTTGTAGCTTGACTCCGGTAACTGCTTTATATTATGGGAGATATTAGGATTTCTTTGTACAGTGTGATATAGGAGAGGTTGAAGTCCAGTTGGAGAACATATGATTTGCATGCATATGGTCTTTCTGCATGATCCTGTACAGTCTACTCAGAAGTTAGCCCGACTGAGTTTAGTGAGGTTTGCTGCCAGCTATGTATTTGTATGGGAGAGAACAAAAATGATCATCTTTCTTCTTATGGAAGAATCATTTTTGGAAAAAAAATTAAAATGATTGCACAAAGTGATCTGGATAATAGAGTGAATTTATTAAAATGGATTATAACTGAAATTTTGAAACTGGGAAAAACAAAAAGCTGAAGCTTGCTATACCATACTTAATGTTTGTTAGAGTCTAGGTTATTGTTTTACTAGAACTCCCAAGATCCACCAGCCGTAACATGTTGTAATACACACACACACACACACACACACAGAGTATATAAATAGATTCTTTATTTTTGAGTTTCAATCTGGTTTATGAATCCAAACTGAACCTAAGTTATAGGGGCTCTTTAACGCTCTTCAATTATAGCAGTATGATTCCACTTCAAATGCTGTGGCTGCGATCTGTTGAATCCTGGTGCTTGTAATTTAGGAAGGCATGAGAGTACTCTGGCTGAGAATTCTTAATTATGCCCACTACCACCACACACACTGCAAGTCCCAGGACTCCATAGGATGAAGTCATGGCAGTTAAAATAGAATTATGGCATTATAATTGTGTAGTGTGAAACAGTCTATGGTATTCCACAGAACAGCTTTCTCATGGTTAATCTAGGATTTTTTCATTCCATCATCATATCTTATAGTAGTGTGGTGGTTGTGGTAGGGAGAATCACTTGGTTGCTGGTGTTAAACTGGTGTTAAACAAATGGGAGTTGCTGGTGTTAAACAAATTATTGCTAATCCACTGCTGGATTACTAGTATCTGCAAGGAGATCCAGATAGGCCTTTGGCGTAGTAGTGGGCTATACCATCTTCTGTGATTGAGCTGCCAAACTGAGGAATATTGGGACTGAGAACTTGCAATGTTGACAAGACCCTGACTGCTTTGGAATTAACAGCCAATGAGGAGCACATATAAGGATCTCTGGGGAAATGAGTGGAAGAGAGCCTTCTTGGCTGTGGCATTTTGGTGATGGAATTCCCTCTCCTTAGAGGCCTGATTGGCACCAGTGTCATTCCAGTATCAAGTGAAAACTTGGATTTTTAATTAAAGCCTCTAGGGCCTAATTGGCTTTATCCAAATCTGAACATGTTCTATAGTTTTACATTGGTTCAGAGTGTTTTAATTGATTTTAATTACCTTGTTTTCACTTGTCAAATCATTTGGCATGCTTCGGGTCTGTTTAAATTAGTTCTTATGGTTTTGTGTTGTTGAAATTGTTTAATCTGATGTTATTGGATGCCACCTTGAAAATGAATGATATAGGTCAGAATCCAGCATGATGTAATGTTTGAATGCTGCACTACGCCTGGAGACCAGGGTTTGATTCCCTGCTTGGCTGCTTGGCCGTGGAAACTGATTGGGTCTCCTTGGGCAAGTCCAACACTCTCATCCTAGAAAACCATGTGATAGGTACACCTTAAAGTTGCCATAAATCAGAAGACACAAAATGAAATAAATATTTAAGTTAATAAATGAAGAGAAAGCTCCTCATGTACTCCACCAGAGATTTTCCCCAGAGAAAATATTAATATACACAGTTTTTCTTTTTAAAGATGTTTAATCAAGGAAAGATCAGGAAGACAATATTTTACATTTCTTCAAAAGTTATAGATGTCACTTATTTCTCTGTGTGTGTATGTGCCTTCAAGACGCCTATTGATCTACAGTGACACATTAATTTCATAGGGTTTTCTGTATTTGACTTAAAAAAACAAACTTGTTTAATCTTGCCCCTCTTGTAAGTGTTGTGTGCTGTGAGGCCTTATGTGGAAGCCTCTCCTCCTCCTCCTCCTCCTCCTCCGATTTCCCCTTGCTGATTTTGTTTGCAAGGAATGAGTGATCTTTGTCCAGAACGGTGGCGAGGGGGATAATATGTATGGAAATCAGGCTCTTCATTTCCTCTCCTAGTGATCCTCATTCAGACCATTCATCAAGAACAACCCAGCAAGGAATGAATAGTTTGTATAAAAATCTCCGAGGGAAGGAACAAGAAATCCTGATATGGCAGGATAGTTCATTATACCTAAAGCTTCTGCCCTGTTCAACCCTGTCATAGAAGCAAAATGGGGAAAAAAATTTTTTGAAGTTGAATGGAGAACTGACATATTCTCCTAACTTTCAAGGATACAAAATGAGATTCATTTAAAGCATTGTTAGGAGCCCTGGTGGCCCAGTGGTTAAATGCCAGTCCTGCAGCCACAAGGTTGTGAGTTCGATCCCAGGGGCTCCAAGGTTGACTCAGCCTTCCATCCTTTCGTAGGTCAGCAAAATTAGTACCCAGCTTGTTGGGGGCAATTGCTTACAGGCTGTAAACCACTTAGAGTGCTGAGTTCACTATGAAGCAGTATAGAAATGTAAATGCTTATTGGTATTGTTTTTAAGCAGAAAAGCTGAATCTACCATTGCTTCCAAGAAGAACCAATATTTGATTTTGCATAGTCTGTATGATATGATGGAAGGAGAAGAGGAAGACTGCACTACAGGTAGATTGGATCCTGAATTTGCAAGGGTAGGGTGTTGATGACCAGGGCTCTTGGAGGTTCTTGTTTCTAGGATTTCTATAAGCTGGAAGTTGACTTGATGGCAAATAACAACAAACAATATGATGAACATTAGAGGCCCTATAAAGCCATGAGATAAGGACGTTGGAATGGAAGAGTATCCTGTGAGACTGATTTTTCTTGCATAAGTAAAGTTTCATGCAACAGAGCTCCAATGTTGTAGGAATGTCATAAAACTCATTACATGTTTGATAAGAAAAATGTCCAAGCAAGATGAAGGATTTTATTCAGAACTCTTTTAGAGAAAAAAAAAGTATTTCCATAGTAATAAAAGTGTTTTCACATGCATTCAAATATGGGAAATAAGGAGAATGTAACAGCTGATGTTAATGGAAGAACTGCTTGTATTACCTCCTGAATCTTAGAGTTGATTCAGACTCATACCTGCTACTTATCAAATTCATATTAGCATAAGGTTGCTGTCATTTCCCTTATGTTTATTTCAGAATTGTTGAATACTGTGTAGGGATGATTGTCTTGTCTTCACCTTGGAAGTGCATGACCTTGTCAGCCCAGGATTTCCATTATGATTTAATCATAATGTAATCACTATTCTAGATAGCCAAAGATGGGGAAACAGAATTTCCCTTTTATATGAACTTAGTGGAGGCACACACTGTGATATACTTAGCTTTTACTTCAATATACTAAGTAGTATATCAAAGAATATGTATTGGAGGATGACATTTCTACATTTAATTGCTCGCAGTGGATTTGTTGTTGAGGCCTATTTTTCAGTTCTTCTATTCACTTCTGTGCTAATTAGTACCTACTGTCATTCTGACACAAACACTGTTTTGACCTAATTCTTGCCCTAAACCGATCGTCAATATAAATTAGCCAAACTGTCACTGTTAATGGGGTATCTTCACCAGTAGCTGTTCATAGGTCAGGATCCATCCTGAAAGGGAAGTTGCTTTCTCAACAGTTTCCCCTGATAGCAAAAAGAGTAATAATAATAATCTAAAAAGCTGGGAATTCTGGTGGCAACTTGGTTCAGAGGAACCAAGCCCAAAATGTCATAGGAGGCTTTCTCTTTATCCCACCTCCATCACGGAACCATTTGGTGAGGACCTAGGAGAGAGTCTTCTCAATGGCTGCTCCTATGCTGTGGACTTATTTTCCATGGGAGTGTAGGTTGACCTCTTCCCTGCTCTCTTTTCATTGACAGGTAAAAACCTTTTTGTTTAAGCAGATTTATGACTATTTGCAGCAAGGCTTCTTAAATAGGTGTGTATGGTACTCATGTTTCTTAATGATTTTTTGTTGTTTAATGTGTGATTTTAAAATTCAGTAGTATGTTAATTGTATTAAGTTTATTACAGTACTGTGTTTTAGCCAAATTTGTTTTATTGTTTGTAAGCTGCATTGGGTCACTCACCAGACGAGAGGCAGCCTAAAAATGCAAGGAATAAATAATTAATAAATAATTGTGATCAGAGTGATTGAATAGGACTGGTCTAATATGGTTTGAAGGTCCTGTTTAGCCATGAAATTCATTGTTTGAACTTTCTCTGGATGTCTTCAAAAAGAGGCTGGACAGCACCTGCTGGCAATGATCTAAATCTCCGTTTTCCAAACTTTGGTCCTCCCAGAATTCATGACTGTTGGCCAAACTTAATGGAGCTTCTGGGAGCTGAAGGACAAAACACCTGAAGGACCAAAGTATGAGAATCATTGTGGCTAGCTGGAGATCCTGCAAGTGGTCCATAGGGCTCCTTCCAACTCAAAGATCCTATGAATCCGTGATTCTATGAAACTTGAGACTTTCACCAGCAATGGAAACAAAGGAAAGCATCTTTATCCTCAGTTTTCTGTCCACCCACATATCATTCACAAATTCATAACATTTATTCAGCTATTCAGCTTGGTTAGCAGATCCCCCCCCTGCTTTCCCCTTAGCTTTCCTATCTTCTTTTGGGGAGAAAAAGGTACCTCATATTTCCCATTTTTGGCTTTAGAAGCTTCTCCTGGCCATTGTCTGAGTAGCTTTTGGGGAGGGGTTTAAATGTGAGGCTCATGACTTATTTTGAATGGATCCAAATATATTTCTAACGATATCCTTATTCTGTTGTGAGTCCCAAACGTCAGAACCTTATTTTTATTCCCCCAACCCATTTCTACCTGCATCAGTCTGCAGCTTTTTTCTGAGTCATCTGTTATGGATAGATAGCTAAAAATTTTCCTTGGCATCCCCTCTCTTTTTCCCTTAATCTGTTATGTAGGTGGGAACAGAGTTAAGCTTTACCTAGCATTGCAGAAGGAATATGCATCCTTTATTTGTAGTTTATTTTTATATAATAATGTTTTGTATAAATTTGTTGCTATTTTTAGAATCCCGCTGTACTGTTTTGTGTCCTTGATTAATATTTTATCATTCCTTTATTTACATTTTTACCTTTTTCCCATTTATACGCTGTTCTCATATCTCATTGCCAAACCTGCAAATTTTTCATCACTATTTATTTATTTATTTATTTTAAAAAGCTGCATTTATTTTCTGAATTCTATCACTAATGCATTGGAGCAAGCCAGTTAGTTGTGCCTGATGGCTCCCATGTCAGTGGGATAATAAATCTGATTCTAGTTTTAGACTGGACTTTAAGACAGCCATCCAAGTTGTTGAACACTTCTCCCACCCAAAACAGGTTCACTGTATTGGATAGCCCCGTGTCAAGCCACCAAACAAATTTGATATAGCTAAGACAGACCCATGTGTTCACAGTTCATTCATATATCTTCCACATCAACTGCTCATCACAATGAGACATAAGTGACTGCTTACAGTTCAAAGTGCTACTTAGGACCATGTTGTTGTATGCCTTCAGATAATTTCCAATTTAGGGAGACTTGTGACGTGAACCTATCACATGATTTTCTGAGGCTGAGAGTGTGTGACTTGTCCAAGACCACCCAGTGGGTTTCCATGGCTGAGTGGGGATTTGAACTCTTGTCTCCAGAATCATAGTCCAACTCTTAAACCACTGGGCCACACTGGCTTGGTTACAACCTACAAAGCTCAAGTTCAAGCTATCTGACAGATCCTATCTCCCCCTATGAGCCTGCCCAGGCACAGACATCTTTGAGAGAGGCCTTTTTTTCAGTTCCACCATCTTCACAGACACTGCTGAAAAAAGATGTGAAACAGGGCCTTCTTGGTGGTTGCCCCTGGACTGAGGAGCTACCCTCCTAGGCTACAATGACCTTCGCATTGTCCTTCTGTTGATAGGCAACACTTTTTATAATTAACTAAATAAAAGGGTTTTTTATTATTTTAAATTGTTTTTAATGTTGTTGATGTTTAATTTGATTTTGATGCAGATTTTTGGTATGGTTTAATTATATTGTATTTGTTTTCATTTGTAAACTTTCTTGAGTCATGGGGGGAATAAAGATCATCATCATCACCACCATCATTGTAGTAAGTAAGCAATGTGGATCAGGGTTTTTGATGTGTAATAGGGTCCCTGCAAATGAAATCAAGAGCTGCAATGTATTTGTTGGTCGTATAAAATGATTGAATGTAAGGGACAATAAAATCATTTCTTAAAAAATCAAAATGCTTGTGGTATTTTGTTTCCTTCATATTTTCATTAAATGAAATTTAACAGTTGAAAAGAACTACTAGCTTTCTTGATTTTGAGTTCAATAGTGTAGAAATCAGTTTTCTCTAATGTCTCTCTGTGTTTATGTTTGCCTTCAAGTCACCTGTTGACTTAGGTCAACCGAATGAATTTCATAGGGTCTCCTTAGGCAAGGAATAGTCAGAGGGGTTTTGCTCAGATGCAAGGAATGCACATAGGGGTCTTCACCTATTATACAGAATACAACATCTGACATTCATTGTCAGTCTCCCATCCAAGTACTTACCAGAGCTGACTCTGCTTATCTCCCAAGATCAAATAGGATCTGGTGCCTTAGAGTATTATACCTCATAATATGGATCTACCCTGTTATGTCTGTCAGAACTGCAGTCAAAATGCATTATTACCCCAGAGTATCCTTACATGAGGGTTGCAATTATAATGAATCAGAAATGCCTTAAGTATTTCAGGGGATTAGAGTAGAAAATTACTTTTTCAGCTTGTTTGCACTTAGTAATGCTTGTACTTGTATTAAGCAAGTCTGAAACTTTTAACAATTAGTTCAATAATATAGTAATAGGGAAATGGACTAAACTAAACCTCTTACACATAAATTAAAGTATAATCTAAAATATTAGCCTAAATCTAAAGTAACACTAGCAAAGTGAAAATACCTTCGGCAAAGTTGTTCCTTTCTATCAGTTAGTCAAAGGCCATCAGTATAACAAAATAAAATTATGTATATAAAACAATTACACAGCCAACTTACAACCCCAAAATAGCAAATACAAATACAGATGATAAAAGTATTCAGCCAACATCAGCTGAATCTGCATACCAGTGATAGAAACAGGGACGAATACTTTATTAATCCCCTTACTTTCCTCTCCACTTTAATGTCTTGAATCATTTTGGTAATCTGTCATATGGAGTTCAACTCATATACTTGCTGTAGATTAAAAATGCATGAATACTTGTGTGACAAAAACTGTGGTGGATGCTACCCTTGCGCTCACTCTGCTTAGCAAGACTTGCCCTAATGCAGCAACATTGTGAGGCCAATATTTGAGAATGACTCAATGTGTTCTGCAGAGTGTTATGAGTGATGAAGCATGCTCTCACCAGGAAAGCCATAAAGTTAAGATTTCCTAGGGCTATCCCTCTTCCAGAACTAGCGTGAATAATTTGAAATACGGTTATATAAATTACTTAATAGAATCTGGCTTGATAAGCAAATATGGAGCCATAGAAACCACTCAGTTTTTCATTTTAGCAGACTCTAGGAGTCTGTACAAAAGCAACTCAACTGATAAGAATGATCCGATCATGTTTACTGTTTCCTACCTTTGGTAGCTACCACCCTGTTTTGGGATCTGTAAACTTGCTGTCAGTGTATCTTGGCAATAGACCCTTCCCATGTGTTCCTATTGAGGAAATTTTCTTTCAGACTTATCACTGGCAGATGTTCAGCTGATGATAGCAGAAGAAGAGGCCTTTTCACTTGTGCCACCCAGTTACTGAAGGCCTCCCTTGGGTAGTGTGTTTTGCACATTCTCTATGATTTTAAAACGGACACTTAAAACAATATTGTTCCAGCAAACATTTTTAGTGTCAGCATTTTTGAGGATTTGTTGTTTCTATTACTTCTTTCTGCTATATAATGTTGTAGTTATTTGCTGTTTTATTGTAATGCAATTTTAAAAAATAATTTTGATAGTTGCCTTAAATCTGTTTGCAGACAGGCAAGGACTGTGTTACCAATAGAGAAGCCTGAAAATGTTTCTGCTTAAACATTGTCCCTTCTTAGCACAGTAGCATACTCTTTACTTTTTAAAAAAGAATGAAAAGACTCTCTTCCTTCACACTCCAGATAGGAAGGTCCTAAAACAAGACTTTCTGCTCCTTAGCATTGAACAGTTGTCATGCTCTTTAGACTTCCTGAAAATGATCTACCAACCAAAACTGTCATGCTCACAACTTTTCTCCATTGAATCCCATTGTGGGAGAAAGGCAGGATACAAATCTTTCTTTCTCTGGTTTGGTCAATGAGGTGGGAATGCTGTTTCCATGCTAAGATGGCCTCACCTCTGCCTCTTATCATTGCATTCGATCTGGGACCCTAATAGAAGCAGGCTGCTTTCCTTGCTCTTCTTTCCTCCTGCATCCTCATTGCTTTTCCTTATTTATATTCCTTTCCCTTCTTGTATTTGTTCAAATGTAGACATTAGAAGATCAGCAATGCCATTTACACAGACCCATTGTAACCTCTCAAATAAACAGATCCTCTCCTCTTTAGCTTTTCCTATGAATGTGTCATCTGTGTATTTTTAAAAAAGAGGTGACAAGATTTGTTTGTTACATTCTCTTATGTTTTACCTTCGACTGATGCACCAGACATAGCAAAATCCATAATTTGACCCCAAAACCTGTCTTTGACTTATACACAAAAATGTATGGTGAGTGCATTTTAGAAATACAGATCTTCATATTCTCAATCTAGAACTTAGATAGCAGTAATAAGTAGACCTGAGCCTACAGCAGTAGTTTGGACAGACATTTGTTTGGAAATTCATAAAAAATTAACAATTAACTGGCAACATTAACAACATCAGACTATTTTTTACAGATAGGTTTATGGGGTTTGACCAGCGCTGCCCTGAAACCCACTGAAACCTTAGGCAAGTCATATCCTCTCAGCCTCAGGAGAAGGCAGTGGCTAACCTCCTTTGAAGAAATCTTGCCCAGAAAACCCCATGATAGGGTTTCCATAAATAAGAAACGACTTGAAGGCACACAGTCACAACAACAACATTGTTTCTTTGGATAACTCACACCTTCCTCCTAACCTTTTCTGCCAGTTTTCGACAGAATGAATGGTCTGTGCTGTTCTGGATTAAAATAACAGATTGGAAATGTTAGGTTTTGGACAAGAATGCCAAGCTAGCATGGTCAGCGGTTTCTAGGAGTTATAGACCCAAAGGAATTTCCCCTGGTTCTGGTTAAAATCATACCAGGCATGCTTCTGAACTCTTTTTCAGAACATACCTACTGGTACCGAAGCTCTGATGTGGTCATATGTTGCATTAATTTTTCTACATTTGAAAGACTGCAGCAAAAGCAGGCATTGATACATGGAGAGAATTCTTTTCATTTGAGCTGTATTTTTCTGTTCACTGTGAGCATCTGATTAATAATATTGCATCTATTGTTCTTGCAATGTATGCCTTCAAGTTGCTTCCAACTTCTGCTGACTGTAAGGTGAACCTATCACTGGGGTTTCTTGGCAAGATCTGTTCAGAGGCAGTTTGCTTTTGCTTTCCTCTGAGGCTGAGAGTGTGTGACTTGTCCAAGACCACCCAGTGGGTTTCTGTGGCTGAGCAGAGATTCGAACCCTAGTCTCCAGCATCATAGTCCAACACTCAGACCACTACACCACACATAAGTATGTATTTTTCTAATGGAGCAAGTCATTGGCTTCTTATACAGCACCTCCTGCATAGTTCTGCTTCAAGAAAGACAGGTAAATAGCCTCATCCATTAATTCATAATACAAACCAATTGTGTGTGTATGTGTGTTGAAAATAATGAGGTTATAAATATTAAAGTAGATTGAAAAGGTATGCCAAGCTATTTTTAATTTGAATTCCTGAAAGAGTCATATGGAATAAATCACATTTAGACTGTTCATTTCAAATTTCCTGCATGTATGGGTGTGGACTATGGATCTAATTAACATTTCATGAAGGTACAGTGCATTCTTTCCATTGAGACCTTTTGGCCAATTGCTGCAGATAAAATCCACATATCTCCTGAAAGAGGTAAAATAGCTCTTCATTAGGGTTTTTTCCTGCAATGAAGTGGTGCTACGGTGCAGTGACAGCATATGCTGACAGATTTTTTTTTTTAAATCCTTTTTCTTAAATGAGATCACAACCTTTTTCTATTAGAGGATGGATCAGATTTCTTAATCTGCCAAGAAATTAAACAAATGACATAATATGGGCAGGAGAGTTCTTGTGCTGTCTAATAGTTTCACCTTTATGATTGCTTGGTCTAGGGCAAATTTATATACAGCAGTTAGCAAATCAAGAAAATGTTATTTGGGATCAAGGACTTGAGGCTGTATGACAGTGTAGAATATGACAGCAGGATCTTGGTTGGTTGAGTTTTCTCCCACAGAAACTACCTTGTTTATACAGAAGTAGCACGTTGGAAAGAAGAATACCTTGCTCTGTTTTTCAATGTGCATGATTTTTGGTCATCAAGGTACTAATATACCTAGTCCAGTGAACTAGTCTGGCCTGTCTGGCTACTAGATGCTACAGGAACCTGACCCTTTTTTGTCTTATGCACAGTCATACAGGTTTTCTGTGGAAATGTTCTAGAAAATCTGGAAAAAAATGCCTGTTGACTTGATGTATTACAATAATTTGGCAAACAGTATAAACCTCTGAAAAGTTTCTCTTTTGCTCAGAAAACTAAGCATTTCAATTGAAACATTTGAAAGGGAAGAGTAATGTACCTAGTAGATAAACTGTTATATTTAAAGAAATGCAAAGCTTTCCTTGGAACTATAAGGATGTTCTGTGGTTTTGCCACTTTGAGGAAGAGGCCAACCACCCCGTGTTCCCCTGTGTGGAACCTACACAGTTCCATAAAAATAACCGAGAACAGGAAACCAAAACCAGGAATTGCAATGACCAGATGTACATAATCTTTAAAAAAAAAAAGAAAGAATCTTCCTCTTACCTAGTTTTAAGAAATTATTTTGGGACAGTAAATGCGTGAACACCTTGTCTTAAGCATTTTCTTCATTATTCTAAAGAAAATATACTCGTCCCTCCACATTTGTGATATTCACGGATTTTATTAATATGTTCTCTCTAGGAATATCTAGGTCCTCCAGTGCAACTCTATGGTCGACTTTAACCAAAAGTTGCACTGAAAGACCTAGAGATTCCTAGAGACAACACTCCAATAAGCATTTGTAGCTCCTCCAGTGCAATTCTGTAGTCAATATCTGGCAGATGTTGACCACCGAGTTGCACTGGAGGACCTAGAGGTTCCTCTCAGATAGTGTTTTTGTTATCTGCGGTTTTTCCACATTCACATGGGTCCCTTAACCCCAGCAAATGTGGAGGGATGAGTGTATTCCATAGCCATTATTTTTTCAACTTTTACAGAAACAAATGCTTCAGGAGGGGGAACTAAAACACAGATTTTTCACCCTATTTTTTCTGAGTTTTTTTTCCCTGTCCCTTTTCCCCCTTCTGGGCTTTCATGTACCTACATAAGCTCTATCACTTCATGAAGCAAGCATGAACACATTCTTTATTTTCCTATAAGAATAGTGATGGGTCTTATTAATATGCTGTATAACTATAAATAGTTGAAGGCCAAATGAAGTTCTCTGCAAAAAAGACAAATCTTTAAGGCAGTGTGGGAGAAGGAGTGTCATCGTCGAGCTATATTAAATAAATGGTCTGGTACCATAACTCCTGTTCAACAGGGAGCAATATAGTGGTCTACTTGGTAGTGATAAGGCACCATCACTCCATGTGTTCAAGGTGAAGTAATGTCACAAAAAACTAAAAGTGTGGAGAAAAGGGGAAGCGGGATGTGGCAGGACAAGACCACCCCAGCCAGTCCTAGACCGCCTTGAGCACACCCAGTATGAAAAGCATCACATCAATTAGAATATATGGGAATAGGTTGTAGCAATTTGTTGTGTGAACAAACTTCACAGAATGTTAGGGTGCCTTAATATGAGCAGTATAAAGAAAAAAATCTGTACTGGAAGCATTCCAGTACAGTCAGCCCTCCTTATCTGCCGATTTGTTATCCGCGGAATCAAGTATCCATGGTTTGAAAATATTCCCAAAAAAGTATAAATTCCAAAAAGCAAACCTTGATTTTGCCATTTGATATAAGGGACACCATTTTGCTATACCATTATATTTAATGGGACTTGAGCATCCATGGATTTTGTTATCCATCCTGGAAGCAAATCCCAGTGGATAACAAGGTCCAATGGTATGGAAATGTGTGAATCTGCCCACTGGCAATGCTTGAAAACAGTGCTTAGGATTCTGTGGCCTGTTCCCTTAACTGGAAAGCTACAGCATTTGTCTGTATGTATTCTGGCTGTAAAATTTGGCTCTTCTTTGGTAACTGAATAACATAAAATACAAAAAATGTGTTTTTCATTTTAACATAGATTTTGGATGTTATTGTACTTTGTTATATGGCCAACACAACTACCCCTCGATATGTTTCCTCAATGTGAAGATACCTCATTTTAGCCACTACAAGGGAATCCTAAAGAGGAAGTGGCAATGGACTGGAACTTTATTATTTGAGGTTTCTAGCTCCAGCAAAGGTAAAACATTTTTTTAAAAAAATTGGGACTACATTTGTCATGTTTTGCCACAACAGAACCTAAAATATTCCCAACGCTTCCCCTGACAGAGTATCCTCTGTCTAACAAAGGGATTCATGTACCTCACAAGGTACAGAGACATCCTAGATCGCAGAGGAAGTAACTTTTTGTGTTGCTAACAATAATTTTATCTCCTGGACTTTGGAATGCTTTGTTGCTAATGCCACATGGCCAGAAGGAGGAAGCACCTGCCTGCATAAATATCCCTCCACTCCATCTCAACTCAGAACAACACCAACAACATCCTGACAAAATGCAGGGATGTTACTGTCATTTTTTACCCCTACCTGTATGATTTTTAACACCTTTGCCTGATGAAAAAGCCAGAGAAGCTTCAGAAAGCTTTCAACGTACATTTTATACATTGTGGTGGATCCAATGAAGGTATTACTGTTTTGTGGATTTTGGATGTTACTTTACTTTTCTATATGGCCAACACGGCTACCCTGGATATATTTCCTAAAATAAAAATGTATTACATTAAATGTAAAGGTAGGAATCACTCATATATTTCACTCACATGTTTCACTAATAGTGAAAGAATTAAGTTGCTGCTCCATATTTAATGAGTGCATGCATGGTTTCTTTGCCTTCAGAATGTTTTGTTGTTTTCTTCTTTAAATTTTCTTTAATCATATACTTTTTATTACTCCTGTTAAGTCCAACAGCCCTTATATTTAGAACTTCTAGTGCATAACTTTTGTTATAATTTGTGCCTTCTCTGTCATTCTCAGGCATTAGGATATGTCCTGCTTTTGAAGTAGCTCTTTTCTCTTTGAGCCTTTGTAGACTATCAAAGGTATCATCTGCTTTGACAGCAGTACCTGTTGAGTTCCACTTGATGCATCCAGTGGCTAAATATAAGCAATTCTCATCGATGCACCACTGATTCCATTACTAATCTTGTACCTTCTGATGTATTAAATTTTAAATCGCACCATTCCTGACCATTGTCTCTGTTGGAGCTGGTGGGTATTGCCGTCCAAAATATTTGGAGAGCACCTAACCTAGTTTGAACTTCCTTTCTGAACTAGGAAGCTAAGCATTGTCAGCCCTGTTTAGGATTGGATGGAAGACTGTCAAGGAATATAAGGTGCTGTAGGTTATATTTCGGAGGAAGGGGCTGGAAAAACCATCTCTGAGAATCCCTTGCCTTAAAAAAACCCTGTGAAATTCATAGGGTCGCCATAGGTTGACCAGGGACTTCAGGGCACATACACACAGGTTAGGGAAAGCTGTTTCGGCTGTAATGTTTTGAACTTTGTTTTTCAGTTCAGAATTATTCTGAAAGCACGTACCACTTTTCCTGCAACCTCACATGTCCATGTGAACCCAGTCTCAATAGCTAAGGCTGTGGAAGGATAGGGTAGAAGGGGGCTGCCATCAGTTTGGGTCTTTCTGGATAAGCACAGGAGTCCCCCTTTGTGATTTTTACTGGGTTGAGCAGGATGTGAGCACACAGTCAAACCACAAATATCTGAAGAATGCCACTATGTTTGTCTTCCAGTATGCCAGCTATGAATGTGGAAGACACATAGCAACAGAAAAACAACAGCAGATGCACTGAACGAAGAGTGATTCATATGGGATTTGAGTTGAAGAGTAATATTCATGTGTAACACGTTGTTTTATTCCTCGTTGTGTTGCTTCTCAACCAGAGCCTGGAAACTCCATGTAAATGATGATCTCATTTTGTCATGAATTTCAGTTAATAATACTGTTTAGATGCTTTATAATAAATAAGCTATCAGACAGAAGAATCATAGCATTTTAATTTTTTTTTTCAGAATGATGCTTTGTTTTGTAAGACACTATTGTGAAAACAGGGTCACATTTGTACAGACCAGGGATGGCGTCGCTCCTCTCGTGGCCTGTCTGGAATCGGTAATGGACTGGATATGGGAAAACAGACTCAGCCTGAATCCAGAGAAAACGGAAGTACTCGTGATAGGTTCCCCAGGTCCGGGTATGGAGGTGGTTCCACCTGTCCTGGGCGGGGTCACGCTTCCTGTCAAGGACACCGTACGCAGTCTGGGGGTGCTCCTTGACTCATCGCTCCATCTAACTTCTCAGGTGGACGCGACAGTCAGGAGCACCTGTTACCAGCTTCGGCTGATACGCCAGCTGCGTCCCTATCTGGACCGGAGGGACCTTGAAACCGTAGTACATGCTCTGGTAACCTCTCGGTTGGATTTCTGCAACGCGCTCTACATGGGGCAGCCTTTGTATCACACTCGGAAGTTGCAACTAGTGCAAAATATGGCAGCACGGGTGGTCACTGGTGCTCCCAGGGCCTCCCATATAACACCAATCTTGAAAGACCTCCACTGGCTGCCGATTCGCTTCCGGGCTCAGTACAAAGTGCTGGTCATTACCTATAAAGCCCTATATGGCTTGGGCCCAGGGTACCTGAAGGACCGTCTCTCCCCATATAATCCGCCCCGCACACTAAGATCTACTGGACAGCGGTTACTGAGAGTTCCGGAGGCTAGATTAGTGAGTACAACGAAGAGGGCGTTTTCCATCTCTGCCCCTTGCCTCTGGAACTCACTGCCTACTGAGCTCCGCTTGTCCCCCACCCTCATCCAATTTAGGAAGGACTTGAAGACTTACCTATTTAAGCAGGCATACTTTTGAATGGGCCTTTTCTGTAATCTGCCTTGTCAGCAACCCGCTTACTGTACTTCCATCGCACTTTGCATGGGGGATATTGTTTTTAAAGTTTTTATTGTATTTGATCTGTTTTTAACTTATATGTATTTTGATGTTTTAATGTTTATATATGCTGTACACCGCCCTGATCTCTGGAAGGGCGGTATAGAAATAAATTTTATTATTATTATTATTATTATTATTATTATTGTTTCCTGATAGTTATTGCAAAAACAATCCATTGTAACAAACTGAAACTTAATCCAGGCAAGACAGAGGTGCTCCTGGTCATTTGGAAGGCAGGTCAGGGAATAGGAAATCAGCCTCTGTTAAATGGAGTTACACTCTCCATGAAGACATGTACTGTTTGTGTTGTATTCCTAGAGTCAGCTTTGAACCTGGAGGCCCAGGTTTCTGCAGTAACCAGGAGTGCTTTTGCACTTTAAAACTTGCACACCAACTATGCCTTTTCCTTGAGACATCGGATCTGACCATGGTGGTACATGCCTTGGTTACATCCCGTGTGTACTACTGTAACATACTGTACTTGGGGCTGCCTTTGAAGAGTGTTCAGAAACTTCAACTGGTCCAAAGAGTTGCAGCCAGACTGTTAACTGGGGCAGGTTACAGAGACTACACAATATGTCTCTTGACATAGCTCCACTGTATTTAGAAAGAACTGAAACAGGAAACTTGGCTATCAGAGAACAGAAGACAATTTAATAGTAGAAAATAATAATGAGTATTATAAAATTACTGAAATGGAAAACAAACAATTCTTCATGAAAACTCAATAAGGCTAGATGAGACATAGTAAGCAGATTAAACTATCTAAATGAATGACAAATACTATAAGGAAATAGTTATTTGTGGAGCTTTCGGACCTTGTGGCCATGTTCTGGAAGAGTTCCTTTCTTTCCGAAAGCTCCACAAAAAACTATGGATGCCGGCCATGAAAGCCTTCGACTCCACACTATAAGGAAATATTTTTTATTTTTAAAATCTATTCGTTATACATGTACTGTAGTTTCTACTATTTAGACAATGACACAAATCTGTATTAAGGTTTTAAGTTAAGTTATTGTGCAGATATCCATATTTCCTTCTTATTGACTACTCTTAATTGCTATTGTGCTGTTGAATAAATTTAAAAAGAAAAGAAAGAAACAGCTCCACTGGCTGCCCGTTTGTTTCCAGGATACAATTCAGAATGCTAGTTATGACCTATGAAGCCCTAGATGGCTCAAGTCCAGGCTATTTGGCAGACCGTATCTCCCTATATGAGCCGGACTGGGCTCTGAAATCCTCAGGAGAGGCCCTTCTCTCCACCCCACCACCATCACAAGTACGGTTGATGCGGACACGAGAGAGGGCCTTTTCCGTGGCTGCTCCTAGACTCTGGAACTCCCTTCCCAGGCAGACCAGAATAGCACCTTCCTTGTTGTCATTCCATCAGCAGGCTAAGACATTTTTATTCAGACAGGCTTTTAAAACAAAGTCTTTAAAGAATGGGTTGGGGTGGTTGTATTATTTTAAAGTGTACTGTTTTTAAATCTTTTAAACTTTTTAACCTGCGTTTAACCTTCTTTCAATGAGTGATCTGTTTTAATATTGTAATAGTTTAATTCTATTTTAATGCTCACTTTTTTATGTTTTTAATTGTACTGTTCTTTCACATTTTAAGCTGCTCTGAGTCCCAATTTTGGGAGGAAAGAAGGAAATAAATATAATAAAGAATAAAATGTGTATAGTATGTAATCAGTATGGCGGTTGTTTGGCAAAATGTGCTCTACTACCAATAGTTAAACATAATAACATCTACCCAAGAAAATTTTTATTCCAGCTTCTGAAACATTAAAGGATAATTGTGAGATTTAACCTCAGTTACAAATGCCCAGTTAATAGCAAATAAAAATCCTTACATTCTCATCCATTATTTTGGTTGAGCTTTCTATAGAATAGTAACAAAATCATCAATATTCACAAACTGGATAATTTGTTGAGGAAGGGAAGGGAAGGGAAGTGGAGCACTGATGTTTGGTATCCATAAGTTTTATAAAGAATCCCCAAATGATGAACTACTGACAAATTAAGATGAAATACTGACAAATTAAGAACAATTCATATACAAGGCAGTTGTTGTTGTTTTGTACCTTAAGTTGTTTTTAACTTACAGCAACCTAACATGAAGATATCATGGGATTTTCTTGGCAAGATTTCTTTAGGGGGGTGTGCCATTACTTTCTTCTGAGCCTGAGAGTATGTGACTTGCCCACGGTTATACTAGGCAGAATTCCTAGAAAATATTATTCTGGAGCAGGGTGGCTTAACGTTTTCAGATGTAACCATGACTTTATTATGAAATGTAATGATTTAACTGTAAATATTGACAACTGAAATCCAAAATATGTTGCGTTTCCTGCTGTAGTAGATCAGGCACTTAAGGTAATGTCTCGAAAATCTAGAAATAAGCCTTAGAGCCATTTCACACAGAAACAAACTGGCTTTTTACATTTGATAGAAAACTGCATTCTTTGCCCTGAATATACCTGTGTACAACTAATGCTTTCGAATGCCTTTTCTAATGGCTTTTCTTCTATATAGAAAGGATAATGAATGTTGATATAGTAGAGAAATATTTTTACTATACGTAAAAATGCTGCTTGTGGGTTCTGGTGTTAAATAAAACATAGGCAGTTTAAAGCTGTGCTGTAGACTTGTTCCCTAAGAAATTTGCAATAATAACACCAGTTTTATAGCATTCATGTAAGAGTAGGTTTTGCTGTTAAAAAGTAATTGGTGTTGCTTCTTGAGTGTACCTTTTATTTTTCTATGTGAATAATAGATATGGCATCTATGTAGAATGATTTACATTATTGGAGGGAATTCATTGATGTAACACTTGCAAAATACACACTTTGCATAAACAGTAGAAGTTTATGATATGTGCAGCTATGCATCAAGAAAAACTGCTGAACTAGCAGTGGTTGGCTCACATTCATTTCAGTTAGCTTAATGTTTCCAAGCCCATATTTATTATTGGATAAACTGTTTGTGCAAAATTACAGAATACTTGATTTTCTGGGACATTGTTAAGCAGAAAAAGCATGGATGAACTACAGTGGAATAACTTCTAGTATCTGAGTATTAGAATTTAATATGCCACTATCTGTTTAAGCTCCACAGAGAATTGCAAAAGTAACACTTGATGTTGAATATGAAATTTGGTAACTGCTTGGCCTGAAATAGTCCTATTGATGTTAATAGGACTACCTTGAAGTAAACGAGATGCAGTTACAATTTTAATATGACATCACATACATAAGACTTTGTTACATTAGGCATCGTATATATTAATACATTCAATACATTAGGCCACATCCCCCATGACCATGAGATGAGAAATAGAAAAAGAATGGGAGCATCCAGACTGATCAAAATTTCCAAGGTCCTGTTCTTTCTGATTTTATACTGGGTCAAAATGAACCAGTCTGGGGAGTTGGTATAAACATTTTCTCTGATCGTACTAGAAGCTGACAAAAAAACCCTCCAAAATGAAAAGGAACAAAACCTGTGATTTTCTAGTCTGTTTAATTAGTCTGGATGAAACCAATACGGTTTGTGTGAGGTTCAGAAAACACCCTCACTTTTCTTCCCCTGAATGCTTTTTAACCATCTTTGCTTGACGAGGAAGCCTGTGAATTTAGAAAGCTAGCATATTATATTATCAAGATTTCAAGAGGTAAACATATAACATACTTAGAATAGAATGCCTTTTGTAAAACTGGGTATATTTGAGAAGCAAATAGAGAATTATCATTGTAAATGGACTGAATGGTAATGCCACAAAGAACACTGGTGTGGTGTACTGCTGTTCATGCCAATCCACCGATTTGTAACTTCAGATTTTTGCCTGGGATTCTGTGGAAGAGAACAGTAGCTGTCGTGGTGTGCTGTGTTTTCCTTCGAAGCCCAGGATATCACCATAAAATTCCGAGCTTGGCTGGAGATGGCTTTCAACAGATGCTGATGTGCTATTTCATTAGTCTGAAACTTGTCAAGGTTACTGAGCGATAAATGTACACAGATGGCTCTATGGAGTACCCTGGAATATAGAAAGTCCATTGTTTTCAGCAGTTATCTATCCCCAGTTGATACCTGTTAGGTGGAATAGCCATGTCAATAGTCTAGGTTGGTTTCAGTATGACTTAGAAGTCTTAAGAGAAATCTTTCTGGAGATTTGGAAAACTTACCCTCTTCTATTCTTCCCACTAGTATCATTATTGTAGAATTAATGCAGTTTGAGACAGCTTTAACTGTCATAGCTCCATCCTATGGAGTCCTGGGATTTGTAGCTTTTTGTGGCACCAGTGCTCTCTGACAGGGAAGGTTAAATATCTCACAAAACTACAAATCCCAGAGCTCCATTGCAGTTAAAGTGGTATCAAATTGCATTATTTTTGCAGTGTAGATGCAGCCAGAGAAACAGGATAATTGCCAGTGATCCCAGGTGTCGAAACTTCTAGCCAAAAATATATTTATCAGACAAAAAAATTAAAAAATAAAAACGATCAAATTTCAGATATTGAATATCAGGCACATAGTTTGCCTAGTAGATGTGATGCATTTAACTTGGTAAATTCCATGTTGTGCTCATCTGCTCTGAAGTCTGATATTTCAATAGGTTGTTTGAAATTTGAACTTACTGCAGCAGTCTCTCTGGTACTCTTTCAGAGCCAGTTTCTCAGCAATTGAGGGTCTGAAGCAGAGGTGGAAGCTTTCTATGGTCAAAAATTGTCTGGCCTACTAATAATTTTCCTATAATTCCCACCTTTTGGTCAGGACTAACTAGTTTCTTAACAGCTTGAATCTCTTTTAAAATCCGAAAGGTTTCTGCATGCTAGAGTTTTGACTTATAGCTGTAAGTGAGCTCCACTAATCTAGGCATATAACTGCTTGTCCAAAACAATTGGGAAATGCAGGGTGGATGTTCTTCTATATTATTAAACTGTGAGCTTCTGTCCTGCTTCCCATCCGTGCACCATTAACCATAACTTTCAAGTGACAAAATGGTATACATAAACGTTGAGCTAGCAGTATTTATATAGGATTAAATTAGCTTTCCCCCAAATGCACTGTTTTGTGCACCAACCATATTTAAACAGAGCATCATACCCTTTGGGCTGCAGGCCTTGAAACAGAGTTCAGCTCAAGCAAGTGTTTCTTAAACCCTCCCCATCAACAATTAGCTCACGATCATAACATCCCCGGGGCTTTCTCTTAGTGCTGCTTTTAACAAGAAGATAATCCTTTTGGTTCTGCAGACTCTTCCTTGCTTTCCATATTGACAGCTTGCCCTACAGCAAGGCTAAGGAGTTGAAGCATGCAGCCCATTGGTCTCAGTGCCTGTCTCTTGAGATGCCTATCCTTGTATTGCTTGAAATTTGAAACTGCAAAAGTTCCACATTGGTAACAAAGGGTTTCCTGCTTTGACGAGACTGTTTTTCTGTGAATGCCACAGTAAATGATTAAATCTATTCAAAATAGGCCTAATATGCATAACCAGCAATTTTTGAAAAAGAAAATTGTGCACTCATTTCAAATAGCTTTCAAGATGTAATAGATTAAGCAATCAGTATTGCTAGTGTGGTGTATTGGTTTGAACGTTGGGCAACAACTCTGGAGATCAGAGTTCGAGTCCCTAACTTGGCCATGAACTTGGGCAAATCACACACACTCAGCCCCAGAAAACCTTGTGATAGATTTGCCTTAGGCCGGGTCAGAAACGACTTGAAAACACACAACAAGAACATTGCTCTTCTACTCCCATGCCAAAGCCTTAAACCTTTTCATTGCTACGTACATTCATAATATTAGAGATGCTTTCATTGTGGCACCTTTTCTCTGGAATTGCCATCCGTCTGTGTACTGTTTATTGTGCGAAGTGGAAAACTTTTTTTTCCAGGTTTGGTTGGTTTTAGCAGCCTGAAGTACTATCTTACAACTTATAGTCCAGTCACTATGGAAGCAGCACCTTAACTTTGCTCTCTCCAGTATTTGGAAGAAATTTCATGGGAATAATATTTTGATGTTAAGACTCAATTTCAACCATAATTGAAGCCATTAATCGTAACCTTCTGCCTTTTATTCTAATGGAAACAAATGTGGAGAAAGAAAACAGACATTCTCTATTGTATAAGACTGTTGTAGGTAATATTGATTTAGGTAAAAAAAAATCTATTTCTAAATGTGTGCTTTCTGGAAAGTGGCTAATAACTGCTTAATGAATCCATCCAGCACAGTCTGTCTCTTTGTTCTCCAAAGGGCACCCTTTGCCCTGTTTAGGAACACAAGTCTAAAAAGGCTGTGTTCCATAATACAGCATTCTGTGATTTTTTTAAAACCAGAACAGGAAGACTTGTACATAGAGATATATCATTTTCAAATATTGTTGATCTTTCCAATCTTTTTATTAGAACATGTGTCCTTCTTTTATTTACAACTTCAAAAGAAGAAATAAGTTTGGGGGGAATTGAAAATATGGCTTGGTGGTATGAAATAATTGATTTTAGACTTCTTCATTTGCAATAGAACTGGTGTGTGTTACATTATGGCCTTCTTATTGTTTCTTTGAAGTTTCACAAACTATCTTAATACTAATCCTCTCAAAGTCTCTGCATTTGGACCTCCGTGACTTTGCTGTAAGCTGCTCTGTCACCAGGATACTGTGGCATGTAACAAGAGTTTCAGCTTTCAATTCTGCTCTGCTTATTTATTGCAGCTTAATAGATTTTTGCTTCTTATAATAGATGTAAATGAAACACCCATTATAAAGAGGCTAGGAAGCTGCAAGTGAAACAGAAAGTAAGGCACACACTAATTTTAATTCATTAATAGTCTGCTCAGTGCACTATATAATGCACAAACTTTATATGCTATTTTCTTCACATTTATGGTGGAAGCAATGAGATTGGAAAACTGTAGACATGAAGGTGAAATATATAAGATTGGCCAGGCTTATACTGTATTCAGTTCACATACATAATTTCTTGTCTGTCTTCTGGGAAGCTTTGTCATATTTGGACTTGAAAGCTGTTCTCTTTGGGAGCATCAGTCATAGGTATCTCAAGAAAAATATATGCCTTCTAAATCCCTGAAATGGTTCTGAACTGATGTTTTGGGGAGAACATAATTCACTAATAGCAGCTGTAACTTGTAAGTATACTACTCCCATCAAGTTGTACTCTCAGTTTATTACCTACCCTACATACAGGTTTGTAATTTTCTCTGAGTAAGGAAAGTACTAATCCTGTTGCAATCTTCTAAAATCTTAGCAGAAAGACCTGGGAGAAGGAAACACTATTTGGCTATGGCTGTGACTTAATTAGGTTACCTTTGTTTGTCCTTACAGTTAATCCAGTATTTAAATCAAGATGGACACTTGGATAAATTGGCCTCAGTGTTATACGTGACTCTAAAAAGTGCAGGTGATTTTTATCTGAATTAGCATTTTTGGTGTATAATTTTTTATTTATAATTGTGAATGGGCTGTACCATCATCCAGAAGAGTTTTTCAAGGTGATAAACCATATGCAGATGAAGTTAAATATAATCAGAAATCATACACATAATAACAATACATACATATATCATTCATTGTATGAACTATAATGCTTTATGATGTTATCTCTCTTTTAAAAGTATTTCATATTGTTTCTAGATTCCCATGCTGCTACCCATTTCCTGAATGACTAAATATATTGTATCCAGTGTCCTATATTTCAAAGGAGCTGTATTTTTGCTATGAAGGCTGTTTTTGGGAGTTTGATATTACTGGGTGAGAGAGTATGCTGCATTTAAATGTTGGCAGTGCATAAAATACAAGTGAAATCTTATATATTCATTTCTCTAAAAACATTGCGATTCTTTCAAATGCAATAGGTTGTTACTGGTAGGCTTGCATTAAACAATATTGTGCAAAGGTTTTTCTTTTGGTCCCCTTGGTAGGAAAAGGCAGTAATTTTAATAGAGTAACTCTCTTCATTACACTCACATCAGTAAACCTATTTCATTGCAACTCTAAAGGCTTAATTCATTTTTCAGTCTCTTTGATTTCACATTATAGTTCAGATGGAAGAATGTTAGATACTGTGTAAATAAACAAAGCTAATGAACATCAGTGAGAGCTGAGCTTTTTCTAACACTGTGGAGGTAGTCGTATTTTATTTATATATTTTTGCCAATGCACTGAAAGTGATTTCCAGTTTAAAACAATGGCATACAATTCAATAAACATGATGCAAAATGACAATGCAAGAGAAAAAAACAGAATCACATTTTAATTTCTTTCTGTCTTATTATCTCTTATAATGGATGTATAAAATGAGAGAGGTAGTTTTGGGATAAATGGAGTAAGATTGAGAGTTTTAGTCACCTATCGTTCAATTTCCAGTGGAATTGTTGTTGCGTGACTTCAAGTTCCAGAGTTATGGCAGCTGCAAGGGAAATCTATCATGGGGTTTTCTTGGCAAGATTTGTTCAGAGGGGGTTTGCTTTTGCCTTCCTCTGAGGCTGAGAGAGTATAAACTTGTCCAAGCTCACCAGTTGGATTTCTATGGTCAAGATGGGATTCGAACTCTGGTCTTCCAGTGTTTTCATCCAGCATTCAAACCACTACACCATGCTGGCCTAGATTATTTAAATGCAGCGTATCTACTAAAGCAAGTGAGTGGCACCCAGAACACTTTCTTTTTGTAAGACAAGGAATCACATGAAAAACAGAATATAAAGTTATCCCAATGGGGAATCCATTGTTTAATATTTTCTAGTGTTTCACTGTACTGTGACTATGAAATAGAATCAGGTATCTTGGTTGAAACAAGTATATTTTCAGTTGCTCCTTTATGCAGCAAAGCAAATGGTCAACAGTTAAACAGTTGGGCAAATTGAAAGGGGGTGTTGGTAAAAAAATTCTACTCAAAAAAGCCATCATAATAAGGTTTATCTCCCACCATAATAGTATTCTTAAGTGCATTCTTATTTTACTTTCCCACCCAAGTGACTGGCTTCCATTCACTATTATGCTGGAGGTGAGGTGGAGCAGATAAATACTGATAATATTTCTAATCGGAAGCAGTATACTACATTTGAAGAATGACAGGACACTTTTCAAACTATAACAGGTGATCATTTTATATTTCCAAGTACTGTTTTTATAGAGCATGTCATTGTATTAGGTTGTATAGCGAGACAGATTAATGGCTGTAAAACTACTGAAGCTGTTTTAAGGACTGCTTGCTTATTCAGAATAGTAATTCTACTTAGTGATGCTGTAAGTCCGCATCCTAAGGCAACTGATAATTTTCAAAGTATTTGTAAAACTATCCACGGGAACAAAATAAGCAAATAGGCTCAAACAGTATGTTGGAACTGCTATTTGAAAGCTGGGAGGTTTTTGCTTGTAAACCAAGATCTCAGCAACTTAAGCAAGATGCTCCAGCATTAAATTAAAATTCATATTTAATTCAGGGTTTTTTTGTATTAAAGTCCACAAATCATCTTCAACTGCCCCCTGCTCCGTCAAAAATAAATTAAACATGTTACAGCCTTGTTTTCTTCCCATCCTTCATTTCCCTGGTTAATGTTTTGGGTTGGGTGGTCTTTTGGTCTCTTGTGACTCTGAGTCCAATGCAGACAGCCATGTGAAGATGCAACTCTTCTTTCATAGTTGCATATTTCTGTCATTCAGCAACAAAGGGGGAAGTTGACACGCTATTTCTACACTACAATGTGACATCTATCGAGTCATTGAGTGAGAGGTGTGCTATTTGTAATTTTTCAAATTTTCAATAATGTTTTTGGAAAGTTTCCACATGATGGACAGGAGCCAGAAAACCAGGAATACTATTGTTATTTATTTATTTTTTTGTAATGAATACCCATTCTGTGAGTTTTCCTATTATCTTATACTGAACATTACTTGAGAGAACCTGATATTACAGAGGAACTGAGGCATGTTGACTGCTTGCTCTTACATAGCTTGCGCTTCATGAATTAATTGACATCACCCTGACATCTTGTCTAAAGGATTCATTTTGATCTAGAAAGACAGCCAGAACAAAGGCTTGTAAAATGTCAGGAGTGAAAAGAGATCCCCAGATTTTCCTCTTACGAAATTGAAGATGCCTGCAAATGCTTACCAGATTCAAACCTTCCTGGCTTCCAGGTAGGCAGTCTATTGAGTTGGCTGTACATTGGCCAGTCCAGAACTTGGATGGGAAATATGGCCTAATCCTGAAGTATCATTGTTCCAAGATGGATCAGGAAGTTAGAGGGCCACCTTTTTTCTGTATACCTCCTCCACCAAATCGAAGGCTTTTATAAATTCCAGCTAGCAGCCTTAGTTGTCCATCAAGTATCGTTGTTGTCGTCATCATTTATTTATTTATTTATTTATGTATATAGCATCATCACTCTGCATGGTGCTTTACAAGAATAAGTAAAAACAGTAATCTTCTCTCGGGCTTATAATCTAAAGACACAACACGTAAGGGAAGGGGATGACAGTGTGAGAGGAGATTAAGTCCAGCAGATACTTCCTCTTCTTCTCTCCCTCCAAGGCCAGGACATTGTTGGGAACACAAGGAAGAAATTGTATTTCATGGCCTAGAATCAAGCTGTTGATCTATTGTTTGTCTCACTGAGTCCAGCTTCACAATTACAGTCGTCCCCCGGGTTACGAAGGTAATCCGTTCCGGATTACCTTTCGTAACCTGGAAGCTTTCGTTTCCTGGGGGACCGCTTTAACGGACGGACCGCGCGGCCGATTTAAAGGGGCCGCGCGGTTTTTTTTCTTCGTATCCCGGGGGATCTTTCGGATCCCGGGGGATACGTTAGCGGTCCCGCCGGTTTCGTACCCCGGGGTTTTCGTACCCCGGGGGATTCGTAAGCCGGGGGACCACTGTACTATGTCTTTTGTTTTCTTTGTTCTGAAATCTGTCAGGGCCTGCTTCCATGATGAACACAGTCAGACTGTTGGCTTTCTACCCTGGTATGGTGCCTTACAGTGGCTCTCTCATCTGTATGATCTACTGCCTTCATGTTCAGTGGTAGTGGTCAAGCAAGGAATCTTGAGCATTGTGGAAACTGCCAAAAGGTCTTGAGCAAACATTGGTTTAGCCACTTTTTTCCAGTTATTTCCTTTTTTCCAGTTCCCTTGCTTTTCTCTATGTTTGTTATTTTCCTTGGCGTTTCTCGTTTAAAGGCTTTCCATTTTAAATTCTGGTTTGTAGTGGCTCTGGATAAACCAATCTGTTCAGTTTTTCCATAATCACAATTTGTGTCAATGTATTCCATGCTCATCATTGGTTCCAAGACCATATAATCCATTAGATAATTTTGGATATTATGTGTGATATGTGGACATGTGGTAACGTTGAAATTTCTGCTTTTGGTTCCTTTTCTGCTTCTAGTATGGAACACCTGCTACATCTTGCTCCAGTTTAACAGTAATTATTATCTCAAACAGTATGCCTTTGGTGAAATACCTGCTGATTAATATGTCTGTCATGATGTCTGAATAAATAAACCTGCATACAATACTTGGGGTTGGATCTAGGATCCATGGACGGAAATTATGCTTGTGGAAGATGTGATCACCTGATTTTTCAGGAATTAACCTTTCTAATTCAACAGAATCCAGCCCTCTGTGTAGCATTTTTATGGAGCTGGAAGTGTTGCTGTGCGGAAGAGAGAGTGGGAAGTCAGTTTTTGACAACTGCATCACATGGATCTAAATCTAGATCTAACCCCATAGTGTGTGTTTTTCTTGATACAGTAAAAGGTTACTTGAACTCTGGAGAGCATTGTTAAACCATTTCGTAAATCCAGAGGATGTTTTAGACAATTTGTTCTGAATTTGCAGATGTGGTATTGAACATGGAAGGCCAACCTGGGATTTGAACTATGGCCATACAAAAATAGTTTACCGCTTGCATTCATAGATAGAGGAAGGGGGGAAGCTCACTTTATCTTGTCTTTCTGTTTCTCTCAATCCTGTAAAAGCTAAATAGAGCTTGGTGTATCTCAGTGTACTTTCCTCCTGGTGTGCACAGGAACTGAACAAGTGCCATTCCTGAAGCAGTCCAGAGTAGAAGTTGCTTATATATTAGCATGATAGAAAACAGCCTGTGCACAAATGGTACAAACTTTTCTGGCCTTTAGTTTGAATGTGGAATATATGCATATATCCCACCCTCATACTAGTCATATGAGCAAGGAAGTACACTAGCATACTAAACTAGGTTGCAGTATTGCATATACACACACCCAAAATTAAAGAGAAGTTTATTCCTTCTGATCTTTCCCTTTCCACCCCAGCCCCTTTACCATTTAAGTTTAGCTAATACTGTGGGAAAGATGGAATGTATTTTACCAGTCTTCGGGTATTATAATTGCAAGATCTAAGCTGAGAGAATATGATTGCTGCTATAAACTTTATTGTTGTGATGGCATTAGTTGATTTTGTACTGTGTGTTTTCATTTCAGATGTATGCTTCTCTGAATACTTATCTGAATGGTAGGATATAAAAACTTGAGATTGTATTATAATGTTGCTTCTTCATTGTTCTTGAATGTTTTCTAGGATGAGACATCAGTGTATCGCAAGATTAAAAGGGTATCTCAGTATCTTTCATAAATAGAGGAATATCACTGCATATTAAAGGGATGAACATTGCTTGGCCATGACAAATGTGTCTGCTGATAGCAGTCTGTGGCACCTTTACAATACAAATTAGTTTTTTATAGCAGTCTTTAAAAATCTTTATAAACTGCAATCATTTTCCGGTAGATTAGAATCCATTATAAAATTCAGATCAAAAATATAGTTCTCAGTGTTCATGGACTCTTTGTTAAAGTCATTTAGGCTACTGTTGATAAGCAAGCTTTTTAGGCTTGTTAGTTATCTTCAAACTGTTAAGCGTCAAGCAACATACTAACTTCTTTGCTAGTTAACCACTGAGTACCACATAAGGTGCTGGGGCAAGTCTCTGGGGCCTGCCTTTCAGTTGTACTAACTGACCTAGAACTTATCCAAGAGCAGCCAGTGAGGGAGTAGTTTTCACCAGGCAACTGGCACAAGGCCTGGATTAAGAGCAAGCCTGGATTGAGAGCAAGTCCTCCATGACTTGCTTCAAAATGAAATTGGACGATTTAGGGAGTCCTCTAAAACTATGTGGATAATCTAGGGCATTTGTTCCCAAACTTGGTCCACAGCTCTCAGAATTCCTGACTGTTGACAAAGCCAGGTGGGCTTCTCGGAGCTGAAGTTCAAAACACCTGGAGGACCAACATTTGGGAATCATTGATTTAGGTTGACGATTGGTCTTTAATTTAGTATAGTTCATGCCTGTGCTACTTCCACTGAGCTGTGGAACAGTCTGTAGTTCTCTTAAAAATAATTATCATTAGTTTTTGTCATTACAGTTATGAAAAAATTGAAGTTATCCTATAAATGGGATTATATCCAGCAAGTGTTAAAGAACAGTGCTTCTAACCAACATTCCAGCCATTCCATTCCCCTTCTGTCTTTTCCTAGCAATAATAATAATAATAATAATAATGTTTTATTTATAGCCCGCTCCTCTGTATCCAATCGGAGCGGGTTACATCAATTAAAAAATGCAAGATAAAATATACATGACCCATACCCAACCACCCGCCCCTTAAAATTAAATTAAACTAACATCAATTAAAATGACATAATAAAAATTTCAATTTAAAACGGCAACCCATTGCATAGAGATCAGGGTCAAGATGTTAAAATGCTAATGGGAGAGCTTAACCCAAACAGAGCCGGGAGGTTAAGAACTTTCTGGGAAGGCCTGCCGGAAGAGATGCGTCTTCAAGGCTTTTTTAAAGCAATCAGAAGATGTAATAAGACGCATCTCGTCTGGCAGGCCATTCCATAGCCTGGGAGCGACAGCCGAGAAGGCCCTCTGGGAGGTCTGCATCAGTCTAGTCTTCATAGGCTGCAATAAGTTCCTCCCAGAAGACCGGAGTGTGCGGAGGGGTTCGTATGGGAGGAGGCGGTCCCTCAGATAAGATGGACCCAAGCCATGTAGGGCTTTAAAGGTTAAAACCAACACCTTGTACTGCGCTCGGAAACTAATCGGCAGCCAGTGGAGAGATTTGAGCACTGGTGTTATGTGCTCTCTCCTTGATGTTCCCGTGACAAGCCTGTAGACAATGACTACTCTGTGCCCACTGAACATAGCTACTTTTCAGTGGGCTTTGGTTTAATTTGTAGAATCATAGAGTTGGAAGAGACCGACAAGGGCCATCCAGCATGGCTTTTTTTTTCTCAGCATGGTTTGTTTCTTTTCTCCATTTGGAAGTTACTTGGTTTGGATCAGTGGGTAGACCAAGGTCCCCATTTCAGTTGCATTAAAATATCAAATATATTCAGGGATTTCTGTGGGAACCTTTAAAATCTCCTCTTGGGAGCATTCCAAGATAGAATCGTAGTCTGATTCTGAAAATGACCTACCAAGACAGTGAGATAACTGTAACTGTATCCTTTTAATGAGTGTTGGTGTGCATTCCTTGCTTTTTCTCTTTAAGGCACTCTATTTTATTTCATATTCACCCAGCTGTTGGGTAATATGTGCACTTGAGGTCTCATTGGGCTGTTTAGGAACAAGTTTCGCTTCATTTGACTCCTTATGTTTTTTTCTTAGGCTGAACCTGCACTGCAGAATTAATGCAGTTTGACCCCACTTTAATTGCTATGATTCAATGACCCGATACAGACGGGCGGTTTGGGGTGTCCTGGCTCACCGTGGTGCCCTCACCGTGGGGCTTGTGGCTAAAAGGAGCTTCTTTCCTTCGCTCCTTTTTTCCTGTGCACCGTCGCTTCTCCGTTTGGCTTCTGCGGCGACAAACGGAGGAAAAAGAGGTGGCTCCGGACCACCCTTTTGGGGCAGTCTGTTGAGCCCCAGTGGTATGGAATTCTGAGATTTGTAGGTTTGTGAGATTTTTAGTCTTTTCCATCAGAGCACTCTGACACCACAACAAACCGCAAAGCCCAGATTTCCATAGGATGAAGCCATGGCAGTTAAAGCAGTGTAAAACTCACTATTTCTGCAGTGCAGTTTCAGCTCTAGTCATTTTGTACCTCTGTAAATTTCAGAGCCTGCTGATATTCACCCTCTGGTGCTTGAGTAGTGAAGTTATAGATGAATTCCTATAAGGACAAAAAAAAGCTTCACTTGGAAATGAGGGAATTATAAGATGTTTGAAGGTTCATTCTAGAAATTCAAGAATCCCTTTTGTCAACTCAATGTGGGTTGCTGCAGGGTGCTTCAGATTTCCTCTAGGTCATTGCTTTTCAGGCTATCTGGCATTTCCCCCTGATATGCCAGGGAATTTGTGCCCACTGGTGAGAACTGTTTGCTTCTTTCCTATAAACTCTCTACGGACCTGTAGCTACTGGCTCACCAGTCCATGGACCACCACTTTGAGTAGCATTGCATTAAGTGAATGGAGGCTGAGAATTTTGCTTCTGATGCACCTGCAGGACTCCACATTGGGGGGGGGGGGGCAGAATATGAGGTTCCAGGTACAAGATGAAGGAGGCTGTGGCTGTGCTGTGGATGAGTTGGTTGAGAAGTCCTCTTCTACATTTGACACATTCCTAAACACCCCATGAAACAACATCACTGTGGAAGCTGACATAATTCCCTTCCATTGGTTTTGAGTGGGAGTGGGCATTAAAGGGGATGGGAAACCATCTGGCAATATATCTTCTGACGAAGGTGTCTCCCCTTTTCCCTTAGCTGGTTTGTGCAGGTTCTTCAGATTGCTCTGCATATAGTGTGAGTATTTGTAATTACCAGTGAGATGCAAAGACATACAGAATTATGTCTTTGTGTCTTTGCTTTTGAAAAGGAGGAAAGCATCTGTTAGTCTCCAAAGATATACTCTGTGTCACAGTAGCATATATATTGGGATACCAGTCAGAGACAGATTCAAACTAGTGTCTCAGCAAGGCAAATATAGAGCTGCAGAATAAGACACAATGAAACACATTTCAGCCAGGGCATTCGTTGTCCATATTGTAACTAACATGTGTACACTACTGTTTTTCCCCCCATGAAAATACCTATACATCATCCTTCTGAGCCTTTCCTGACTTCAATACCTTAATTTAGGAGGGAGATCAGGCATTTTGTTGTTGCTTGCTGAGTCAGAAACTCTTGCTGAGCTACTGCAGATCTCCAAGGATTTTCTGGGAGATGGTGATCTACCTTCTGCCCACTCTGTTTTAAAGAATACTAGTATAGTACTAGTATACATGTGCACATTAGTACTAGTATAAATGTGCAAAATACAGTGGTGTATTATAGCGAGTCTAGAAACAGCCACAGAAAATATGTAAATATGAAGGTTAGATCTTCAGGATGTCCTTGTGCATTGGGAAGATCTCTCTATTGCTCACATTTATCTGCCCTGAATGTTAATTGAGCTGCCAAACATTCAGACTGGTGAACAGATTCTGTAATATCAAAACTCTCTGGGGGAACAGTGCTCATGAACCTGCTGGAAATGCTCCAAGTCCCTTGTACCAAAAAGGACTGCAGAACTGTCTTATGTTTCTAGGGCATAGTATGGGAGTTCCCTGCACCAAAAGGTAATTCCCAGACATTCGAAAGAAGAGCTAGAAGGACAATATTTTAAAAACTGTTCCGTGCACATTGCTACCGATCAGGGAGCCTGCCTGAAATCAGCACGAAGGGGGAATTCTTTGTGAGTCAAGGGAGAGGGAATTCCGACCATTATGCAGTGATCCTCCTCTGCTTTGCCTGCTTAGTATGCAGAGGCAGTTTCATCATCCAGAATGAGTATCTCCCCGTCTCTCATACATCACACACTCAGCAAAGCAGGCAGCAGTGGATGCGGAGAACCCTGGCAGTACAAATGTGAGCGCTTTGCTAATAACCTTGGGGCTGCTGCAAGGTTACTGGCTGTATTGACTGAAAGCTACAAATTTATTTCCATTACTAGATTATTTCAGGGTGCCTTCTTTCTTTTTTTTTTTTTTTTCTCTTTGCCTTAAAAGGTGCTAGTTTATTCTTAAGATTGCAGAAAAATATGTATTTGTTGTACAGGTAACATCCTGGATCTGATACATCCTACCGATTAAAAATAATAAAAGTAAAACCGATCATTAGTCAAAATGTTGATTCTGATCTTCCTTACAATCTGTTACAGTAGCAAATTATTTAAATCTGAAAACACTCAAAATGTGATTATTTAGATGGGATTCCACAGCTTGTTGTTAGCCTTTTTGTTCCTGCGACTATTATTATATGTAAAGGAACAGAAGATATTTCTTAGTTTTATTAGAAAGCACATGCGGTTTTATAATATAGTGTTCTCTTTTGTCTTTGTATGCTTATTTTGGCCCCTAAATGCATCTGCTTGCACATCTTTCAAAATCTCCCCCCCCCCCCCAGCTTTGTGTAAATTATTTTATGCTGGGGTATGCAACATTAGAGTCATGGTCTGCATCCATCCTGCTAAAGCTTTTGCATGGTAATGATTTTTGCTTTTTATTGGGGAAATACTGTCTCCATTTGAGCAGTTTCTAAATTAGTTTTTATCCAAAGGCTGTTGAACATTGAAGCTGTTCATTATGTGCTTTGTGAGTATCTGAAGATTTTTTTCTCTCCCAACATGTTTCAAAGCAATGGCATCACTAGGATTGGCATCACCCAGTGCAGTAACTCATGGTGTCACCCTCCACAAATGACCTCCTTCTATACCACACCATACAGAATCTTCACAAATTGTAATTCTCATATATCACCGAATGTAATGATAATAGTTGTGACAGTTTTCTTTAACTGGCAAAGTTAAAAGTATACCCTTAAATTACAATATCATATACACAGCCCACATGTATTTACATGTACAAACGCCTTATCAGTCACTACCCATCTCAGCCGCCTTAGACACATGCAGCAACTCAGTCCAACGACTCAAAGAGGAAGGTCTTCAGCTCTTTATAAAAGTGGGTAAGATCTCCTCCAGCTGCAGGTATAAAGGAAGACTGTTCCATAAATTTGGAACCAGCTCCTCAAAGGCTTACAGCCTTAAAATTTTAAATTTATATATATTTTAAAACCTGGGGCAATAATAATAATCATCATGATAATGATGATGATGTTTAAAAGAGATGATAAAACACAACACTGTAAGATGCTAAAATACTAAAGTAATATACAAATATACAAAAAACAAATTTCCTTATCAGTCACTACCATCTTGGCTACCTAAAGCACACTCAGCAGTTCAAGCCAGTGAATCAAACAGGGATGTCTTCACCCATTTACAAAGGTGGGTAAGATCCTCCTCCAGCCAGAGATGCAAAGGAAGATTTTTCTACAAATGCAGAACCAGATCCCGAAAAACTTGCAGCCTTGACAGAGCCATACATTTTGGTGGAACCACCAATAATCCTTTGTACGTAAGAGGCCTCTACTTTTTCCTCCCACTGGGCCTCGCCCCACTCACACCATCTCTTCAGTGTTTCAAAGGGACACAGGTGAATGCCACAACCCATTTCTGCCAAAAGGCAGATGTTTGGGGAGTGGGTGTCATCCACCCCTAGGGTGTCATCCAGCGTGGTCTGGACCTCCCCCCACAATCCCCTTAGTATATATCCAAGCACTAGATATAGTGATGCCATATTAAATGTCACTAGATCCCATCTTGTGCCTTAACTTTGGCTTTCTGGTAGTGAAAGTGTGCTTTTATCAGTTTTAATGTAAGTAGAAGTTGTATGACACTGACAGACTCCAACATATAAAGTCATTTCAGTAAGACGTAATTGTTTAGTACATGCACTACATCACTGATATCTATTCCTGTGTAACACTCTGAACACACTTGATCTCATCTGATTTTGGAAGCTAAGCAGGATTGAATCTGATCAGTACTTGAATAGAAGACCACAAGGGAGCTCCAGTAGGACTGGAAAATAATTTTGCCCCATATGATGATGCTAGTCAGAGTTAATAATGCAGAACTAAGTGGACAAGTGTTCTGACTCAGTATATTCCTGTGTACAGATTCACTGAACAGAATAGAATTTGTTTCTGTGAGTAGCCATGTATAGGATTGCTCTGTAAATGCTTTGGATCTACTTCAGCAATGATGGTAGTAGGCTGAACAACATTCTGGTCTGATTCCTCTTCCATTAGGTGCAAAGTCATGGCATAGACTTTAAATGAAGTTGAAGCATTAGTTGCTCTCTGCAAATAATGGTAATACTGTAAAAATATAGTCAAGTGAGTGTAATGGTTCTGTAGAATTGCCTGTAAGACTTTAGATTTTCATGCATGCTTATGAAATAAGAACACATATGGCTACATATATTTGTAACAGATGTTTACAGTATAAGCCTTCAGCAGAAAATGTAACACTGCAGGCATCAACACACTGCATAGCAGGAGTAGCAATGTTTTATTAGTGGAGGGTTGCATTCCTTTTGGAGGTGACTGCATCCCTTCTGTTAGGCCACATACAAAGGTGGCCAGTGTCAGTTTTATTGCCGGTAAAAGAGACCAACCTCTTTCTTTTTCTTTCCATCTTCTTCCAGTGGGAACCTAGGCAAAGGTCCCTTTTAATAGAGGCCTGAAGTAATCATTTGCAGAGAGCTTCTGGAATTTGGCATAGGGTTGCAGATTCCCTTTTCCTCCTATATACAGGGATTCATACAATTGCACAGCCTGAACCACAGTACAAGTTGCATTTTATTATAGTCAGGATCTAATTCCCAAATACTAAGTAGATGTGCATAATATAATTTATGGCTGGTGTCCTTGTTTGCAGATGGTGGTTTTCCCCAGCAGAATGCGCCAGCTGGAGCTGAAAAGGATCTGGTAATCACATGTATTCTCTAGGCAACATTTTGGTTCATACATGAGGATGTCATTCACAGCTCACACTCCTTCCTTCCCTTCTGCCCCAAATCTTGCAGGTTTTTATTTTTTAAATCTCCTTCCTGTAGTACAGTGATGCAGTTTCAGTAAGGGAAACAATTTAAAAGGACTTGCCCAACACAGAAGAGAATTGATGCCTCATTTGATGCTGAAGCTCTTGTTTCTTTCTGAACTGAAAAAGACTTATCACAACTGCTCCTAGACCTGCCTTTCCAAGAGGAGAGTGGCATTTTATGCACCTATTCCAGATACTGACAATGCAGAGAGCAATTTCTGTGGTGACGGGATATGTGTGTATGTGTATACAGGTAGTTTTCTTTAAACTGGCTAAGTATCCCTCTCACCGTAGGATCATCTCAAACAGTTTTCCTTGCTGGAATATACTTTCAGAGGGGATGTCATTATACCTGCAATTCCTTCTAAATCTCTACTTTTGTTATTTATGTGTGCTTTCCCCCTCTCAGCTTATTGTTTCTGTTTTTCAACCCTCATCTGTGCAAAGGGGCTTCCTTTCCAGGGAAGAAGAGAGAAATATTATTATTAGTAGTAGTAATAATAATAATAATAAGATGATGATGATGATGATGATGATGTTTTACTTATATCCCGCTCTTCAGCCAAGGCTATCAGAGCGGTTTACAATTTGTTAATTCGACATTTCCCTGCCCTCAGGCTTACAATCTAAAAAGACACAACACAAAAGGAGAAGGGAGAGGTGATAGGGAAGGGGGAAAGTCCAGCAGATCTTCTCTCCCTCCGAGGCCTGGACCAAGGCAGATGGACTGGAGGGAGGGCTCTTCTTTTTAGGCAAGGCTTGTTGGAGGTGGCTGGCCTTTCTCTCCCTGACAATGGTGGATGGAGGGAGGGCTCTTCTTCTTCTCAGGCAAGGCCTGTTGGAGGTGGCTTGCCTTTCTCTCCCTGAAGATGTGACCCACAAAGGAGAGTCAGATTGTAGTAGGGGAGACACACAGTGGTGGGGAAAATAAGAGGTGAATATATAAATTCCAAAAAGCAAACTTTGATTTTGTCATTTTAGATAAGGGACACAATTTTACTATCCATTGTATCCAAATCCACTTAATGGAATTTGAAGATCCATAGATTTTGATATCTGGGGTGGGGAGGGGGCTGTTACCAAACCCCAGTGGATATCAAGGACCCACTGTATATGGCAGTAGGGGGATGATTTCTTGGATGAAATATATCCCCTCCCTTTTCCCTTGTTCTGTTCTAGGATTGTATTTAATTTCTGGTTTCCCCAAGACTTCATTTGGAACTGAACATTGACACATGTTACTGCTATAAGATAAGCTTAACTGGTGGTAGATGATGCAGCTGATGTTATACACTAGAGAAGCACTCCAATCCTTTTTACTGAGGAATTCCAGCATCCTGCCAGTCAATGGTAAAATTAGGCTTCTAAACAATTAATGCCACTCAGACTATCCCTGACTACCAATTGTATTCCTCGTGGTTGGCTGGCTGTATGGTGCACCCTGGGCTGAGTCCAAGGAGGGTGGACTGCCAAGCAGTATACAGTGTAGAATCAAAAAGTGTGCAAGCGTGACCCATCTCCCCCTCCCTCAATAGCATTTGTAACAGAGGAAAAATCACCCACCCATCCCAGTCTGTTGCCAGCCTTCATATATTTGCACAGCCTCAAACTGCCAAGCTAATGCAAAAAAGAAAAAAAGTATCTAACAAAGTCACCAAGTACAACTTAACCTTTCCTATGTCACCAAACAGCTGTCAACATTTGGCCATGATGCTAACAAGGATGCCAAAGCCCTATCTGCCACCGGTGGCAGAGGCCAAACTCACGACAATTGTCGCACAGGGATTTGCGCACACTCACTAATGTGGACAGTACATAGCAGCAGGTTTGTACACATGCAGTGCAGTATCTCCAGCAATGTGGAGTGTCAGTGACAGTTTTGCATATAGAGTACAGTGGAGGAGGGGCAGATGTATAACATTAGGAGCTGCTCATCTGGAAGAGCCCTGAATATGCTTGATGGTGGTGGTGGTTTCCTCCTCCTCTTCATAATCCACTTATTGAAAGGAAACTGCTGGTAAAATATGCCATGTATATTTTTCTGCAGTATTTAATACTAGTCCCAAACTGCATTTCTATGAGAATCTTGAGAATCTAGTCTACTTGGTTGGCTGACATTAGCTTTCATCCCCTTGCTGTAGACTTTTAAGGAATCAGTCCTTTCCATAGCAGATAGTTTGATATTAAGTTCTGTGTTTTTAACTTAATAGTGTAGGTATCTCAAATTAATTTAGTAATATAACATAAGCGCATTGTCAGGCACAGAAAGCCCTTTACAAACTAGTCATGGAAAGAATACTTGTTAATTTTCTCAACATTCTGGACCATTCAGAGTCCCTGCTAAGAAAATTGGAATGCAGGGAAATGCTTCACATTTCAGGGCTTTATTTTTCCCCAACACAGAATTGTTTAATTGTGTTGGGAGAAGTGATTACACAGAAAGCATAATTTTATGTGCAGGAAGCCTTTACTTTGTGCAGAAAACATGATCTTCTGTGCAAAAGGACAAGTTTTCCACAGAGAGGACATGATTTTCTGTACACAAAACTTTTTTTTTTTAAACAGAAGACAGATTTTCCAATTTCCAAAAAAATGTAGTTTCCAGCATGAACACTGATTTCCTGTTCAGAAAAGAAGATTCCTACATGGAAAATCATGCTCCCCCCCCACAAAAATGTTTCCTGTATATAGAATTTTTCATATTCTACACAAAAAAGCAGGAAAGGGTTGTTCAAAGTACTCAGATAAGTGTACTGTTTTCTTGTTTTTTTATTACAGTACTGGGGAAATTATTTGTTCTTGCACAAAAGAATGAAAATAAAGAGATTTATGTTCCTACTCCAAATGCATGTGTTTGCAGGAATAGAGTCTCCTTTCTTCCAGCATTATCAGCTGTGCAATAGAGATTGGGTTCCTTTTGCTCTAGTTTTTGGATTAATGTGGTATAGGGCCCAAGGGAGATAAGCCTCTAGAAAAGAGTTTACATGAAGAAATAATAATAATAATAATAATAATAATAATAATAATACGTTTGTCATGGGACTTTAATCTTCTTTGAATCAGGACAGTTACTACTTCTTGTTCCTTGAAGGTTCATTTCATTAAACAAAGCTGGAAATTCCCCACTTTCATCATATAAACTCACTTGTTTAGTCCAAAATTTAAAAATTTAATTTGTGAACTGAATTCAGATTTCCTCAGATTTGATTACTTCTCTGACCCATGGTTTGTCAGACTCAGAAACTGAATCTGTTAGCGTCTGATGAATCTCTCTTTTTCCTCACATTTGAGGAACTTGTTTGAGAATGTACCTCATATTTCAAACACATTTGTCACATGTTCTTTAAAACATTTAATTGCACCAAGCCTACCTTTGGTACTCTGGCCCCTGGTTCCATACTTTAAAAATGTATGCTGCTGCTTATAGGTTGAGTTTTCAGAGGTAATAGCAGATTATGACTGTCATCTTAAATTGTTAGATGGAGTCTCTCTTTGTTAGCCTGAATTTTGGGCAAAAGCAGCTGGGGGCTCTTTTTGTACCAAACACGGGTTGAAAAGGCTTCAGTGCCTCTAAGATGAAGAGCTGCTGAGGGTTGGAGCTTTTATCTTCAGTTCTGTCATGTTAACATCCCTGTTTCAGAAAAACAAAATTTACCAATTCTTAAAGCTATAGTAAAGGGGCTCTGTACTAATCAGTCATGTTTTGGTGCCATAGCGGGTACGCTGATGCAATGTCAGGCTCTGGAAAGAGTGGTGTGCAAATGGATTATGTCTGTGCAGGGTTAGACAGCCGGCAATTTATTCAAAACGTGTGCTGTGTCTCTCTTTGCTCCCTGTTCCCTTGACTGAACTTCTTTTAAAAACACGACTTCTGAATAGCAAAATGTGCATTTTGGACTGCTGAAATACGTTCTCAACAAGGAATCTACAGTCCCACTGCTTTGTACTTACTTCATTTCTATGGATTTGTTTTTGTTGTGGCAGTGATAGTAAGTGTGTATAGGGGACTAACTCTGGTGTTTTTGAGGTAAGTATCCATCTTCCCATTTCACCAGTTAATTTCATTTACTCTGTTTTTGCAACTTAAAAAGTAATAATTACCATAGTGAAATAATCTAGCTAGCAGGTTAAGCATTTGGAGTACTTGTTTTTAAGCTGCCAAGCCATTTATGAACTACCAGATGTGAAAAACTTAGTTTGCAGTTCTGCAGTTGTTCTTTTGAAAGCTGGTACATTTAGAGTATTGCTGCACGTAAGGTTAGCAGGCGTAAGTGATTTGATAAATTATACACAAGTAGCAAGAGATGTGGCATTTGCAAACCATTTCTATCAGCCCTTTCCCCAAGCACAGAAAAAACATATGAATGAATGAATGAATGAAAGCAAAAGGCAGAAACATTTGCTGTTTGCACAGAACATGATTTCTGTTAGGACTCAGGTCTGGTCTAGATACAAATGCAGTTCATACTGCACTCATGATACCACAAGTACTACATTAGTAAGTGATAGAGTGTAATAGTTGATTTGAATGAAAGCAGCCTGCATCTTTTAGCTAAGTGGTACAGTGTTGTTTAGTCTCCACACTTTTCAAAATGGCTGCAGCTGAAATACTCTGTAACAAGTTTGCCACGCCCTGCCTGCAATCTTGGTGTGGGAAAATTGGCAAAAAGCTTTATTTTTTCCAAGTTAGATGACGAACAGAAGTGGTAACTTGTAGCCCTCCCCTCATTTTATGAGCCTCCCTCCCAAAACAAAAACAGTATCCCTTATCTGGAATTCCAAAATCCCAAACTTGTTGAGCTACAACACAGGTAGCACAGTACTCTCTTCAACTTCACAACTTCATTATGTCTTATTTTGCATATGCAAATATAGGTATTCCAGAATAAAAAAAACATTCTGAAATATGGAAAATTTCTAGTCCCATGCATTTTGGATAAGGGAAACATCCAAGGAGCATGGTGCTCTGGTAAAAGCAAGGGCTACCTCCCTGCTTTAGTGAAAAGAAGTCATTTTAAATAATGCAAGTGATTATCTGGTCTCTTTTGGTTGGATCTCTTAAAAAAACACATTCTGCTTCAAGTAGATCTGGTGGGACCTCTTAATCTTCCTTCTTTTCCCACCACTGCTGCTGCATTTCCCTCTTCTTATTTTGTTCCATGAATTGTTCCTTATATTATTCCATGTTCACAGCAACTTGGTATTGAAAAGCAATGAGTGTTAACAGTGTTAACGGTCAAAACAGCAAATATTTTTGAATGTAGCTGCTGTTGCTAGATGTGTATGTTGGTTCGCTTCTATATCCTGCTGATGTGCAGTAACAAAAAACAAAATTATTTGACCCACCAGAGATGCCAACATATAGCATTATCTGAAGTAAACATTTTCAGAAGTAGCTAACAGTAGCAGAGTAAGGAAGCACCAGTTCAGTTTAAGAATTGGCAATGCACTGACCACACTTTGATAAACTCACAGACACTTGTTGATATCTTTCAAGTCCTTGGAGGTTCTTTATCAGTAGTTGCAATATATACAAATATGTACAAACACTCCTCAAGACACCTACCAACTTACTCTGTTATCAAACAACCCAACCCACTCTCTCCAAACCACTATCTTCAACCCACAGGTGCCTTAACTCTCAGTGCACTCATATACAGAGTTGGCTAAGAGTCATCACCTGGTGCTACTCAGCATGATGCAATCCCTGTAGTAAGTTTTTGCATCATGCCAAGTGCTCTGACTCAGCAATTCTAGCCATACAAAATATTTTACAACAGTTTAAAGGAACATTTTTCTGACAGTGTAAGGCTGGTGATGGTGTATTGCCAACATTTCTGTACATTTACATTGCTGTCCAAGTAAGGGGGATGATGTGCTAAAGCTCTGGGCCTTTTTTTTGGTTAGATAGTTCAGTGGGGTAGGTTGGGATAGGTTTCATCTAATAGTGCATGGCTAACTGAGATATTAGCAGCAGTGTAAATGTTTCTCTAAATCTGATTCTTGAGCTAACAGAAATGTAACGTTTGTGTTCTAATCTACGACATAATAGAGGCATACTGCAGCTGAATTGCGGTAGTATGAAAAAATCACTGAGCATTCATGTTACTGCTTCCAAAAGGCAATTAAAATTTGATCACTTGTCCAGGGAGGTTGTTAATTGCTGGTCATTGGTCGTACCACTCATTATGGTTATGAAGCTTTGCATATCCAATCTATTGAACTGGACAGCTAGTTAGATGGCAAAAAAGTAGGCAAGGTTATAAAATCAGTTCATGCTTTGCCAATATCTGTGGTTTATACTAATTGCTCAACAGACGTACACACAGCCCCTTCTAAAAGGAGTTTCCTGGTATAGTGAAGGAGTGTCTTTTCATGTGTAACTTCACAGCAGGCATTGAGGAATGCAAGATAATCAAATTCTTTGCTTTGCTTCCCCAACACCTATGTTAAGTAATGAGGATGCAGACACTGTGCCTCTCCCTAGAGCTCTCTACATTTCAGGGTCTGGACTTATTTCATACTGAGCTCTCTCAGTAGTTAATTGCAGAATAAATCTCTTGCTAGTTCTGGCTTCTGTAAAAGCCATAAAGTGAGTGGCAGGGTCTGCTCTATTTCCCACATCTCCTACAATTGTATGTGTGTAGAAATCCAGAGTGGTTATTTTCATGCTGTCCATCCAGGGCAGGGCAGTTCCCAGACAGAGAGGCACTATTGCAGTTGCTGACCTGTTAATCTAGCTCCCTGTGTGATGCCATACCGTGAACTGTGTGTAGTAAGAGAGTTTGCATATTTCTCACTTGAAATGCATGAAATGTAAGTATCTGGCTTATGAGAACTGCCGTTTGTGTTTGAAATCAAATTTTAAAGTATGCATTCCTGTATCAATAAATAAAACATATAAATGGTCATGATTGGACTAGACTTAAAGTGATCGATTCATTCAAAGTTTGCTTAGAAATCAATAAATGCCAACTTCTTTAAGAATCAGGTAGTACTGCGAAATAAAAATATAGATCCACTGAAATATCACCCCTGAATTTGTTTTTAAACTTTATATGGCTAAGATATATGTGAAGAAAGTTTCAGGTGAGTTTTGCCAGATTACCATTTGATTTAGCAGAGTCTGAAGTCCTATTTTCACATTTATTTCTTCTGTGAAAGGAGTCAACAGTGGGATTGAGTTTTGGCTTGCCATTGAAAAGCATTGATGCTTTCTCTTGGTTTGTACTGTCATTTAATGGTAGTTTGTTAAACCGATGTGTTAACATCCTGCTCCACTTCTAAGCTACTTAAGCTACAGGGAGATTCATGTTTTCGGTTTCTCATTGTTGCCTTACACATACAGTCTGTGGATATAATCAATGCCAGGATCTTCACATTTCAGTAAACAACATCATTAAATCAGACTAAAACATGTTTGCATTAGAAGGTACTGTTGAAAAACCTTTTCTGCTTCTAAAACCAGCTTTTGTACTGTTCTTCCTTCCAACTGCAAATAGCTGTATGCTTTAAAAATTGTGTTACAAAACTGTATTCTGACAGTAATGATCATTCACCAGTTTTTGTAGTTGGACGTTACAGCAGGTCTTTAGTATCTGCTGGAATTTGATTCCAGGGTCCTAAAAGCCATGGATGCTTAAGTCTCATTACATGTATTGGCATAGTAAAATGGTGTCCCTTGAATAAGATGGCAAATCAAGGTTTGATTTTTGGATATTTTAAAAAATATATTTTCAAGCCATGGATGGTTGAATCAGTGGATGCAAGATATAGAGGGCTGAATGTATTGCTTAGAGCAATACGTCTTAATCTAATTGATGTGGGAGACTGGCAGATTTTTCCCCCTAGTGCACCAGGACTGGTACCATATATGTGCCCATTGGCTACCATTTTTTCTTTCTGTCTTGGAAATTTTCCAGGGACTGGTAGCTGATGACTCATAGACCACGACTTTCAACAGCACTGCCCTGGAGAACAGGAGGAGACCACTGCTGTATTCATGGTTAAAACGGAAGCTTTGTGAATGAAATCTGAGAAATGATTCATGGTTTGAAAGAGACTTCACTAGTAATTGGATTGTGAGCCCACTCATCCAGTGTTTGCATTGCTTATTTTCTTGCTGTGGCGGAAGTGGTGTAGGCATCAGACTGAAATACGAACCCACCATTTAAGATGAAAATCATGCATCTCAGAACATTCATGGGATTCCCTGCTCCGTATTTATTTATAGTTCTCCATCTATCCACCATTGCTCAAAAATAGTTTTGAAAAAGAGTATTAAGGACTGCATAATGCAGTCATACAAATACAATAAGGAACTGAAATGACAAATAGTTTAAAGATGTACTTAATGTTAACAGATAAACCATTTATTGGAGAGAGGATGATGTCGAGTGCCAATTCTAAACACTGTCTTGCCAGAAATATTTCTTTCTTTCATGATTTGTCTAATTCACTTTGCTGATTAGACAAACCATGTGACAAGGCTGCATTTCTTTATTACTCTTTGCTTGACCAAACCCTGAAACTTTCTCTGTAGTCATTAACATCAGTAGCTAGCTAGCTATTCAGAGAGTGTGTATTTTTTTAAAAGAAACTTTTCCAAAGACAACACCATCATTAGTTGGTTTTCTTAAGTACTATCATTTATTTATACAGTGTTGAAGAGCAGTTTGGGCATTCTGTAGACTTGTTAAATTAGGTAGGCCTGTACTCTAGGAATGTTTGCTTTGCTTTATCTCTTCAGTGTACCACCATCAGGTAGGTGGAGCAGGCATTGTTTCATTCTCTGCAATGTGACATGGTTAGTATCCCTGCATGGGATATGTTTCTCTTTACATTACTTATTTTATTAGGTCAGGCTGCTATGTATCAGAGCCAAATGGTGCAGCGGTTTGAGTGTTGGACTACGACTCAGGAGATCAGGGTTCAAATCCTGGCTTGGCCATGAAAACCCACTGTGTGACTTTGGGCAAGTCACACTCTCTCAGTCTCAGAGGATGGCAATGGCAAACCCTCTCTTAATAAATTATGCCAAGAAAACCCCATGATAGGTTTGCCATAGGGTCACTGTAAGCTGGAAATAACTTGAAGGCAAAGAACAATAACAAAACTGTCTTCTATCTATCATATGCAGTATATCAGTGGTTTTCAAACATTTTACCCCTGTGATCCCCTTTACAGAATCTGTGGATGCAGAACCTGTGGATACAGAGAGCCAACTGTATGGCTTAGAGCAGTACATGGGAGACTGGCACGTGGGCAATTGATGTAGTCTATGAATAAAAATATTTCATTTGAGTAGTGTGTTTAATTTCATCCACACATTCATGTAGATTCATATTTTAACATTTTATAAGGAAATAGCTCTCCTCCTTCTCCTCCTCCACCCTCAGGAAAAGGCTCCAAGCACCCTCATTGCCTTTTTCTTCCCAGCCAGGAGGGAGGGGAAATTGGGAAACAGAGGAGGGCTCAGGGGCTCTATATCTCGCCTCCATCTGAGCAACTCATGCACACCCCTGGGTGTCCTGCTTCACAGTTTGAGAATCCCTGCAGTAGCAATATCAATAGCATTTACATTTCTATACCTCTTATCAGTGAACTCAGCATTCTCTAAGTGGTTTACAATCTGTAAGCCGATTGCCCTCAACAAGCTGGGTCCTCATTTTACCGAACTACGAAAGGATGGAAGGTTGAGTCAACCTTGGAGCCCCTGGGATCAAACTCATAACCTTGTGGCTGCAGGACCGGCATTTAACCAGTGCACCACCAGGGCTCCTTATATCAAACCATGCTATTGTAAATTGGAAAAGCCCATCCCTGTCCCCCTCCCTCAGTTTTATCTTCACCGTAACACTGAAGTTGAGAATTTGTGACTCGCCTGAGAGTACTCAGAGAGCTTGATGGCTACATAGGCATTTCAACCTATATCTCCACAGTCATGTTCAGCACGGTAACCGCTATACCACACTGGTTCTTACGTTGGCATCTTATTCCCAAATACCTTTTTGGATAAATGAATTCTTAAGAAAAGAAGTTTGTTTTAAAGTGATGATATAGAAGAATGTGGCACTGTCACTTAATATTAATTATTATCTATTACCAGCCAGGCACCTCAAAAGACACTGAACAGAATTAATGACTAAACACTTCACAATTTAAACTTTAGAGAATTCAGGTTCCTGGTTGTGAACTGTCGTATAAAATACAAGAAGCTAATTAGGAGCCTATTAGAGGGTTGGAGCAAAGCTTTGTCATCCTTACAGAAGACCCATTGAAGCCACTGGGACTATACTACTTTCAAAGGGTCTAGAGTAAGCATGATTAAGTCTGTGTTGCACCCATTAACACTGAATGTTTTTTCTGTTCCCCTTTGCTACCTGATGTGCTACATGTGAATTTGCTCTTTGTGACAGAATTGAAAGTTCCTGCATATGTATTACACTGTGTATCACTGCCCTGTGTAATAAAGATGTTTTTGTGTGGCTTGAAAGCTTACATACTTTCAGCAATTGATGTTTGTCAAATAAAGGTAGAGCCTGCCTGTATGAACTTCTTATGAATGGTAAATTGGTGCTATTCATATCTCTGTAAAGTATTGAATCCAGCCTTCACACTTATTGTAGTTTTAATCGCATTTTATATGCTTTCAACTTCAGAATGATATATGCAAGTGTTCCAACATATTGCTGAGTACATATGCTTTTTCAAAAGCATCTATTCATGGGTGGGAGAGAGGAACTTTTGAGGTGTTTCTACTAAGCCAATTCATCAGCTGGAAATATAAACATAGATTTTTTTTTTTCAAATTTCTTCTTGCTCTACTCTTTTTTCCCCTGGAAAATGCAGTTGGCTGGATAGAGCTGTACACTAAACACCTTATAACATGACTTCCTAAAATATTTATTAACTGCCCAGTATTTGCTGAGCACATTTTATTTGAAGAACCTGGCTGTTAAGTGGTGAGTGCAGTTTTGTGTCCTTGCTCTTTCTTATAGGTGACCACTGTGTTTCAGATTCAGAGCACTAAAGCAAAGGGAAGCAACTTAGGATAGGTGAACAAATTAGTTTCCTTGGAAAGTCCAAGGGCCATCACACATTGTCATCAAGTATGCTTCTGCAATAACAGCAAATATGGCAAGAGGGTAGCAAAAATAACTAAAAGGTTGTGAGAATATAACTTTGCTTTAAGCATGGTACACATTCTCCAGGTACATTGTTTTAAAAGGACAACTCACTTTGCCTCCTGTAAATAAGTAAATGTATAAATATTGCAAAGCATGTTTGTCACAGTAAACTTAAAGTCATTGTTAAAGAAATCAGTGCAACCTACAACACAACATGCACAGTACAGTAGTATGTCTGTTATAGTAATCATCTACTGGGTTCCTTTTTAATTATAAAATGTGTATCATCATTATTTAGAGATAAAGATGATATGTAGAAGCCTGGCTCAAATACTGACTTAGTTTTTCATTGTCGATATTAATTTTACCAAAGGCATTATTTAACAGTCCTTATATTGACAGATACAGCTTAAATTGTGCCCAAATCATTCTTATTCATACTCTTATATCTCTTTTATAATAGCTCTTGCATGCTAAGTTGCATGCAGAAAGCAGTGACTGTAACTGGCATGATCCAAACTGGAGATAGGGACAACTTTCTTGTGTCAGTTGACAGAATAATCCTCCATCCAATTGCAGAATGCCAGCTTTGGTGGCAGATGTAGTGCAGAAAGGTGCCACAGTGCACTCAAAGACCGAGGACTGCAGATGGCAGAGCAGAATATCTCCTTCCTATATGAAAATGAAGGCCAATGGGATTTTTTTTGGAGAGATTTTTGGCACCAGTCTGAAAATTCAGAAACACAATTCTGTTGGCATCATCAACATCAGCAGCTGCCACAAAAAAAGCCAAGAGGTGGCTTCTAGGTTGTATGTTGCCTGTTGTTTAATCTATGAGATCTAATTGTTTCAGGGACCTCAACCTGTATGTGTTTTTAAGCTTGATGGTTTATGGGAAAGAGATTGTGTGAGGGAGGATGTTTGTTTATGCAGAACGTACTTAATAACATTTGTAAACTTCAAAGTTGCTTTGTATTATACATAACAGAAAAAAAATGTGTAATTTTTGAGTTACTCTGGAGTTGTCCTTAACTACTATTTTCATTTTAAAAGTTGTCATGCTATTCATTTATTACTTGATGTGAAAAACTTAGTATGCAGTTCTGCAGTGGTTCCTCTGGGAAATGGTACATTAGAGCACTGCTGCAAGTAAGGCTAGCAGGCGTAAGTGATTTGATAAATTATGCACAACTAGCGAGAGATGTGGCATTTGCAAATCTTCTCCATCACCCCTTTCCCCAAGCACAGAGAGGGCATTTGAATGAAAGCAAGAAGACACACTTGCTGTTTGCATAATTGTCTATTTGTGTACATGTCTAATCCAGTCCTCTGAAAACAGGTAGGAAGATGTGTATTGAGAATACCCGTACTACATGTATTTTGGGTTCAGTGCCACATAGTTTTGGGAGGTGGTAAGTTGATAACAAAGTGTGGGAACTGATTCATTGTTTCCATCTATGTTGTAGAGACTTTGGGGGATGGCATGATGCATTTTGCAATTAATTGAAATAGAAGCTATAAAATGGTAAGCAATAATTACAGCACTGCAGATTTATATAATCTGAAGAATCATGTTGAGTTTCTGAATTCTCATAATCCTTTTTACAGCTACTAATTCTAAACATATGCAACATTTCTTAATTTGGCCAGGCCATCAATTTTTAATTTTTAAAACCACTTTGGCTAAACATGTTTATACCTTCTTTATTTCTTTAGCAAACCGTGGCTTTTATTTATACATAAAATGTAATTTATCTAATTAAACACTTAGATGACAATCCAACTTTCGAGTTTATTTACATTATGCCCATTCAGCAGCTTTGTGTGTTCTTTTCAAAGAGACAAAAAGTGGTATAATATATGGCCCCATAGAGCAGCTCCTGCCAACAGATACTCTTTTTTTACTTTAGAGAAGGCATTTTTTTTTTCAGTCGAGCTCAATACTTTTGGAAGCAATCCAGCTTGAATGTAGCTACTTGCAGGCCATTGCCTTCTTTCTTTTTCTGGTATGACTATTAAAATGATTTTCTGTGACAGATCTTAATGCTAAGTGTGACTCATCACAGAGGGATCTGACAAGAGTAGATGCCCGTAGCCAAGGAATTGCCCCTAGTTGGGAGGAAAAAGGTTATTAAACTTTGTTTTTTCCACTAAAAGAAAACCTGCCATGGCTCTTACAAGTCTGTCAACTTTTCTGGCCTTTCCTTTCCTGACTCTCTAGCTCTAGAAATCAAGTTTATCACGAGCTGTCTTTGAAGCCAGTGGTTGGAAAGAATATAATATCAGATTTTTAAGCAAAGTCATGCTGAATCTTCTACTATTTTGATTTTGAGGAGGAAAGAAGACATTTCAGTGGGGTAAAGAGATTTCCTGAAAAACAGTGTTAATAATTAATATGTGATTTGGTGCTGCTACCACTGCCTCAAAGCAGCTGCATCTTCAATGTTCCTCCAAAGTCTTCTTTGGTCGAGGGGAAAAAAAGATATGCACGGAAGTTATAGCTAAAGTAGCATCAGCTTCTTGCTTTTCTGGTGGCACATGGGAACATAAATCCAATTGTTGACTTGTCATGCTCCCATTGATGCAATGGGCTTATTCTAATTGGGACTAACAATTAGATTTAAACCAGTAACTGCTAGTATTTGCCAAAAGGATAAACTGAGAAGAAAGAGCCACAAAGATGCAGGGTAAGAGAGATCTGCTTTTGTGTATGTTACAAAGCATCCTGTACAGCATTCTCTGCAGCTTTGTTAATAATTGGGCAGTTTTATTGTTTACTCATAGGCTCACAGTTTTCAGTTATGAAACCAATTTTAAAACTCTTATGGGTGAGGTCTGGACTCAAAAGTGATACATTTTCCTGAGTGTATGCAGGGACATATGTGACTCATGAGAACTATTATTTACCAATTTCTGCTAGAATATTATGATATTAATTCTCTGTGAAGCTGAAAGTTAAAAATGCAGATTCTTTGCATTCCTTTTTGGGACATTGACATATCCAAGATTGGGATAGATCATCAAATTACTGTGTTAACATTTCTGAGGATTTCTAAATAAAGTGGAAGCTTTGTTGTGTACCCTTTACTAGATCTGGCAAAGATCTTAATATTGATTATTTTTTAATTAAAATACTCATATCCCGCAGGGCAGCAAGGAACACCCATTACACTGTTCAAAATAATTCAGAATTTAAAATAATACAAGGCTAATATCATATTAAACAAATTAACAGGTTAAAACAACTTGAAAGGCTGACTTAATTTAAAACCATATGGAAATACATTCTGGAAAAAAGAGGGTATTGGAGTCTTTAATAAAACACCATAGTTGAACTTTGTACTGGAAAGAAACCAAAGTATGATTTTAAACTAACCTATTAACTTAGGTATGATGTGAATTTCTATATGTATCTGTTCCAACTTTTGTAAGCCACCTTATAGGGTGGGGAAAAGGTGAGCTATAAATAAATGGAGAAGAAGGAAGACAAAGAGGAGAACAACCTCAACAGAAAAGAGATCTCCAGGGGAAGGGCACTCTACAAATAGGGTGCCACAGCAGAAAAGGCATGTCTTCCCACAGTATAATTTTTCCTCTGGTAGAAGACAGAAGAGAGCTACTCAGAGAATCTCAGTCCCCAGACAGACACAGAGGTGCTCATTATATACTGAACAGAAATCTTAGTAATGGCAGTTGTCTTTGTTTTGAACATTGTGTTTTAGAAGTATAGAGCACAATACACACAGTTATTTAGAAGAGCTACTCTTCTCATACTTACCCAGGGACACCAGTGTGAGGGTGCGGAACACATTAGGTTACACCTCAGAGGAGGAGTGACACCTGGTTGGTGTCCTGATGGCGGCGGGTGAGGTGCTGCTGCCAGGGCTGCCATTTCTCTGCTTCTGTGGGTCTCAAGGCAGCCAAGGGGTAGTGGTAATGTGAAAAGTTGAAAGCATTCTGGAAAAAGATACATAAAGTGATGCAGGAGGTATTGCAAAAAAAACTTCCAACCAGAATTTTTTTGTTGTTGTTAAATGTAATAGACACTGTACAAGACGGAACAAGCCAGGATGAGAAAGGTGTAACCTTATACGTGCTAATGGCAGCGCGTATGGTATACGCCAAATATTGGAAATCGAATATTATACCCTCTATGGAGGATTGGATAGTGAAACTTAATGATTTTGCAACTATGGATAGATTGTCCATGTATATTTCAGGGAAAACAAATCAACAATATGAAAAAAATGAAGGGAGGAGATAGCCAAATTGTGGTATTAAAAGAGATGTGAACCAATAAATGGATTTTTATGCCAAGAGATAATCGCTGGAATAATAGGTTACAGAAAGATATACATACGGAACACGTTTGTATAATTATTTTTTTTGTTGTAGTTTTTGTTTGTTTCTTTGTATATTTGACTGTTTGTGTTTTTTATGCATATATAATAATTTCTTAAAAACCAATTTTTAAAAAGGCATCCAAGGTGGCAGAGAAAGAGGGATGAGTGCACGCCCCTCCCTCCTTCTCCACTACCCTGACATTCTGGGCGCAGCAAGCCAAAGCAACGGGGAAGGAGGGCTGGGTGAGTGAAGTGCATGCAGTTTCCCGCCTTCCCTGGTGCTTTGGCTGACTTGCCTCAGCTGGCCAAGGCACCAGGGAAAGATGAGCATGTTCCTCACATGTCCGCCCTCCTCCCATTCCTGGGTGGGCGGTTGCCATCCTGCCCCCAGCAGTGTCTGACACCCATATTGGGTGACATCAACATTAGGGACTCCGCTGCCAAGTCCTGTATATACCCTGTTTCCCCGAATATACGACATCCTCTGAAAATAAGACCTAGTAGAGGTTTTGGTGAATTGCTAAATATAAGGCCTCCCCCCAAAGTAAGACCTACCAAAGTTTTTGTTTATAAATAAGGTATATATACAGTATATAATAAATGTTCATTTTTATTTATTTTTTTGTTCAACTTCATGGAAAAATAAGACATCCTCTGAAAATAAGACCTAGCACATCTTTGGGAGCAAAAATTAATATAAGACACTGTCTTATTTTCGGGGAAACATGGGTATTTCTAATTCTATGTAGGAGCATTGGTCATGTATAAATGCTTTTGTTGTTGTATGAACATTAAGCCATATTTTTATGGATTATCTCATTGGTGATCAATTCAGTCCAATAGTATAGTTTTGTGCAGTTTTTAATCTGGATTGTTTTTGATATGAGGTGGGATATAAATGAATATAATCGTCATCATCCTTTTAAAAGATGCACATGCACAGTATTGTGAACCTTGAAGAATATAGGCAAGGCTCACCTTTCATAGAATTATAGAGGTGGGAGAGACCACGTAATCTAACAGCACTTCATTTCAAACAGCTTGCATTGTCACTATCTTCCGAAATGCTGCACTTCTGTTGAAATAAATAAAAAGCTCAATGAACAAGAAGTCTCTCCTGTCCTTGCTGCAGCACAATTGTTTCACATACTGAAAGATTGCCACCCTGCACTCTGCAATGAGAAAGGACTGGGCTATCAGCATCGGTTAGCATTCACTGGATTCATTGGGAGGAAAACATGTTTCTTTCATCTGGAAAGAGCTTTACATTAGATTAGTACTGTTTTTCAACTTTGTAATTCAGGAAAGGGCTGGTAATATTCCTCATATGTTAACATAGCTGAATATTATGGTAGGTGGAGTCAGACGCTGTAGCAAATATAGCAAGGACATTTTCTCCTTCCATGCATGAAAGATGTTAGCAGCGTATTAGTGACACCTGACTAAACAGCTGCAAGTATGGTGCAGAACCACCAGCATAACTGAGCTATGTTTCACTTTGATATTTTAGGACTAGGTTTATCGTGTTGAGCATGTGTGAGTATGTACACATTTGTAAAATATCCTATTTAGTTTCTTGCTATAAATACCAGTGTTGTTGATTATACCCTTTTGTTTTTGAGTGATATAGCATGAGGAGGCAAACTACCTTGCCTCTTGGAAAGCTAGTAGAGATTACCAACTGGCCAGGAGCCATCGCTTAATGTGAACACATTAAAATTCTAACAATCTGCAGTGCTGCTTCAGTAGAAAGGATTGTATTCCTGAAAGAAATTGCTCTTCCACTTCACACAGAGGTCAAGTCTTTGAGAAGATCCCAGGGGCTTCTTTTTTTCCCTTTTTGTCTGGAAACAAAATAAAGATTGCTTCCAATATAACACATCTTGGGTTCAGTTTAGTGGAAGGCATTACTTTTATCACCATTTTTCATAGCGTTCCTCAGCTAGGTGTAGCTCCAAAATCAAGTGTCAAAGTTAATGTTTGTCATATTTATGATGCCAGGGTGATGTTGGCTCAGGAAAGGTACTAGCTTAAACAGTGTCATGCCCTCTATTGCCTTTTAGGATATATATATATAGGTTAGATAAGAATTCTTGAATGTATAAATGTTTGTCTGTAGTGAAATACTGCAGAGAGAATGGACACTGAAGGGACAGAGTTTATTGGAGATATGCATGGTGTAATGTTTGAGCGAGTGTGGATATTTGCTCTTGGAATTAATTTTTTTCTGCTAGGTAAAATTAAGTGAAATAAAATGCAAACTTTTAGAAGAAAAGCATACAGGTTGAGTATCCATTATCCAAAATGCTTTGGACCAAACATGTTTTAGATCTCAGTTTTTGTTTTTGTTTTTTGGATTTTGGAATACTTGTGTTTTCATATATGCACATAATGAGATATCTTTGAGAAGGGACCCATGTCTACACAGAAAATTAATTTATGTTTCACATACGCATTATACATATAACCTGGAGGTAATTTTACACAATATTTTAAATAATTGCGTGCATGAAACAAAGACTGTGTATACTGAATCATCAGAAAGCAAAGATGTCACTATCTCAGCCACCCACGAGAAAGATGGATTTGGAATTTGTGGATAAGAGAGACTCAACCTGTGCGTAAAATGTGCTGTGTGTGTGAACAGAGAAAAGTAAACATGCATATGAGTAATAAGGAATTGAAGGAGGCTCTAGAACAGGGATGGACAATCTGGTGCTCAACCTTTTTACTAAAAGTGAAAAGATAAAACAGAACTTGTAATATATTATAGTCTCTGGTCATGGCAGGAATATGGATCAGTTATAACTAATAGCTGTTGATAGTTCAATTCCCCATGAATCTGTCCAGTTGAATATGGCAGCCATCATTATATCTTGTGATAATAAATCCCACAATTTAATTGGGCTGTCCTTGATGTAATATAATTCTCTTTTAAAATGCATGAGAATATTATTTATTGTAAATCCATTTTCACCCCAAAATACAAAAGTATTCATGACCTTAAACCTGAAATACTCCTTTTAAAATCAGTTTTAGTACATCTGTTGAGACAATAAATTTGATCCTCTCAATGAACGCCTGGAAAGCCTTTCTCAGATGATTTTGCAGAAAATCGATCTTTTCACACCATGCTAGCATTAAGGAGGTTTTCGAATTTCTCCAAACAGGCCTTGAACTTCACCCTTATGAAGGCAAACAACAGCTCTAGCTTCTGATCTATCAGCCCTTCTAATAAAGATCCTGTCTCCTCCCGTCCACACATTGAGAGGCTTCTGAAGGGTGCATCTCTGCTGAATCCTTCTGGTGCTCAGTGTTTCTTATTTTGCGACCTTCATAAAGTACTCAAAACCCTCTCCAGACCCCTGTTCAGTTCCTTCCCACTTTGAATCTTTTCAATCAAGGCCCTTTTCCTTGTAGTGGTCATCTCAGCAGGACAAGTCTCCGCTTTTCCTTTATAGGCCACTCTCATTGCAGATTTGATGCAGACTCCACTTCAGTGTGGTTGAACCCAAGCCCCCTCCACAAAATTCATTTTTTTCACAATTCACAACCCATCATTTCTTCTATTATTCTGCACATACCCAGCTCACCCACTGGAGAAACAATGGCATAAACTGGATGTCACCATCACAGGCGCTCTTGGTGAGGACACAAGAGAGAGCCTTCTCAGTGCTTGCTCCCAACCTCTGGAGGTCCTTTCTGTGGGAGGCAAGGCTTCCCCCCTCCCTGCTTTCATTTTGCTGGCAGGCAAAAGCTTTTATTATCAAACAATCTTTTAATATGTAGTTGAACACGGAAAGGCTTCTTCTTGAAGTGTTTGCCTTTTATGTTTTTTGTTGTTTTATATTTTTAATTTAATATGTTTTTAATGATTTAGATTTTTTTATCCCGATGTGATACTTTAATTCTGTTTTTAAAGTTACACTTTTTTTTAAAAAAAAAAGTATCTTTTGTGAGCCGCTTTGGGACCAATTTAGGAGAAAGGTGGCATAAAAATGAAATACATAGATAAATGTCAGAAGGGCTTAAAACTGTACACAAGATGCACTAGACCCATTATATTAGTTTTCAAAGAGGTAGCCATGTTAGTCTCTTGCAGTGTAAAAGGAGGAAAGGAGCAAGGGAGAAATGGAATGTGGCTGCACCTTTAAGACTGACTGGTTTGTATTTTAGCATGAGGTTTCGTGGATATAAACCCACTTCTTCATATGCAGTATAGAGTGATATTAAAGCCTTAGATTATACTGTAAAGCATATTTCTACAGTTGTGGGTATGGGATCGAATGTAATAGGATCTGGAAAGATGCAAATCATGTCTGTTGCTCTAAATTTTCAAAGGGCTGCATGAGATGATACAAATCTGTAATGGAAATGAATTATTTTCATTTCTAGTTGGCAGGTTTTATCCTTAAAGCAATTTGTTTATGTGCACTATTTTCTCTGCTTCTGTGTTGTATTTTATATGATGCTGGTCTTTGACTGTAATAAAGATGAATGTAAATGTGATGATACAAATCTTTCAGATCTTTACAGTGGGAGTAGAAGCTCTCTTTGCATCACCTCATTTGTGAAGAAGGGCTTCCTCTCTACCCTAACCAAGTGGATCAAAGCATGTATTTTCCTGGCCTCCAGTTCCCTTGGATTTCCTAAGCCACAAAACATATCAGGACACTGAGGTAGAGGTAGAGGTAGATCAGTGGCCCTGACAGCAGCCCTTTTGACTAATTCCTCCCCCCCCCCCCTTGAGGGAAATTTGCAGAGCAGAAACCTAAGCACTATAAATGGGGCCGGGTTTCTCAGTCAGGACCTTCTTTAGTGGAAAGGTCCTTCAGGAGGTAATATTCTCACTCTTGCACCTTCCTGTCCAGATCCTCTTTGCACTTGGGTAAATCCTTGTCTGCGTGGCTCCTTCTCTGCCAGCTGAGAATGGTGCATTTGGAGGACTTACTGTGAAGGTCCATTCTACCAAGGAGAAGGACTCAACCCAGACTAACCCTATGGTGGCAGTCTCTTTTTATATTCTTCCACGCAAGGAGAAGAAGCCATCCATGCTAATCCATGCATGGATGGTTTCTTCTCCTTGGCTAGAGTGGACCTTCATGGGAAGTCCTCCAAAGTGCCATTATCTTCCAGCCGGGCAAACAGCTTGTGTGTGCTGCAGTTTTAGCTTCCTATATCCTCAGGCAGGAAAACAAACATGACGCATACATCCTTGCAGCTCTCTGTCTCTGCCTCTGCCTGTTTCATTGTTGTGTATAGGTGAATGCTTATAAAGCTAGATAAGATGTTGATAGTGAAGTACAATGTAACTTGAATTCTGAAGAAATTTACTGTATCTACTCATGTCTATGTCTAGAAATTTTAGTTGAAAATCAAACCCCCCCCCCCCCCCCAGAAATCTGGGTTGACTTATCCACATTTCAGTGTAAGTTCTGTACCTTAACTCTTATCAAAAAAAGGAAGCATCCCCTCCTCTGAGTAGAGTGATGAATTTAGTTCGTCCCCGGAGAACCTTAAAGAAGCACCGACATCCTCTGCTTCCTCCACCGCAATGCCACTTTTGGCCTTTTTGAATGCTTGGGCAGGAAAATGGTAGAAACAATGGTGGTTCCCCTCAAAGTTGTGCTGAAAGGAATCATGCTTTGAAGGATTTGCATAAGACGTTTGTTTCTGTTTGTCACCTTTTCTGAGCTAAAATCGAGCTAAAATCAGGCAAAGTTATCACGATAAAGGCTGTAATCACTGCTAATGTAGCCACCATTTTCTTTGCTTTACCTTTACATCCTTTTTGACATATGCCCATTTTTAGCCCCTCTTGCACCTAATTGCCTTCTCCACACATTGCAAAGCTACCGTTTACATCCATCCAGCCTTAAGGGTGAGCACAATTATGCCTGCTAGAATTTTGTAAATTCTTTTTCTTTGCTTCATCCTTTACATTCTTTGTTATGTACCTCTAAGCTTTACCCTTAACTCATCCACAGTCTTATCAAAATCCATAATTTTGGCTCCAAAACCTGCCCTCAACTTATACATGGGGTCATCTTATACGTGCTTATATGTGATAAACAAAGCAAGTTAGTCTGTCATTTCTCTTGTACTGAAGAGATTGCTGAAGTGGTCTGCATCAGCACTAAAAACAATATCTTTTTTGTATTTACATTCTTGTTGTGTACCAAACTGTGAAGTTGACTGAGACTACATCTGCACTGCAAAAATAATGCAACTTGATGCCGCCTTAACTGCCCTGGCTCTGTGGTGTGGAATCCTGGAATTTGTAGTTTGGTGAGGCAACAGAGCTCTGTGAGAGAGAAAGCTAAAAACTACCAATTCAAGAAATCAGTAGCGTTGAGCCATGGCAGTTAAAGCGGGGTCAAACGGCCTTATTTCTGCAGTGCAGATGAGGCCTGAGCATACCTGTCAATTTGAACTTTGTGCCAGTTATAGAAATGCCTTTCCCTCTGACACAAAGACTAATTGGCCATTGCAGCACTTCATTCCATCAGGACAGAGCATCTTTTTCAGCTGGAAAAAAGCTTGCCAATTTTAAACTGGCCAAAGGCACACAGCCAAGAACAAGAAAAAAACACACTCGGCACATACACTCTTATTAGATACCAATTTCACCCTGTTTTGCACTTCCTCGTTATTACTGCCTTGAGTTGGATTCCGTATAAGCAGCTCCCCCAAACATCTACTGGAAACTCAAGTGGGAAAGGATGCTTTCATTAAATGAAGAAATTGGTTCTCCTTTTCTGCCTAATCCTTACGTGCAGCTAGTTAAATATTTTATGGGAGATGAATGTTCAGCTGCATTCCTTTCTAAGTGCCAAAGATGGATACACATTCCTGTAAAACAAGCAGCATATTGTGTCTGTGTGAAATGTAAACACAAGCCTATCATTTATGAAATAATTTTATTTGAATCTGTGTGCCTTAGAAGATCTGCAAATAACAAGGTAATAGCTAAAATTGTGTTTGTGTTTTAACGCTTAAACATGTTGGAAAGGCAGGATTTTTGAGTTTCTGTCTTGGTATATTTTCTTGCTATTTGTCCTTGAACATTAAAACTTTGCCAAACACAGAGACCCTGTTATAGTCATGGATAAAAGGATGTCACGTTGTTCTGTTAAACTAATCTAGGAATACTTTTGTCATGCCTCCTGTGGCTACTAAAGTTATTTCTATAACTCATCAAATGTTCAGGGTTTAGTTCAAAAATAATTACATTTCCTTAGTTGGTCCAGGAAACTAATGCTTTCTTTCCGTGATCAGAAACTTTTCTCCATTCCCAAAGGATGCAATTTGATATGAACTCATAAAATTAGTTTTTAGTGTCTAAGAGTTAAAATTATGTGTTTATATTTAATATTTTAAAAATACAGTGGTCCCCCGGGATACGAACTCCCCGGGGAACGAAATCCCCGGGACCCGAAACCGCCGGGGGCGAAAAAAAGCCCCCGGGATCCGAAGAAGGAAAACCGCGCGGCCCCTTTAAATTTGCCGCGCGGTCCGTCCACTAAAGCGGTCCCCCGGGAAATGAAGATTTCCGGGTTACGAAAGGTAATCTGGAACGGATTACTTTCGTAACCCGGGGGACCACTGTATAGAAAAGAGAGCATTACAGAACTTCCACGTTTGTACCACAACACTGCCTCCCATAACGCATGGCTAGGGATGTAATTCTTCGCTCATTTTCGTCTTGAATGATAAAATGGGTAACTTTGGTAATTTTTCCAAAATCCATCTTCAAAAACTATGTAGTTCTTGAACAGTATCACAATTCAAGACTTATTTGGTGCAAAATTCACATAGCATTTTTTTAAAAAAATAATCTTTATTAATTTCAGAGCAACAAATCATATCTTTAAAAAGAGTACAAATGCAGACACACATATTAAACACACTAGTAGACACATATGATATTAAACACAATATAAATTATTGAGTACATATACAAACACATTAAAAAAATACAAAAATATCTCACATAAAAACATTACCTCACATCTTCTTGCCCATTCAGAACATTCAAATCCTCACATCTCCTTTCTTCCTCTATCTCTCCTTCCTTACCCTACCTCCTTATACCTGCTTGTATTTCGCCTAACACCATCTTCCCCATCTTCTATCTATTTTCTCATTCTCTATCTTTCTATTTTTCTATTGTCTTCCAGTTTCTTCCAACATCATCTCATTCCACCTCTTCTTCCAATCTCACATCACTTACTCTCACTCTCATGGCATACTACATCCTTCATTCTTCTTCCTACTCTTCCAGCATACTACGGTCTTCACTCTACTAGCTAATTATCATTCATTCCATCTCTCTTTTAATCCATTCATTCTGACTTCCTTCTTTGTTCCTCTTTGGTAATTCCTACTGAATATTTAATTAACCTCCTATCTCAAATTGTTCAATAGTACTGTACATCAATCCCATATTTTCAAGCATTCTCCCTTTGTTTATTTAATCCCTCACTCTCATATTACAGTTTTAGTTTCCCATTTCTATCCTCCTCAGTTTCTTTAAAGCAAGAAAAGGAAGATAACTTTAAATATAATCTACTTCTATATACAGATAATATCTAATATTATGTATTTATAGATTATTGAATTATTTATAATACCACACCTTCACCTATCTTATAACATATATTCTATATCGTAATGGTGACAATCTCCTATTTTACCATATTATCCCACTTTTGTACCAGATACTGTATTACTGGTTTCCATTCACTAATTATCCTTTCTTCAGGAAAGCTTCTAAGTATTTGTGTAACTTTGTCATGTTCATACATTCCATACAGTTTATAAAGCCAATCTTTTTCATTTGGAGTAGTTTTTGCCTTCCGCTTTTGAGCGAAAGTTGTCCTAGCCACTGATACCATTTAAAACAGTATTTTTCCATATTTGTTTTCCATTTTTTCCTCAGGTGTCCTTAATAGACATCTTTCGGGTGATAACTGAACAGACCTTCCTGAAATGTTGCCTACAATTTCATTAATCAGTAACCAGTATTTTTTTGGATTTTTTTGCAAGTCCGCCAACAGTGATAGAAAGTCCCAACAGCTTCTTTACATGTCCAATACTTGTTGTTTGATTTCTTATACATTTTGGATTTTTTTTTCAGGTGTTATATAATATCAGTAATACATTTTATAAATTTTTTCTCTTTTATTTTGGGATGCTGTATATTTTATACTACGTGTCCATAATTTTTTCCACTGTGATAAATAAATTGGCTGTCCTATATTATTAGCCCACCTAATCATTGGATCTTTAACCATTTCTTCTTCATTATCATTTTTGGGTATGACCCTGTACAATTTACCAATAATCGTCTTAGTAACTTCCACATAATATTCTCCCTAAATCTGTCTGGAGTGTTAAAAATCTCCTTTTCTCCCCATCCATCATCATTCCTTCCCTTAGTTGTCTGTACATAAACCAATGTAACTTTAGATCTTCTCTTTTTAATTCCAGTTCTGTTTTTAGTATAAATTTTCTGTTTTTTGGCAGCTCAACAAGATTTCATATGTAAGCAGTTTATCACCTATCAACACATCTCTACTATGTAATGGTTACAAAGGTGATATCCATAAGGGTGTTTTAGGGGCTACTTTTCCCCCCATATCCTCAACAAGGATCTCCTTGCACAATTCTTGTTAAATTTTTTAATTATTTTCTCCCTGTCATATTCAAGATAGACTTGCCAGCCCCACTTCAGACCCTGTCCCTCTAGTCCTAGCAATCTTATATCCTTCAATACAACCCAATTTCTCAGTCACGGCAAACAGATTGCTTCATAGTAAAATTTTAAATTTGGAACCTTCAAACCTCCTCTTTCACGGGTGTCCTGAAGACTTTTCAGCTTTTTCCCTCTCCATATAAAATCTGAAAGGTCCTTATGTCAATCTTTAAATGGTTTATCTGTCGTTATTATTGGTATCATCTGGAACATAAATATCAGCTTTGGTAAAGTCATCATTTTTATTGCTAAAATTTTTCCTAGCTTTGAAAGATGAAGCCTTTTCCATTTCTCCAACTCCTTCTTCATCTTATTCCACATTTGAATATAATTATTGTCATACAATACTGAAGTTTTATTTGTAATCGTCACCCCTAAGTATTTGGCCTTTTTGCCTAATTTTATACCTGAAATTTTTGTAATTTCCTGTTCATCCGTGGTATTCAAATTTTTCCTATTATCGTTTGATTTTTCTTTATTTAGTTGTACATCCTGTAACTTCTCTGAATTCCTTGAACAATTCTATTAAACATTGATTGTTTGATATAAAATTCACATAGCATTTTGTGTGCAGGACACAGCTTAAATAAAAAATATTTCTGTGCAAAAAACAGTATTTTTTAATATAAAACAACCACAAGCTAATTTTATGCAGAATAACTCCCCAAGTGCAGCATTTTCTGTGCAGGAAACAGCAAATTTTTTTTGCACAGAAAGTAATATTTTTGCCCCCAAATATTATTTTCTGCCAAGAAGATACTGTTTCCTGTGTAGAAAATGCTGATTTGGGGCAAAATCAAGAGTGTGAATATTTTGCCTTGAATGAGTCCCAAATGGCAAAAATTCTCATCAGTCCAGATTTTTTTCTCCTAAGAGTTTCTCAACACTTGACATGTTTTTCTATAATTTTATTATTGTTTTCACATTTTCTTTTCATCCCTACCATGCACATTCTCTTAAACGCTTTGCATTTACCTCTTTGTGCATGTGTTCAAAGAGCTTCTGCCCCAGACTCCTTGTGGCTTTATGCATTTGTATATAAAAATAAATTGAGGCTACTAATTTTATGGTAGGATGATTTTAGGGTAGATGTATTTGAGCAAACTAGCAACATTTTGATTATCTAAACTATTACAAGGGATTGTATGAAAACATAAGGGTTTACTCCGGTTTTTAATATGTTTTTTCTTGTAAGAAAAAGAGCTGCCATGTAGTTTGAAAATTAAGTGAATAGCCATAGTTTTACAAGCTTTAAAATTTACAGCTAGATTACATGAGTCATTGCTATTACAGCTAATCTTTATATGATGACCACTGTAGCTGCATGGAAAGAATGAGGAATCCTCTCTTTAGCAGGGAAAGGGTGCACAAATAAAAAGACTTACCCCAGTAGCTAAGATAATTTGTGTTTTGACCATGGAGTTTTCCAGTTGATCTGGTAACTGAATTACAATGTGAAAAACCAAAATTTCAGAGTGTAGATTATCTAGCAGTAAGAATGTCTGTGGTACTTTACAGGCTAAAGTTCTATATCCACACACATTTCTTTTTGCAGGCATCAATTCTACCTTATCATCCTGTCTTGGCTACATGTGTTCTGAAATAAAAGTTGTGGCACCCAGGGCAAGCGAATCAATTCCTTCTAGCAGGCCAGCTAATCATTTAAAAAGCACTGTACATTTGCAGACTGCCCAGATGTTTGGCACAAAAATAGGAGAAATTTTTGTGCCAAATCCAGCAATACTGGTATATACCTGCAAGCAGGTACTGTATATACTCGACTATAAGTCGAATATATAAATCGAGGGTAGGTTTTGGGGCCAAAATTATGGATTTTGATATGAGCCATAGATAAGACTAGTGTAAAATTTAGGTTATGTAACAAAGGTTTTAAAGGATGAAGCAAAGGAGACAATGCCAAAGAATTTACAAAATGTCAGGAGGCATAACTGTCTTCGCACTAAAGGATGAATGGATGAAAGAGTAGTGGGAGTTCAGAGCTTCCAAGAGAGGTTACACTCTTGCATTTGACCAGGGAATGATTTCTATTTTTATGAGAGTTAAGGTACAGTTTTTATGAGAGTACTTACATTGACTCAGATTTTTGGGGTCAATGTTTTTACTAAAATTTCTAGACTTATACATGTGTGTATACAGTACTTGGAATTGGTACATTGAAGCTTTTTCTTCTACCAAAAGGCTGCCCAACAGTGAGGTGAGCATAATATGGAGAGGAGAAGGAGTATGTGGGGATGCTTGCATCTAAAATGGGTAGATGCTGTACTAAAATAAAATAAAATAAAACGATTGTCCAGCTCTCTCTACTGTTCAATTGATTGGCAAGTATCCAGGTTCTCATCTAAATTTAAAGAATGCTAGATACTCTCAATGGTTTTCAGTTTAGACTATCTTTTCAGAACTTCTTTCTATCTAATTCTTGTTGAGGACAGAACAAATGCTACTCTTTCTGGATAAATCCAGAATAATGTCATAAGTGAAGATCCAAACTTTAAACTTTTGGGGGAGGGCATTTACTAAGGCCAAGGGTTGGTTTCCAGGAGTCTGAAGCTCTGAAATGATGATTAAATAATTTCATGTTGAGGATACAAATTAACACATTTCTTCTTTATTTTATTTATTGCATTTATATCCCAGCTTTTTCCCAAAATGGGATCCAAGGCACCTTGCAATAATTTTTAAAAGATCCAACTTAAATTAAAACATTAATTTACAGAAGTTAAAAAGGAATTAAACATCAACATTATTATAAATGTTGTAATAATACAGCTAAAACTAAAAACAAACAAACACTTAAAACATATTTAGATGTTAAGCAAATAGATATTCAGCTGTTTGTTTGTTGAGGGCATAGTGATTTGAGGGTTGGATTACAATCCTGGAGACCAAGGTTCGAGTGTCTGGTCACGGCTTGGCTGTGTAACCCACTGGGTGACCCTGGACAAGTCACATGCTCAGGGGAAGGCAATGGCAAGGAAGAGCCAGCATTATCAGAGACTATTCTGTGGTCATGTCGCCACCATGACTGCACAGAACACTGTTTACCTTCCCACTAAAGTGGTACCTATTTATCTACTTGCATTTTCATGCTTTCAAACTGGCAGGTTGTCAGAAGCTGGGACTAGTGATGAGAGCTCACCCATCAAGCAGCACCTGGCTCTCGAACTGCCAACCTGCCGATCTTGCAGTCAACAGAGTCAGCGTCTTAACCACTTGAGCCACTGTGTTCCATTTAGGTTCGCCTTAGGGTCAGCATAAGGTGGAAACATAAGTTGAAGCACACAACAGCAACAAGTCCAAGTACACCATGGCATAGTTTTAACTCTCTTCCAGCCCACTGATTGGAAGCATACTGTAATCAAAACATGGTTACTGAAATGGTTTAATTGTTTTTAAACAGCTGTTTTTGCTAATACTGTACCTGCCCCCCCCAAAAAAAAACTATTTGGGGAGATGCTTTACTTTAAGCCACAGACTACCATACAGTATCAATAAACTCCTATTAAAGTCCCCCCACACACACCATCCATATTGAGAGCCAGCAGTAGGTAGTGGTTGGAGCTTTGGAGTACAGCCAGTAGCATCCCTGGAGGGGGGTGCGTGCTACACCAAGTGTAGAGGGGGGTGACACCTAGTCCCCCCCCCATAGGTGCTGCTCTGGGCCTGGGGGGGGTCTCTGAGCGCAGCGGGCAGCTGTTTCCATGGGCCTCGGGAGAGAGGTTTCCAGCCTGGATGAGCAGCTGCTTTCCCACTGTTCATGGCCACTTTTTCACCCTGGGCCACATTTCTCCTGGCAGTGCAGCTGTTTCCACGGCCCAAGGGGCCTCCGGGGAGGTATCTCCAACCCTGATGGGTGACGCCACCCCTGGAAGCCCCACTCCCCAGACTCACAGCCTCTCCGCACCGGGTGACACTCTAGACAAGTACACTACTGACTTCAGCTCTGGAGACCTACTCCTTGCTTAAGCATAAAAAAAAACAAACCCACTAGGTGACCTTGAGTAAGTCACACTCTCAGCCTCAGAGGATGGCAATAGCAAACCCCATCTGGAGAAACCTGCCAAGAAAATCCTATGATAGGGTTGCCTTAGGGATGCCAGAAATCAAAATTGACTTGGAGGGGACACAACAACAACTGGAAACCAAGCTGAAGAGCATTGCCCACACTGAAGTAAAGATAGTGGTTCAAGTGAGCCATGGAGTGAAGATAAGTGGGGTTGCCTTCTGTTTTCCAGTAATGTGAAATACTTGCAAGGGATGTAAGCCTTATAGGAGCTTTTAATAAATCATCAGTAGCAGACAGAGTTACAGTGAGTTCTTTAAATCTTCAAGGGCTTGGTTCTGCCCCTTAGCAAATGGGGGAAATATGGGATCTCAAGCCCGTACTAGTCAGTGTGTGTGTGTCAGCACAACTGTGTGCATGTCCCATCATTGATTAATATGGGGCAGTCTGATCTATGGGAGTTCCAGTCTGCAGATAGCTAGCTTACCGTACAATATGTGCTACCTATTCCTTTGTTCTTGCAATTGTTAACTCTCACGCTTGGGTTTCAGTTTGTAGTTTGTAGTGGTGAACAATGTTATGTACTATATAGCTAACCTATATCAGAGAATACTTCTTTCAAACGTGCTGTGCAAAAAGCTCTGCCAACAATAACAAGAAATTATCAGCTTCATTTATATTAGCACAGTCTATTTGGCTGCGGGGGCGGGGGGCAGTTTGTATTTGTTGTTGGTTTACTTCCTCAAATAATGTTTTTAATGGAACATTTATTCTGATAAAACTGGAATTAATACTCTTATCATTTTAAAAAAATATGTTGATATGAAATACTCTGTTTTCATGAAAATAAGTAGGGAAATCAACCATGACTTTAGAGAACTAATTGGGCTAGTAGACATTAAGCTGCCTGGGATGATTAGGCAATGTGAGCATCTTCTGAATGAATTGCAGGGATGAAAGGAACAAGGAAATGATCAAGTGCCTACTGCAGATTAAACTATATAATCCAAATGGAAGTGGGTGACAAGACAATGATAGTGACAGCAAAGGAATGATGCCAGCCCATTTACCTGCAGAACAGATGGTTCAGATGGTTCAGAAGGCTTGTGCAAAACCAAGAAAAATCAACAATAACAAAGGTTATTAGATGGGTGGTCTCCTCCAGCTTGTCCTTCTTGTTTGTTTCATGGACCTCTTGCTGGAATTTATCCAAGGTATGGGCCAAATTTACATAACATCGCAGTCACAGACCGTAGATTATTCTTCTCTTCTTTCACTATTGAAGTCTCTTAATGCTCATTCTCTCTGTCCCTATCTGCATGGGCCAAATAAAATAGCCTCCTCCCCATCCTTTTGAGACCAGATGATGCGTGGTCCAAATCTCGGTTCTGATGTGATCAGACCAGATCACATCTGGCCCACTTAGCACCAGAACTGAAGTATACACTTTTCAACAGGCATTTTAAAAACTCACTATTTGCTCCATAACTTTCTGGAAGATCCAGAGCTCTCCATTCCAATGCCAGGCAGCTGTTTTAAATGTGTCCCCCTGAGCCGCCCCGCACCACTGCCACTGCTGCCAGTTGCTCACTCCGAGGTTGGAATGAGGCATCCCTTCATGTGGTTGTCACAGCATTGGTGGACACCAATGGGCCTATGAGCTCAGTGAGGGACGCATGTAGAAACAGCCACCCAGCGTTGCAACAGGTGGCTTTTGTAATTGGAGCAGGGTAGGGCAGCTCCAGGGCCAAGATAATCTGGGCTTCCTATAGCCAGTGCAGACAGGGCCTCTGTCTCTTTCATTCTCTCTGTAAATTTGCCCTTGCTGTAGTGTTGCTTCATACAACCCAGATCTCTGAAAACATTATTAGATGGTTTTTCCCCCTAAAGCTGGTAAACTGAATTACATTAAGGGCATGGTATGTCCGGACTAATCAGTTTTCCCAGTAACTAATGTTTCTCGTGGTACTGGAAAGGCATCATCCAGTATAGACTAGAAATACGGTATGGTATGTGCAATAAGCTTTAGTGCCATGTCCTAGAAAATGTAATTCTTAAATGGTATTTCAGCATCTGACCCACCCACCCCTGTTAGTACCCTTCACTCTCCTGAAAGAATAAGAATGAAAAATTGTTCTGTGTAGTAATTGCAAGATTTGAAAGCTAAATCCAATCCTTAAAACTAACTAGAGTAGATTGTTTAAGTCAGCAAGCACATGGTAAGTCAACATTTAGGTAAATTTCATTGATTGTGTGAGTTTACTCTACTTGAACTAACAAATTCTTCAATAAAGTTTAGAAAGTTTAAGAACTGTGTTCTTGGAATTACTTAGCTTTTCTTGTTAAAGACACACTAAGGTATTAATGTGGACAGCAGGTCATTAATATCCGTCCTATAAGATTTAATTTTAAAACACTAACACATATTTGTAGTACTTGCTTATCTAACCTTTTATTAGTCTCAGGATTGTCAATTTATAGGCAGATATTATTTGGCATTTATTTGTTCTCTGTTTTAAGAGCTGCTCTTGGCTATTTCAAAGATGCTGAAGTTTTAGGATGGTTAACTTGGGAATTCCCCAATGTAATTCTTTTTCATTAGTTATATTTAAAAGATTTATGATTATTTGCTATGATTATTTGAAAACATTATACCGTTGGCCCTCCATATTCATGGATTCCTTAGTCTTGGATTCAAACATCCACAGTTTGAAAATATTTTAAAATATATCTAAATTCCAAAAAGCAAACCTTGATTTGGCATTTTATATAGCATTTACAATGACACTATATTTAATGGGATTTGACCATCCGTGGATTTTGGTGTCCACGGGGTGTCCTGAAACCAAAACCCAGCACACTGAACTCTTCAACACACTGAACATACCCATCTCCTTCAACCTCTGCTCATAGGTTTTGTTCTTCATCCTTATCACCCTTGTTGCCCTTCTCTCAACCTACTCCAGATTGCCTATTATCCTTCTTAAAATGAAGCACCCAGAACTGAATGCAGTAATGCAGATGAGGCCTGACCAGCACAGGATACAGTGGGACTATTACTTGCTTGGCTTGGAAACTATGCTTATATCAATGCAGGATAAAATAGCATTAGCCCTTTTTTCTGCAGCATCACACTGCTAGCTCATATGCAATATATGACCAATAATCCCATTGTCCTTTTCACATGCAGTACCGCGGAGCCATGTATTATCCATTCTCTATGTGTGCTTTTGGGGTTTTTTTAATTTTACATTTGTCTCCATTGAATTTCATTTTATTAATTTATGCCCAATGTTCTAGTTTATTTAAATTCTTTTGAATCTTGTTCCTATCTTGCAATGTGTTAGCTACTCCTCAGAATTTTATATCATCTGAAAACATGATAAGGATTCTTTCCACCCCATCATCCAAGTCATTGATAAAAAAATATTGAAAAGTAATGGCCCTAGGATAGAACCCTAAGGCACTCCACTCACAACCTGTTTCCAATCTGAAACACAGCCATTGATGATAACTCTTTGAGCATGGTTTTCCAACCAGTTATGGATCCATTTGACAGTGTTTCCATCTATTCCACATTTAATCAGTTTACTAATCAAAACTTTAGGGGGGATCTTATCAAATACTTTGATGAAATTGAGATAAATGACATCAGCACTCCAATCTGGTGACCTGATCAAAAAAAGATACAAGGTTAGTTTGCCCTTGACAAAGCCATACTGTCTTCTACTAATCACTGCACTGTTGTCAAGTTCTTGCAGATAAACCTCTGTATAAATCGGTTCTAATATTTTTCATGGTATTGAAGTTAGACTGACTGGTCTGTAGTTTCATCCCCCCCCCTTTTTTTTTTCCTTTTTAAAAGACAGGGACAATGTTTGCCTTTCTGCCGCCCTTTGACATGTTCCCTGTTTTCCATGATTTCTCAAAAATGATGGCAAGGGGTTCAGAGAGTACATCAGGAATTTCCTTTAGTACTCCAGGATGTAGTTCATCTGGCCCTGCAGATCTGAACTCATTCAGCTTAGCCAGGTGATTCCTGACTAAGGTTGCATCTGCACTGCAGAAATAATGCAGTATGACAACTGCCATGGCTCAGTGCTGTGGAATTCTGGGATTCATGGAATATTTAGCCTTCTCTGCTGCTGTGATGCCACAACAAATTACAAATCCCAGGATTCCGTAGGATGGAACCATAGAGTGGTGTCAAACTGCATTAATTCTGCAGTGCAGGTGCAGCCTATTTCCTTATCAATCTTGATTTGCAATCCAGATCTCTTTAGGTTTTTTGCTGCTGCATGGAAGCATATGGTTTTATTTTAGGGAGGGGGAAACTGAAGCAAAATAGGTACTGAATAGTTCTGCCTTTTCACTGTGATCTGCTTTTAGCCACCCTTATTGAACAGTACTCCCCACTGTCTCCTTGGTCATTCTCTTGCCTCAAATGTACCTGAAAGAAAACTATTTGTTGCTCTTTGCTTGCCTAGCCAGTCTCAGCTCATTTTGAGCTTTAGCTTTCCTTATACTATTCTTGCAATCTTGGGCTACACATCTGTACTCTTCCCTGGTAATTTGTTGTTCTGCAGACAATAAAAAAAAGCGCCTTTGAGAGGTGTGGGTTGATTAAATATTGATTAATAACTTTGAAATTTTTTCAAGCACTACTTTCTAATAACAGTGTTTAGTTTTTCAAAACTGTCCAATTGGCATTCTAATTAAAAATAACCTCTCATCAAGCAGTACAATAGCATCTTCCTATGGTGATGTATTATACCAAAAAGGGATTTCATTCCTACTAGTGTGTAATTATTCTTGCTTTGGGAAGGGAACCTGTTGTATTAGCTTGATAGCATCTAACACTCTACCATTTTATATCACTGGGAATTTATTCAGAATTGGTTTAATTGAAGACTTGAGTCCTATTATCATTATCTGTCTCCAATGAGTAAATGTACTTTTCAGGCTAGGCGTAGAGGCTAAATATCAGCAATGTAATGAAGAATGCAGTATTCATTTGGCAATAATGGCCACAGAATGTCTTGTCTGTTTCTTATTTTTCTTGAAATTTTAGCTGAGCTTTCCATTACTCACATTATTGTAATGCCGAACTACTGATACTTTGGAAAAGAGTATGCACATAAAGCAAAAAGAATTTGTTCATGACAGGTTCAAATTGTAAATCATTGTTGATTCCATCTCATTTTGGTGGCTTTAATTATATCCTTGAAATAGTTTTTATATGAGCTTTTGTAGACACCTGTCTTTGAGATTTCTGCTCTTACCAATAGCACAGTGAACACTAATAGCAGGCCACAGAATAGAAAGAGAAAAAGAAATGAATCATATGACTGATGATGTCTAGAAGAAAACATCCCAAAGTTAACCTAGTCAAATAATATGTAATTTAAAAATGCTTCAAAGTACCAAAAATTGAATATATCTTCTCTGCTGTTGAGTATTTGAATTATAGGGTTTTTTCTAAGATTCACATTTTCTAAAGGAAAATGGACTAGTTCTTATTTAAGATGAGTAACATCTTAAAGAGTCAGTGTGGTGGAGTGCTTTGAGCATTGGGCTATGACTCTGGAGACAAGGATTCAAGTCCTTGCTTGACCATGGAACTGGGTAACCTTGGGCAAGTCATATGCTTTCATCCTCAGAAAACCCTGTGATAGATTCACCGTAGGGTCTCCATAAGTCATAAGCTACTTGAAGGCACCCAACAACAACAACAAACATTTCTAGAAAACCCTGGCCTTTAAACAGGGGGAGTATAGTGAGGTTTTTTCTTTCCTTACCAGTTCTGTTATGTAGACTGACTTGCAGTCTAGAGTTTCTGTTGCCATAGAAGCAATTCCTTGACCCATTCTGATGCCACCAAACCATCTCTCAATCCACTTCTTATGGTTTGCCCCTAAACCTAGGCATAATGAGGGTATCACATTTGGAACCAATAAGTTCCAACACCTTTTCAAGTACTGTTTTTCCCCGAAAATAAGTCAGTGTCTTCTATTATTTTTTTGCTCCCAAAGATGCGCTAGGTCTTATATTCAGGGATGTCTTATTTTTCCGTGAAAAAGAATTCACATTTATTGTTGAACAAAATTTTTTAACATTTATTATATATTGTATATATATTTGTATACAAAAACTTTTCTAGGTCTTACTTTTGGGTGATGCCTTATATTTAACAATTCAGCAAAACCTCTACCTTTTTTCTGAGGATGTCTTATTTTCGGGGAAACAGGGTACCTTTGTTGATGAATAGTCATTCAGATTACCATCCTCCAATACTAGTTCTTCTCAATCTGAGACAACACTCTCTTGGAGAATAAATTGGAAAAGACCTCTGCCGTTTAGGTTTTAATGCATAAGTTAGAAACCTTTGGTCCTCCAGAGGGTTTGGCAAAAAAGCTCCCACATTTTATGGGGCCTAATGGGAGGGACAGAAATTCCTTATCCCTGTTTTAGGATTAGCTGGGATTAGCTACTGTTTAAGTGAAGAAAGTGCTGTAGTTTAATAGTAATTGTTCAGTGTGTTTACAGTTCGTAAAGTGTCTGCATAATTTGTTAAAGTATGCTATAGAATCTAATGACATCTTAAGAAGATGAAAAGGCTCAAGAAAGCAGGGGAACGCATCGGCTTAGATGGGACATAATTTAGCCCATCACTTACTTTAAAAACAAAAGTACCAAGATTGCTTGGGGAAAGCTTGGAACAGTCCTCTCACGTTATTTGGGTTGTGGCCAAGAGTTTTTGAGGTACTTGCATGTCAGAGCCAAATATTGATTTTTATTTCACAGTGCAGAGCTGGAAGCAAGATTTGTCTTTTCAGCCATAAGCAGCTAATTGTTCTCAACTCTGGTTCAGACGTGACCAGATTCTTTTTTTAGGACCTGCAGCATTATGATACAAAATACTTTAATTTCCTCCTAAACCTTTTAATTTTCCCCCACTGAACATATCTAGAGCACCCATATTTCACTAATTAATTGTCCCAGTGCTGGCTTTACCTTAAGACAAGAAAGTAAAGATATGTAAGATTATTCCTGTGTGGGATGTTCCATTGACACCAAGGTCAAAAATAGCATGGTGTACTGGTTTGAGCATTGGCCTATGACTGGAGACCACAGTTCAAATCCTGGCTCAGGGATGGCAATCACAAACCCACCCTGAAGAAACTTGCCGAGAAACCCCTGTGATAGGTTGTTTTCTTCACTTAGGTCGCCATAAGTCAGAAACGACTTGAAGACACACAATTTGAATGTTTTAATTCCGAGGGGAAAGAATTGCTGTACTTGTTTCGTGCATTTCTGCCATGTTTATACATATTTGCAAACACTTGAAATGTTTCTTAAAAACACTTAGCTAATCAGGCTATCTTGCCATATATATATATATATAGCATATCCATTCTAAATTGTGTGGAAAATTCAGGGTGGCTTGGTTTACTTTTTTGCCTTTTGGTACCAACATCATATCTAGCCAGTTACTGTTTGCCTTAACTCTGCTTAGGAACCCAAACATATAAAAATAGTAATAATTTAACTTGCTGCCGTAAGCCACACTCCTGCATAGAGTGTTGAAAAGAAAACAATGGTTTGTTTAGTACTGATGCAGCACTTAACTCTGCTTTTTCACACTAGGGGCAAACAGGATTTAAACGAGAGTTAAACAGGAAATGCCCTATGTTTATCATAGGACATTTCCTGTTTAACTCTCATTTAACTCTTGCTTAAATTCTGTTTGCCCCCTAGTGTGAAAAAGCAGACTGTGGTTAATGCAAATAATAGTTTGCACATTTATTCTGAATGTGATTTCAAACTATATTTTGTACCTACTCTGTAACCATATACAGTCAGCCCTCCTTATCCACAGATTTTTTATCCACGAATTCAAGCAGATACGGCTTGAATATATTCCAAAAAAGTATAAATTCCAAATAACAAACTTTGATTTTTCTGTTTTATATAAGGGACACCATTTTACTCTGCCATTATATTTAATGGGACTTGAGCATCCACGGATTTTGTTATCCATGGGACATCCTGGAACCAAACCCCAGTTGATAACAAGGACCCTCTGTAGTAATTATTCAAATGTAACACTTGGTTTAAGAAAAAGAAAACACAGGTAGGACATGATTCTATGCTTATGTCTGTATATAACCATTGAGTATAAAGAAAAGATGGTGATAAATTAGTACCAACTTCAGTGGTAGTTGGTAGCCTACTTAAACTATGGACTGATACTTTCTGTCCAGTTTTTAAATGTTACATGTAAATGATGAGAGTCAGATTATAGAGGTTTCCTGTCTGCTCAAACTCTATAAATATCTCACTCCGCTCCAATGAACCTGTCAAGATAGGACATGGGCTGAATTGTTTTTCCACTAGGATGTTTCCCAGAGGTTTCCTCTACTTCCACGAGCTTCAGCAACAAAAAAAGTCAGAGTTTATTTCTGGGGTTTATTCTTCTCTCCCCTGTTCCCTTGATATGATCCCAAGCAGGTTCCCTATCTTGTTCCACAGCAGGTGGTAGAGAATTTGGAAAGGTCAAAAACATATTGCTCTTTATGGGTACATACAGACTTTGTTCTCTAACTGTGCACATTGTAACTGCAAGCTCACACACCCTTGTCAGTCTGTTAAACCTCTGCTTATTTACGTATTTAGTTTCCTGTTGGCAAATATTTTTAAAAAGTAAACATGTGCCTCCAGTTGAAACCGGGATGCAATTTCATATCCTTCATGAATTAGTGTCAGCACTAGTGTTTATCACTATTAATTAAATGGCTTTGAATGGTTGGTTGGTTGGTTGGCATAATCAATGAAGTCTGGAATGAGTGTTAAATTTTTTTGTTCCTAAACTTCATTATTCTGAATTCTTCTATGTTTGTTGGCTAGTTGATGTTATGTTTTGTTGCCTTTAGGTTCAGAAGACAAAATGTCTCAACGCCCTTTACACGGGACAATACAGTGGTCCGCTGGAGTTTGTTTCCAGGACCCCCCATGGGTAACAAAATCCGTGGTTGTTGAAGTCCCATTAAATACAGTGGAATAGTAAAATAGTGTTCCTTATATAAAAGGAACTCAACTAAAACCAGGAGCTGCCCTAGGGAGTTGTGAAACTTCTAGTCCTCCATATGATATTGAACACCAGCTCCCACAAACCTCAGATAGTTTGACTAATGGTCAGTGATGATAGAAGTTGTAATTCAGCAACTTCTAGAATGCCATGGTTTGCCCATCCTGATTGTCTCAGTGTGTCTACTTCCTTTTATATACACTTGTCCCTCCATATTCGCTAGGGTTAGGGGCACAAGACCCCCGTGAATAGGGAAAAACTGCAAATAACAAAAACACCATGTTTTTACCTGAGAGGATACCTCTCTAGGAATTTCTAGGTCCTCCAATGCAACTCTGTGGTCAACATCCAACAGACACTGACCATAGAACTACACTGGAGGAGCACAAAGGCTTAGTAGAGTATTCTGTCTAGGAATCTCTAGATGTTTCAATGCAACTTTTAGTTAAAGTTGACCATAAAGTTGCACTGGAGGAACTAGATATTCCTAGAGAGATCATATTAATCAAATCCACAAATATTAAAGCTGCAAATATGGAGGGATAAGTGTAATTCCCATTAGGAATAGCTCATACTAGGCTTGAATTCAAAGACTTGTCTTATTCAACACAAATGTCTATTACGGCAGTATCACATAACTTACAGAATAATGGAATAGCGTGACTTTATGTGGAGGTCAGTTTGTACAGCCCTCCTAATGTTGAAATATGCATTTTCAATATCACAGTTGGTGTTTAAAAATCCAGCTGTTGTAATATGATCTGTGTGGCATCTTTTCTGATCATGAGACTCTTTTACTGTCACAGCGGAGTTTATTACCAGCTTGTTTTCTGGATGTAATTCAAGAGGCAGCATTTTCTCTGGTGGCACCAGCTCCTGTTCTGAGATACCCAACTAGCTTCTTCTGAGTGATTTTTTTCCCCACAGACTTTAGAAAGCACATTTCTTCCAGCAGGCGTCTTTAAATGCATCTGGTTAATCTGTTTCCTCTTAATCTTTGTTATTATTTGAGATATGTACATGATATATGATACGATATGGCATGATATGATAGCCAGTGTGGTGTAGTGGTTTGAGCATTGGACTATGGCTGTGGAGACCAGGGTTCAAATCCCTGCTTGGCCATAGAAATCCATTGAAGAACCTTGGGCAAGTCACATGCTCTCAGCTTCTAAGGGATTCAATGGCAAAGCTTGTCAAGAAAATCCTGAGATAGGTTTGTTTTAGGATTGCCATAATTGTATTTTAATATAATATAATATAATATATACCTTCAATGGAATAAAGTAGAATAGATTATGTATAGTGTAAGAGAGAAAGGGAGAAGGAGATTTCATTTTGTTAGCCATCTTAGGCATTTCTGGCTAGGGTGGTGAGGTAAAAATTGCTAAAATGATAGTAGACTTTTAATAAAAGTAGACATTTATTTCTCTTGACTTGTTTATGGGTTTTTTTTCCTGGAGATACTTGGCTGGCTACAGTGGGAGATAATTAGATAACCATAGCTGTACTAATGTTAGGTCAGATCCATTCGTGTTTTTGTTACTTGCTTAGCACAAGAAAAATTACGACAAGATGCTCCTAAGCTGTGGAGTAGAGGCAAGATAAAAATGCAGGGGAGGGAAATTAATAACTCCCTAAGGCTATGACTTACACATGCATCCCAGTCCTCCTCCAAGGAGCATGGATTTTATTTATTTATTTAGCTGTTAGATATTTCATTTGTATGCTGACTTTCTCCAAGAATGGGGGGACCCAAGGTGGCTCCCAAAGAAAGTCGGTTTTAAAAACTTAAAATTTTCAAAACAAAAATCCACATATTAACTACTTAAGAGACATACAAAAGTATATGTGTGTGTGTGTATTGCAGTAGGATATTTGCCTGCTTATTCATTAAAAGCCAGCTTTCCTTTGCCGGCCGGCAAAAGGAAAGCAGGGAAGAGTCCAGCCTAGCCTCTTGTGGAAGGGAGTTTCAGAGGGTGAGAGCCACTACTGAGAAGGCTCTCTCGTGTGTCCTAACTTGATCATGAAAACTCTCATAAACAATTATGATGTGTGAAGTAAAGCCCCTTGAAAGATTACAGCTGCTACATCTGACATCAGGAAAAAAAAACATTTTTTAAAGTCACAAAGTCCCTTTTCTAGTCATCTGTGTGTCTCGATCTCAAGTGTTAATTGTTAAACAGAACAACAGATGGGAAATACTTGGTAATAAAATCATGCTGATGGCTTCAAGTAAATATCAATGACTATCTTACAAGATAGAGGCACCAGATCCCCATTTTGTCTTGAAAGTTAAGCAAAGTCAGTTCCGGTTAGTACAGATCACTCTTTGAGAAATGGGTGCACTACAACATTTGACAGTCCTGATGCGTAACCTGTAGTCAGGATAAAAGGCTACTGTCAGGACAGAATACGGAGAAGTGAGTGATTTCCAATTGAAAAGGGGGTCAGCAAGGCCGTGTTCTATTATCCTGTCTAATTTGTATGCCAAGAATGTCATAAGAAAAGCAGGATTTGACTCAGAGGAAGGAGGCATGAAAAGGAGGAAGGAACATCAACAATCAAAGATATGTAGATGACACCATAATACTAGCAGAAAATATCAGAGCTATAGAAAGATGATTGAAGAAAGTCAAAGCAGAAAGCTCAAAGGCAGGTTTACAGCTGAAGGTCAAGGCAAGAAAGTGCCAAGGCAAGTCAAACATCAAGAAAACAAAAATTATGATCACAAACAATCTATATAATTTAATGTACACAATGAAGATATTGAAATAGTCTAAGATTTTCCATACTTGGGCTCAATCATCAGAGGCTGCAGTCAAGAAATCAGAAGAAGACTGGGACTAGGAAGTGCAGCTATGAAGGATCTAGATAAGATCCTGAAGTGTAAAGATATATAATTAAATACCAAAGTTAGGGTTGTCCATGCCATCGTATTTCCTATTTCTATAAAGGGTTATGAAAGGTGGATAGTGAAGAAAGTTGATAGGAAGAAAAGCTACTCATTTGAGATGTGGTGCTGCAGCAGAGGTTTGAAAATGCCATGAACCATTAAAAAGACTAATGGATGAGTCCTAGAGCAGGTCAGGCTCAAACTCTTTCTGGAAGCAAAGATGACTAAACTATGGTCCTATTTTGACCATATCATGGAAAGACTAGAAAAGACTATAGCTCTTGGTAAAGTGGAGAGGAACAGGAAGAGAGGAAGTCTGCATTCCAGACGGTTAGAATCAATCAAAGAAACCATGATCGTGAATCTGCAGGACCTGCGCAAGGCAGTTGAGGATAGGGTGACTTGGAAGTCTCTCATTCTTAGGGTAACCATGTGTCAAATGACTTGAAGGCAGTTAACAACTCAACAAAGAAAACACTATGAAATTCTTGAGGTTGCTATAAGTTGGCGGGCAACTTGAAGGTACATACATATATACATATTGCAAGACAGATTTTCTTTTTAAGTCAGGATGCTTAACATTAGACTGTTAAACAGGCAATATCTGCAATAACTTTTTGACAGGGACCTCACTTTTGCATAAGAATGTTTAATATAGGAGTGTAATTGTAATCTTCATGGAATGGTTAGCTTTTAGAGCTGTATGAAAATTGCAGTTGCAAATGCTAATGGTCAGGTTTAACAATACTGAGCGTGTGTGCTTCCTTGCAGCAAAGAGATAGCAGTGAACACAGGAGAGATTTTCATGCAGGTATTCAGCAGACTTTTAGGGGATGGAGATTTTATTTAGTAATTTTGCCATTATATCTCCAGTAGAGAAAGATGCAAATTTCATCAGAAATGCGTGAAAATGAAAGTAAGAGATGCTGCAGATCTTACAATAATGATTTTAGAACCCTGTCATTGTGCAGGATAGTGCAAACCATTCAGAGCTGAAATGTGGAGTTGTAAATATGGATTCCTAAAGGGATATAGCACTCTGATGCTGCATGATGGTAATCTATTCTGTTACTGTCTTACTTCTTACTTCACTATGCTTTTTGTGCCTGGACTCCTTTTGCAGCATATTAACATACACCTTTCTTGCCTTTGGCGTAGGATGGAAATTTACTCCCAAAGTACTGATAAGCTAAAGTGCTTCTTAAAGATTTCATGACTCCTAAATAATGTTCAGATTAACATGATTTGCAAGGTAAAAGAATTGGCTCATGAAGAATATCCATACTGAATGACAGATGGCAGGAAGAAGTACTGCTCTTGAAAGGTTCTCTTGATTTACTCTCTTCTCTGCAGTCGGTAGTAGGATATGGCTGGATTCATATCCTGGCACAGGTCATCTGAAATAACCTAGCATTTGTTGTTTTATATTAATAAATCTTACCTTGCTGTGTTCATTTTTCTAGGCACACCAAAGACTTCCTCCATGGCAGACCATGAGAGTGGTTTATTGCAGTACTGTTGTGCCCTCTGATGGTGAGTACCATAAATAAATTGGTTAATTAAAGATTAATAAGAGTTGAGAGTGTTTGTCTTGCTTTAATAAGGGATGTAACATTAGTTTATGTAAGGGCAGGTAAGATTAAGCTCTAGGCAGAAACAGCCTGAATTTTGATGGCAAAAGTTTGTTTAAAAATATGAATAGACCATCTTACTTGCCCAGGCATTTCTGAACAGCTGAATTGTAAGAAGTGGTACATACTTGCTTATGCTGGTTGCCTCTTTGGTTTTCCTTTACCTGTTCTTTTCTTAGATAAGGACCTTCCTTCATGATTTATTTGTTCTTAATGACTTAATAGTTTAGTAGTATCTCATACAAAAACTCATCCCCTGAATTTTGGACGCTATCTCTTATGGATGAGTCAAATTTATCTTTGCAGTGACTTGGTGATGTAGTTGTAACTGGTCTTCTTTAAAAAGCTAGAGTGAAATATATTGAACATATCCTCGTTAATAATAATAATAATAATAATAATAATAATTGTAATTTCTATTTTACAAGTGAAAAGTTGGAAGGAAGGTTTCATAACTGTTGGCTTTTCATTTGTGGCATAGTTCTTTGAATTAGAAAACTGTGTGGCTAAAATATATATCTGCTCTTAAGATGACATTTTTTAACTTCCTGTACATCTTCAATATATGTATTCCAGATTGAAATATATTAGTCATCACTTTCTCAGATTCCTTTAGTTTTATTTAATTTTATGCTTCAAAGTGGTTGGGGTTTCTCAGAATTTCAGAAGTCCTTCCTTGTTGTTTACTTGGGTAATTCGGTCCTGGGAGTTTTGCATTGGCCACAGCCATCCTTTATTTATTTAAGTATGTTAAAATGCTCAATAATTTATGAATACTATTTTTAAAAAAATCAAGAATGGATTTGAAGACCTAAATACTAGTAACCATGTAAACATCTCATATTTCCAAAATATTTGAAAGACATGAGCACATTTCCAATAGTAATGTAATGGAACTGAATCAAAGGAGAAATGCTTAATTGGCCATTAAAATGAATAATGTGTTTGATGTGTCTTGCTGAGTTTACAGATTAAGAGGATCTTATAAAGCTCTAGCTGCTTAATACTTGCTGTAGTGAGTAGATACTTTCTAATACCTTCAATAGTGAGTCAATAATTACTTGTGGTAATTAATTTGGCCTTTAAAAAAGTTCCTACCAAAGAGAGTTGAAATTTCCTGCTTCTTCTTCGTGGTCTCTGTGCCTCACACAATAGGGTTTGCGCCTGCGCAGAAGCTCCATTCGGAATGCTGAAAAGCTGAGCAGATTGGCGGGAGCCCCGCCCCTCCCATTCCCTGAGCATGCCCAATCCCGCCAATCTAGCTCCTCCTTCAGTTCTCTTTCGTCCGCCGCAAGAGTAACATCTCCTTCGGAGTGCTCTTCATCGCGACGAAAGCTGAGTAGCTAGACTATGTCTATTTTCTTTTATTTCTTTATTTTACTTTATTTTACTTTATTTTTGTTCTTTTTTCGTTTCTCCCGTTTTTTTCCTTGAGCTGCCCCCTTTTTGTCGGAACTCGAGGGTTTTGGCCCGGACGGGCCCCTCGCGATCGGACCGGCCTCTTATGGCCACCCCGTTCAAGAAATGTTCCGACTGTGGCGGTAAAATCCCGGTTGTGGATGGACACTCGAAGTGCATTTTCTGCTTAGGCAGTTCCCACATCCCGGAGAAATGCAAGCATTGCAAAGCTTTTAATCCCGCCACGCTCCGCCAACGAGCAGACCGGCTCAAGGCCCACTTGTGGGAGAAGGCCCTCTCGGTTTCCCACTCCTCGGAACCGTCCACGGACCCCTTAGGACGTCTTCCCATCTCTAAGTTCCCGAGGATTCCGAAAATCAAAAGACCGACGGCGACCTCGACACCGACAGAAACCTCCTCGGCGTCGGCCTTGACCACGACTACTATGTCTCGCCCCGAAGGGCAACACAGAGAGCACAAGAAGCGGCCTCCTCCCATCGAGCTGGAGAAGCCGAAAGCAAAAAAGCATAAGCATAAGGAGGTCCTCACTTCGGTTGCCTCGGCGGCTGCCCAGGCAAACCTGGCCATGTCTTTCCTTAGACAGCCTTCGGCCATTGACCTCTCAGTCCCGGCCCCGGTCACTGTACTAGACTCGGCGCCGGAGACTCTGGAACCCGCATTTCAGCCTGCATCTACCCAGGTCCTCGCCCCTACGGGGACGGTCTCGACCTCGGTCTCTACTGTTTCGCCTATTTCGGCTCCGACCTCTGTGCCACCGAAGGAAATCCTAGCCTCTTCGGAGCGTATTTACAGGCTGCGGTTCCCATCTCCTCCACCCCGGAAGTCTCCGGAACCCTTTGAGGAGCACTACTTCGACTCGCCCCACTCGTCGGCCTCCTTTTTGGCGCGACATCGGGCTGAATCATATTGGAGAGAGCGTCATCCATCCTACCGCTCCTACTCTCCTTCGTACTGGGATCGGTACCATGTCCATGACCTCCATGTCGGAGACTTCTCATGATCTCGATCTCGATCTCGTTCTCCCTCTCGGTCCCAAGCCGAATACAGAGCCATATCTCCTCCGCCGGCCTCGACAGCTACGGTGTCGAAACCTCCGGAATCGAGCGCCATTATGACCGTCTCGGCCTCAGCTACCGCTACTACTTCGACGTCGATAGTCTCCGCTCCGATCAGCTACATGGACGCCTCGACGTCGACCTTCCTTACGGCGCCGACACAGCCCTATGTGGATCCGCAGTTGCCAGCCTCCCAGTCTACGGAGGAGTCTACGGGAGAGACGGACAACCGCCCGGACTCCCCACAGCCTGCCATCTCCTCTCCCAATGAGGAAGTTGAGGACCAAACGCCGGGCTCGCCTGTCGAAGACTTCCATCTCTTCACTGGAATTGTCGACAGGATGGCAAGGGCAGTAGGCCTCCATACGGCGCAGACGGCCCAGCCCCCCAGGGACCCCATCGATGGCCTCGTGGTACGTCCCCAGCAACCAGCGGTCATTCCATTCTTGCCTTCTTTCTCCGACATTATGGTGGCCTCTTGGACCAAGCCAGCCTCGACACCACCTGCTTCTAAGAAGCTTGACTCTTTGTATCGGGTGCAGTCGGATACGGCGCCATTCCTGTTCACCCACCCAGCTCCTAACTCTCTGGTGGTGGAATCTACTTGTAAGTCTACAGGCAAGTCCCATTCTGCCCCCGTGGACAAAGATGGCAGAAGGATGGACATCTTTGGTCGACGCTTCTATTCATCTGCAGTTCTGGCAGCAAAGGTCGCCAATATGCAAGGTTGCATGGCCGGCTATCAGAAGTTTCTGTGGGATCGTGTGGCTGCTTTCATTCCTTACCTGCCTCAGGCACAACAAGAGGCAGCTCAGGAATTTTACGCTGAGGCACTCTCCCTCATTGCTCAGGAAGTGCATTCAGCTAGACATGTTGTGGACTGTTCTGCGAAAGTGATGGCCGGTGCAGTGGCACTCCGCCGTTTCGCCTGGTTGAGGTCTACTTCCCTGTCCGAGGAAGCTAAGTCCAAGATCGAAGATCTTCTTTTTGATGGTGAAGGCCTATTCGCCGCCAAGACTGATGAATCCCTTGACACCATGGCCAAGGCTCGTCTCAACGGGAAGAGACTTGGGCTGACACCTAGCAAGCCTTCATCTGGTCGGGTCTGGCGCCAAAGGCCTTACGACCCTGGCTTCACCCGTTCTCGCTCGGCTCCGTCCTCCACTTATAGGACCCAGCCTTACAATAGGATGCCTTACAGACAGCCTCAACAGCAGCAGCAACAGCAGCAACAGCAAAGGCAAGGCCAGCAGCGTCAGCAGCAACAGCCCTCCAGGAAACCATCCTCCAAGTCGCACTTTTGACGGGCCCCTGGAGGCGACACCCAATTTTTGTTTGCCAGTCTCCCTTTCTTCAGTCCCCAGACTTCGCCATTTCTACGAGAACTGGTCCAAGATCACCACGGACTCCTGGGTGCTTACCATCATCCGCCTGGGATACGCCATAGAGTTCTCAAATATTCCACCAAATGGCGTTTTCTGTTCCACTCCCTCCTCTCCTCCTCTTCTGGAGGAGATTTCCTCCCTTCTCGACAAAGGAGCCATTCAACGTGTTCCACCATGTTGCAAACACCAAGGCTTCTACTCCAGGTACTTCACAGTTCCGAAGAGAGGAGGAGGTCTCCGCCCCATCTTGGACCTGAGAGGCATCAACTCATACATCACGATTCGCAAGTTCAAGATGGTGACTCTCCAATCTATCTTGCCATTCCTGCACCAAGGGGACTGGTTTGTATCCATAGACCTAAAGGATGCTTACTTCCACATCAGCATCAGGCCACAACATTGGAAGTATCTCCGTTTCGCCATAGATGGAGATCTCTATCAATATACCGTTCTTCCTTTCGGCCTCTCTACCGCTCCTCGAGCGTTCACAAAGTGCATGGCGGTGGTCATCTCTCACCTTCGTCTTCAAGGAATAAAGATTTTCCCTTACCTCGACGACTGGCTTCTGGTGTCGTCCTCCAAGTCACGACTGTACAAAGACATCCAGTACACTTTGGATCTGCTAGCAGACTTGGGACTCAAGGTCAACCTGCCAAAATCCATTCTCCACCCTGTGAGGGTGATAGACTATATAGGCACGTCCCTGGACTCTGTGATGGGTCGAGCCTACCTTCCCACCAGACGGGCGGAGGCCCTCTGGGAACAGCTGCGGTCTGTCCTTCACTCTCACCGTCCGTCGGCAAAGGACATTCAGAGACTGCTAGGCCACCTGGCCTCAACTACAGCGGTGACCTACCTGGCTCATCTCAGGCTCAGGCCTCTCCAAGCTTGGTTCCTGGCCTCCTTCGATCACCTGAGGGACAATCCGTCCAAGAGACTCTCGTTCCCACCTCATGTCAGAGTCTCTCTCAAGTGGTGGATGTCTCCCTCCAACATCCTCAAGGGGATGCCCTTCCAAACGCCAGAACCGTCCAGGATGGTCACTACAGACGCGTCCATGTCAGGATGGGGCGCACATCTCAACGGCTTGTGTGTGCCAGGACAGTGGTCTGCACAAGAGGCAGAACTGCACATCAATGCCTTGGAACTGTTGGCAGTCATCAAAGCCTTCAGGGCATTCGAAAACCATCTCCTCCACACAGTTGTGCAGGTAGTATCGGACAACACAACCACTGTCTGGTACATCAATAAGCAAGGAGGAACTCACTCTCCAATCCTCTTGCGTCTCTCCCAGCAGCTGTGGACGTGGTGCCACCACCGATCCATTCACCCAGTGGCCCTCCACTTGGCAGGGAAGGACAATGTGCTGGCAGATTCCCTCAGCAGGGACAAGGTGCTGCAGCACGAATGGACTCTGTCGAGCCCAGCCTTCAATCTCCTGACGTCTCGTTGGGGGTTTCCTTCAGTGGACCTGTTTGCCACACCGGAGAACACCCAGTGCCAGGCATTCTACACCAGAGCGGGCAAAGGACGAGGATCCATGGGGGACGCCTTCCTTTGCAGTTGGAGTCGAGATCTCCTGTATGCATTTCCCCCCTTTCCTCTGATCTCCAGGACGGTGGCCAAGATGGCCAGGGACCGGTCCAACGCCATACTGTTGACTCCGTTCTGGCTGAGACAACCCTGGTTCACTCCTCTTCTTCATTTGGCCAAGGGCCAATACTTCCACCTGCCGAAGTGGCCCGACCTTCTGTCTCACTCCAAGGGAGCGGTCCTACATCCAGACTTGGTCAATCTACGGATGACGGCATGGAGGATCCAGCCATAGAGTCTCCTGACTTGCTCAGGGTCCTGTCTGCTTCGAGAAAGGACTCCACCAAGAGATCCTATGCATATGTGGAAGCGTTTCTGTGCCTTCACGGAGGCTAGGTCTGAACCTTCCTCACCTGTGAGCCTTAGTACTGTTTTGCATTTTCTGCTGCATCTCAGGGATCAAGGCCTGGCCTTCTCTTCCCTCAAGGTTTACTTGTCGGCTATTGTAGCTAACCAACCACCCGGCTCACGATCGGCTCGCCTTTTCACATCGCCTACGCTAAAGAGGTTCTTCAAAGGACTACATCACCTTTATCCACCGTTGCCACCACTGGCTCCGGCCTGGTCTTTCTCTCTAGTGCTTACACAGCTTACGAGACCTCCATTTGAGCCTTTAGGCTCTGCTTCCTTGAGACTGCTGACACTCAAAGTGTCTTTTCTTGTGGCCATAACTTCAGCCAGACGTGCTTCTGAACTGACGGCCCTACGCTCGGATGAGCCTTACTTGACTTTTCATAGGGACAAGGTGGTCCTCAGACCGGACATTTCCTTCCTCCCTAAAGTGGTGTCTCCGTTTCACCTCTCCCAGGAGATTGTGCTTCCTAATTTTTATCCAGATCCTTCTTCGCCTCTGGAAAGGACTATGCACACCCTGGATGTTCGCCGTGCTTTGGCTTTTTATGTTCAGCGTTCTCAAGAGTTCAGATTATCCAATAGGTTGTTTATTTGTTATGGTGGTGCCAGGAAAGGCAACCCAGTTTCATCACAACGGTTTGCAAAGTGGATTGCTCAAACCATTTCTCTGGCTTATGAACTGGCTAAACGCCCTCTACCGGTTGGTGTGCGTGCCCATTCAACCAGGGCTACAGCTTCATCTGCTGCCTTCCTCAGAGGTGTTCCCCTGCCAGAGGTTTGCAAGGCGGCCACGTGGTCACAGCCATCCACGTTTGTGAAGCATTACCGGCTGGACTGCAGGTCCCGGAGAGATGCCAGTTTTGGTCGTGCTGTTCTTTCTTCGATCTTGCAGTGACCTTCCCACCTCCATAGGTAAGCTTTTCAGTCACCCTATTGTGTGAGGCACAGAGACCACGAAGAAGTAGTACAGGTTGCTTACCTGTAACTGTGTTTCTTCGAGTGGTCATCTGTGCCCTCACACAAATCCCGCCCTACCTCCCCTCGGTCAGGTCCCTGCCTTTTTGCGGTGGACTTGAACTGAAGGAGGAGCTAGATTGGCGGGATTGGGCATGCTCAGGGAATGGGAGGGGCGGGGCTCCCGCCAATCTGCTCAGCTTTTCAGCATTCCGAATGGAGCTTCTGCGCAGGCGCAAACCCTATTGTGTGAGGGCACAGATGACCACTCGAAGAAACACAGTTACAGGTAAGCAACCTGTACTTCACTTTTCAAGTACCTCAGACATTACACCCAATATCATCAAGAAAGTTGCATAAAAAGTCACAGAATTTTTGCTGATTTGTGTCAGGTGAGACCTTCCAGAATCCACAGTTGGATCATATCCATTTTTGTCCCAAGCAGACATTAAAAACACAACAATGAGCAAGCTTTTCAGTTGTCCAAAACTCTGGATCAGATTATGACTTCTGGTAAATTGAAAAACTTGGTTACTAACTTCTAATATTTTGTTTGGTCATAATATTGCTATTATCCAATCCATATTTTGGAGTTTGGAAAGTCAATTGGTAATGGAAGGCCATACATCCATCCTATAAATGTTGTTCTCCTTATCAGAGTATGTATTGCACACTGAACTTGTGAGGCAGCTTTTGCATTTTAGATACAGAATTTGATTGCTATTATACACAAAGGTAATTCCCCCCCCCCTCCAGATGAGTCCTAAAGCCAACTGCTAGAGAGCAGAAGCTCATCTAGCAGTGTGGTTGAACAGCTGTTTGCCATGCTGGAAGCCTGGGTACTATTGCTTTCTGCAATTCAATATAGCCACATTTTACATTATTTGTAAACCTTAAGACTGAATCACTAGGGCAGGTGGGCACACACACACACTGCTCAGCCTACCTCTGCCTTTCTTACTTACAAGCCATACATCAAATGGCTATACTTTTCATCCCAGAAGAGAGTCAAATAGGTGAATGTGGAAGTAACATAACCAGTGTGATGTAGTGCAGTGATGGCAAACCTTTTAGAAATGGAATGCCCAAATTCAAAGGCTTTCCTGTGCCGGGTGTTACCCAGGGGAAAGGGCAAGACATCTGGGGGAAGGGACTTCCAAGGGCAGGACTTCTGGGACGCGGGACTTCCGCGGAGACAGCTAAAGGCCTAGGAGGGCGGAGAAAGAGAAGGAACAGACACACATCTGTTCCTCCTCTTCCCCCACCCTTCTGTCTCTCCGTGTGTCCTCAGAAATGGCTTCGTGTGCCAGAGAGCACATGCGTGCCATAGGTTCACCATCACGGATGTAGTGGTTTCAGCATTGGACTGCAACTCTGGAGACCAGGGTTCAAATCCCTGTTCAACCATGGAAACCCACTAGTTGACCCTGGGCAACTCACACTCTCTCAGCCTCAGAGGAGGGCAAAGGCAAACTGCTCTGAACAAATCTTGCCAAGAAACCCATGTGATATGGTCGCCCTACAGTCGCCATAAGTTGGAAATGACTTGAAGATGTACAACAAACATAAAATGCTATATTTCACTTCAGCTGGATGTTAAAAGTTAAAGGCTTGTGCTGTAGCACCATTGCAAGTAAGGTGACAAAACCAAAATTAGTTGGCTCTGCCTACTGTTGAACTTAGTTTCCTGTTTCATTGGCTACCCTGTCCTACAAGTCCTTGTGGGTGGCAGTTATCATTACTTATTTGAATGTAGAGATAGGAGGACATTGATAACTAGACAGGCAGGACCACCTTTCAGGTTGCAACAGCTGAGCTAGTAATAAATCCAAGTGATTCCTGTATCCAGCGAAAACAAACAGTGAGATTACATCTCCAGTAATCAACCTACAAAACGCTATGTAGGTTGGTCTCCAAAAGGTCCTGGTCTTCAAAGGGAGCCAGAATCAAGGAACAAGGTCTCCCGTCACTAAAGAAAAGAGGGCTTGTAACTTCATAGAACCAAGAGAGCATGCTGCTTACGCATGCGAAAAGGCAGTATGCTCCAAAAAGCACCAAAAAATAGGAAACAGAATTTGCATGGATATGCTTAATATACAAAATGAGAAGAGGAGTGAAAGAATGTGAAATGAAAGTTCAGGAAGGCCATGAACCCACGTCTCAGTCAGATACTTGAAGGCATTGCCAGAGTTCCTCTCTTGTGCTTTTGAAGATGCAGATTGGGGAAGAGGGGTTAAAATCTATTACAGAGTTCCATTTTATAAACAAAATTAAATATCTGGGAATAAACTTGACAAAAAATAACTCAGAACTTTATAAAAACAATTATGTACCAACTTGGAAAAATATTTTTAAAAGACTTAGGAAAATGGAGTAATCAACAATTGTCATTATTAGGAAAGATAGCTACAGTCCAATTGAATATATTGCCCCATATCCCATTTTTGTTTCAGACTCTACCCATTGTAATAAATAAACAACATTTTGTGGAATGGAGGAAAGACCTTTCTGAATTCATATGGCAAAAAAAGAAACCTCATATAAAATATAAGATATTGCAAGATTGGAAAGGGGGTATGGGGCTCCCAAATTTAGAACTCTATCATGACTCTTGTGCTATGACTTGGTTTAGGGAATGGATATTATTAAGAGATGATAAATTGTTACACCTGGAAAGTAGAAATTTAGAGTTAGGATGGCACGCGTACTTATGTTATGAGACTGATAAGAACGAAAAACAATTTAAACAATATCTGATACGAAAATCATTGCTAACAATTTGGAAAAAATATATAAAATATCTTTGTAGAAAGCTACCAAGATGGTTATCATCACAAAAAGCATATCATAGAAATGAATCCAAACAAATAAGCAAATGGCTAAGATTTGCTGATATCTTTAAAAAAGTGGAAGGAACAAAAGTTGGTAAAAAGAGAGATCTTAGAAAAAATTTATGAAGTCAGTTGCTTCACGTATTATCAAATAAAAGAAGATTGAAAGAAAGATACAAAAGAGAAAGTAATAGAGACAAATTAAACAGATTTCGATAAAATAATAACAACAAATAAAGTTAATTACAAAAATTTACAAATTTTTATGAGATTTTGAAATGCATGAAGAAACAGTGAAAATAAATATGATAAATTGGGCCCAGGACATTGGAAATCTAATCCCATTAGCCAACTATGAAAATATTTGGAGAAGGAATTTAAAATTTACAAAATGCTATATTAGAGATGGAAAACTATTATAAACTTTATTTCAGATGGTATGTGATGCCAAAAAAAAAAAAATAGCAAAAATGGGGAAACATAACAATGCAACTTGTTGGGAATGTGATGAAAAAGTTGGGACCTTATATCATCTTTGTTGGCAATGTAAAATGGTTAAAAGGTGTTGGAAACTCATATATAAGAACATTATACTCATTTTAAAGAAAAATAACTCGTTTGGACTGGAATTATTTCTGTTAAATATTACAGATGTAATTAGAGATAATTTGATAGAAGAGGAAGTGAGTATACTCTTATACAGTATATGATAACAGCTGCTAGAATAACATACGCAAAATATTGGAGATCTAAGCTGGTGCCAACTATAGATGAATGGATTTTGAAATTAAATGAACTGGCAATATCAGAAACCCTATTAATGATACACAATGATAGATCAATACAACAACATGACGAAAAGTGGAAAAGGGTATTACCATTTTGTGAAGACAAGTTAACATAATATGCTATGAAATCTTCTTATAACATAAATCTTGAATATAATTTATTGTGTAGTAAAAAAGGCAGAAGAATCCATTGGTAAAATGCTATGCTATGCTTTACATTCCAATATGATAAGTTATATCTGGAATTGCACATTTGTTGATCCCAGTTATGTATACACATGTTGATATGTTGTTGTTTTTTTAATATGAAATATGAAATAAAGATAATTAACACAAGATGCAGATTGAGATAACTAATCCAGTCTCCTCCCTCAGAGATCCCCACCTTAGGCAGAAAACTTGTTTTATTTGGAGTATTTGTACCCTGCTTTTCATCCACAAAGGCTCTCAGAGCAATTTACAAATTGTTAATTTGACAGTTCCTTGCCCTCAGGTTTACAGCCAACAATTGCTCTCTGAAGCTACAGCTGTCATTGGGACAATGATTGTTTCACCAAACCATTGTTTGCCTAGTTCAGACAAGATGTCCAGCTATAGTTTGCCAATAACAAGGAAGTTAGTGAAGAAAATATGACATCGAAGAGGGGAACGATGCAAGTCAAAGGCTTTTGCGTCTTAACAGCAAACCGTAGCTTGGTGTTAAATCTGACCTGCAACATGGTGCTGTGCTTTAGATGTGCTTGCGAGGTTGAGAGCACCTGGATAAAAATTAAGGGAGAGGGAAACAATAATGATGTCACTGAAGGCATCTAAGCCATGAAACCCACTGGGTGACCATGGGCAAGTCACACTCTCTCAACCTTAGGGAAAGGGGATGACAAACCTCCTCTGGACAAATCTTGCAAAGAAAACCCCGTGATATCTTCACCTTAGTGTTGCCATAAGTCAGAAACTACTTGAAGGCACACAACAGTAACAACTACAGACCAACAAACCAGACTGAGATCTTGGATAATACCTTCCTGGAACAGATGACCACACATTCTAAAAGGAGATAGATGTAGGACTTTATCACAAGGGGGCTCTTCTCCCACTACAGTAGCATTATTTCCAGAAATGCTATGCTCTGTTTTCTATTATACCTAAAAACCTTCTGGGATTACAGCATTCATTTGCACTAAAAGCTTATCACACACTGCCAAGACATTATTTCTGACCCTTTTGGCACATAGGCGTGCATGTACGCATGCACACACACAGAGAGATCCCCCTGTGAAGTACAGTATAAATGAAATATAAATGAAAGCAGTCTCATGTTTAAAAAGACCTTCTTTCTTTCCCTGGGAGTTTTCTGATTGGTTAGAATAGACTAAGCGCTGGCAAATGAAAAAAGCAGGAAGCTTGTAGTGATCTATCTGCCAGCATTTAGTCTGGTCTAATTAATCAGAAAGCTGCCCCAAAGAAAAAAAGGATCTTTTTAAATGTAGAATTGTTCACTTTATATATTTCATTTATACTTGAAGGTTGTCTGAAGGAACTTTGGAAATAGAAAAAAGCAAGAGGGATGCTGAGGATTATTGAAACAGATGTTTTCTTAAACTGTAAGTCTACTGGGCACTTCTGTTTCCAGGCTGAGATCTTGTGTTTCATGTAAACTGGAATTAACCTTTGGTATGTGGGGGACAAAAAAAAAAACATCTTATCCTGTTGAAATGTATATTTCTCTTTTGAAGAAACAAACATCAAACTGTTTTGTGCTGTTGCTACCTGGGAGGCATATCCCAAAGTTTCAAGGGCATCAGGTTGAAAAACCAATCACATTTGCACTCCGTGTAGAAAAATGTTAAGACAAATGTTCAGCATTGTACAGAAATAAATTTATTTTGGAAACGCCTCAAAGGAGAACCATAAAGACATTAGAGTAGAGTCTCGATTATCAATCCTTCGGTTATCCAACATTCCGGATTATCCAATGCCATGGCTGTTGTGATTTCTTTAAATTTTTTGTGATTTCTTCAAATTTTCAGAGGACTGAACTGTTTATACTGTACATTACAATGTTGATCAGTAATTTCTTTACATTTACTTTTACTGTTACTGCAATAAAACTTCAATACATTTGCAATTCATAGTGATTTCAAGGCTTTTCTTGGACCCTCCAGATTATCCAACATTTTTGGCTATCCGACTCTCAGCCTGCCTGTTTATGTCAGATAATCAAGACTCTACTGTATTGTCTGTTTTTGTGTAGTTGTTGTCGTCATCATTGCCATCATCTATTAGGCATCAAAACACTACCACTGCTACTTGAGGTGATGTCCAGTGTTAACTCGACATCAGCTATCTAAACAGATTAATTGAAAGAGAATATGTTTCAGCTTTCTTCTTTTCTCCCCTCTAGATGTCACAGTCGTTTACCAAAATGGATTGCCTGTAATATCTGTGAATCTTCCATCTCGCCGTGAGCGTTGCCAGTTTACACTTAAGCCTATCTCAGACTCTGTTGGAGTATTCTTGCAACAACTACAGGCAGAAGACCGGGGAATTGATCGGGTTGCAATTTACTCACCGGGTATTGTTGAACTTTACTTCATTACACTTGTTATGTGTGCTTAGAGGACATGTCTTTGAATTATTTATTCCAAAACTGGTCACTTTCACTGATTACAGGTACAAGTATACCTCAGTTAAAACAAATGTGTTCCTGGAGTTGATTTCCTTAACAGAAAATTTGGTAGCAGAGGCAGAAATAACACTGAAAGAATTAAGTTCCTACATCAGAAAGAAGCAGCACAGTTCAACATGTTTGAGCTAACATTTTATTCAAAACTAACAATAGGCACATGTGAAATAAAACAACCAAGTCAAGTAAGCCTTGCATAAGTAAACAAAACATTTTGAACCTTCTAGAGACTACTTAAAAACTTCTTCCAAAATACATCTACATATTATTATTATTATTTTCTTTCACCAGCCTCCATTTTTTTATTTCCACTTTGATGCCTAAACTTATGGGTAGTTGGTAAAGCAGGCTAACCTATTTCCCCCTTTTCTCTCTATTCATGTATGATCAATGCTGTTTACCTTGCCTGTTGTAAGCAGGCACACATGACTACAGTAGAATCACCTAGAATATAATTTGCTGTTTCTGAACAAAAGCTATATTACATCGTCAACTGTAAACACATTGCTGCAACACAACACTAAAAGTCTGTGTTTCTCCAGTCCTCCTTCACCTTCTTCGCAATGCTAATACTGCTAAAAAAATTCCAACTAGATAAAGGACAAGAAGTAAAAAGGGTCTGGGAAAGCTTAAAAAGACTTTGTAGAAAGGAAACTGTAGAAAGGAGGCTTCTGGCCATACCTTCCTCAAGGTAAACCTGTGCTTCTCTGTGTGCCTTTTCATTGGGTAAGACCTTAAAATTTGAATTTGTGAGCCATTTCATTGGTTCATTGGGGAGGAGGAAAGAGAAATCTCATTTTATAAAACTGCTAGGAGAGGCTTCTGGCCATACCTTCCTCAAGGTAAACCTGTGCTTCTCTGTGTGCCTTTTGATTGGGTAAGACCTTAAAATTTGAATTTGTGAGCCATTTCATTGGTTCATTGGGGAGGAGGAAAGAGAAATCTCATTTTAGGAGAGGCGCGCGCCTAACGGCGCGCGAATTTTTTCTTTTCATACTCATTTTTATATTTGATAGCCAAGGCAGGGGGGAAGTACAGAGGAGAAGGTAGCCTGAACACAGTGAGGACAAACTCATTCAATATTTATACTTTTCTTCCCACTATTCCCTTAAGGGGCTGTGGGGATTCAGAGGAAGTGAATCAGGGACTTGCCTCTAGAAGGAGCTAGCAGCCAGGAACTTTCTAGATACCTATAGGCCCAGTTGATTGAGCTCACTAACAGAGCTTGGGGACAAAGGCCAGCCACACAGGGATTTTTTACACTGGTGTTTTACAGGAGAAGCCCACAGTCTTGTTTCATTGCCTCCTTAAGACTTCTCACTATGGACACTGAGGGACCTGCAGCAGTCACCTGCAACACCTGTGGGATGTTTGTCTTCTTGCCTATAGATGTGGGGAACTTCACCTGCACCAAGTGCAAGTTGGTAGCCCTCTTAGAAGGAAGAGTTCAGCAGTTGGAGGCCCAGGTGTCAACACTTCAGCATCACAGAGAGCAGGAGGTTCTCTTGAACAGAAAGGACCAGATGGTCCTGGACAGGAAACACACAGAGAAAGTTGCTGAGGAAGAAGAGGTCACTTCACACACAAAAGAAGGAGATGGTTGGAGGAAAGTTACACGCAGAAGTAGGGAAACCACGGTTCGTTCTGTGAGCTTGCAGCTACAGAATCACTTTGAATCTCTCTCTGTTATCAGAGATGATGAGGAAAAGCAGCAGGGACAGACATCAGGGACAGAGCAGGGGAGACTGAGAGTACCACGAAAGGGAACAGCCGCTGCTAAGCCTCGGAGGAGGCGTGTGGTGGTTGTGGGGGACTCCTTGCTGAGGGGTACAGAAGCAGTGGTTTGTGGGCCTGACAAGATGTCTCGGGAGGTGTGTTGTCTCCCTGGGGCAAAGATCCATCATGTAACTGAGAGGCTGACAAGACTTGTCAAGCCTACTGATCAACACCCCTTTCTTCTGGTTCATGTGGGAACCAATGATACTGCAAGGCACAGCCTTCAGAATATCATAAGGGATTATGAGGCTCTAGGAAGGAAGCTGAAAGAGATGGATGCACAGGTTGTCATATCATCTCTTCTCCCAGTAGAAAGGCATGGTCCAGGAAGGGAGAAGAAAATAGCAGAGGTGAATAACTGGCTCCGTAGATGGTGCCGCCAAGAACAGTTTGGATTCTTGGATCATGGGCTGCGGTTCCATGAGGAGGGACTTCTGGCAAGGGATGGGCTGCATCTCACACCAGTTGGCAAAAACATTTTTGCCAAAAGTCTCAAAAATCTGATCAAGAGGGCTTTAAACTGAGTTATATGGGGGAGGGAGACATTATTTTGGAAGGCAAAAGGGCTGGAGAAAATAATCAAACTGACATAGAGGGAACAAGGCAAACAGTGCAAGGACCCAACAGTGGGAAGCAAAAAAATTTGCACAGGCAGCAAGTAAAGGGAACACATGTTCTTAGATGTCTCTACACTAATGCACAGAGTATGGGAAATAAACAGGATGAACTCGAACTCCTAGCACAACAGAGCAAATATGATATAATAGGCATCACTGAAACCTGGTGGGATGAGTCTCATGACTGGAATGTAGAAATAGAGGGATATAACCTTTTTAAGAGAAACAGGCCAAACAGGAAAGGAGGAGGAATAGCATTATATGTCAGGGATATTTACACCAGTGAAGAGATCCAGGAAGTCAATACTGGAAGCCAGGTGGAGAGCATCTGGATAAACATTAAAGGAGAGGGAAACAACAGGGATGTTACTGTGGGAGTCTACTACAGACCCCCGACTCAGGCAGAGGAATTGGATGATGCCTTTCTAGAACAGATGAGCACACACTCAGAAAGGAGAGATGTAGTAGTGATGGGGGACTTCAACTATCCGGATATTTGCTGGAAGTCAAACTCAGCCAAATCCTCAAGGTCTAGCAAATTCCTCACTTGCCTGGAAGACAATTTCATTGTCCAAAAGGTGGAAGAGACAACAAGGGGATCAACTATTTTAGATCTGATCTTAACCAACAGGGATGACCTAGTCAATGGGGTGCAAGTGGTTGGATCCTTAGGGGGAAGCGACCATGTTCTCCTGGAGTTTGTTATACAGCGGAAAGGGGAAGCCAGGCATAGTCAGACACGCATTCTAGACTTTAGGAGAGCTGATTTCAATAAACTTAGAGAAATACTGGGGGAGATCCCATGGTCAAGAAAACTAAAAGAGAAGGGAGTTCAAGACGGATGGGAGTTTCTCAAAAAGGAGATACTGAAGGCGCAATTTCAAACAGTTCCAATGAGGAAGAAAAACGGGAGGTGTCTCAAGAAGCCAGGATGGATGACTAAGGAACTTTCAACTGAGATAAGCCTTAAACAGAACATGTATAAGAAATGGAAAAATGGGGAAATCACGAAAGAGGAATTCAAACAAATAGCCAGCACATGTAGGGGTAAAGTCAGAAAAGCTAAAGCACAGAACGAACTCAGGCTGGCTAGAGAGGTTAAGAACAACAAAAAGGGCTTTTTTGGGTATGTCCGAAGCAAAAGGAAGAAGAAGGAAACAGTAGGGCCACTGCGTGCAGAAGATGGCAAAATGCTCAAAGATGACAAAGAAAAGGCAGAATTACTCAACACCTTCTTTGCTTCAGTCTTCTCAGAAAAGGCAAAGGGTGGTCAACCTAAGGATAATGGAGCAGAAGACAGAATAGGGGAATCTCAGCACAGAATAAGTAAGGAGATAGTACAGGAATACCTGGTTAACCTAAATGAATATAAATCTCCAGGACCAGATGAACTACATCCTAGAGTATTAAAAGAACTGGCGAATGTAATATCGGAACCATTGGCAATAATCTTTGAGAACTCCTGGAGAACAGGAGAAGTCCCAGCAGACTGGAGGAGGGCAAACGTTGTGCCCATCTTCAAAAAGGGGAAAAAAGAGGATCCCAACAATTATCGTCCAGTTAGTCTGACATCAATTCCAGGAAAGATTCTAGAGCAGATCATTAAGCAGAGAGTCTGTGAACATTTAGAGGCCAATGCCATAATCACAAAAAGCCAACATGGGTTTCAGAGAAACAAGTCTTGCCAGACAAATCTGATCTCTTTTTTTGATAAAATTACCAGTTTGGTAGATGAAGGGAATGCTGTGGATATAGTATATCTTGATTTCAGTAAGGCCTTTGACAAGGTTCCCCATGACATTCTTGCAAACAAGCTCGTAAAATGTGGGCTAGACAAGGTAACCATTACATGGATTTGTAACTGGTTGACTGACCGAACTCAAAGGGTGCTCAACAATGGCTCCCTTTCATCCTGGAAAGAAGTGACCAGTGGGGTCCCACAGGGTTCTGTCCTGGGCCCAGTGCTATTCAATATCTTTATTAATGACTTGGATGACAGAATTGGGGGCATACTTATCAAATTTGCAGATGACACCAAATTAGGAGGAGTAGCCAATACTCCAGAAGACAGGATTGAAATTCAGAATGACCTGAATAGACTAGAAAGCTGGGCCAACGCTAACAAAATGAAATTCAATGCGGAGAAATGTAAGGTTCTGCACCTAGGGAGGAAAAATGAAATGCACAGATATAGGATGGGGGACATCTGGCTGAATGAAACTATGTGTGAAAAGGATCTAGGAGTCCAAGTAGACCATAAGTTGAACATGAGTCAGCAGTGTGATGCAGCAGCTAAAAAGGCCAATGCTATTTTAGGTTGCATCAATAGAAGTATAGTGTCTAGATCAAAGGAAGTAATAGTGCCTCTCTATTCTGCTTTGGTGAGGCCCCACCTGGAATACTGTGTCCAGTTCTGGGCACCACAATTCAAAAAGGATGTGGAGAAACTGGAGCGGGTCCAAAGGAGGGCAACTAAGATGGTGAAGGGTCTGGAAACCATGCCCTATGAGGAACGACTTAGAGAGCTGGGGATGTTTAGCCTGGAGAAGAGAAGGTTAAGAGGTGATATGATAGCCCTGTTCAAATATTTGAAGGGATGTCATATTGAGGAGGGAGCAGGCTTGTTTTCTGCTGCTCCAGAGACCAGAACGCGGAGCAATGGATGCAAGCTGCAGGAAAAGAGATTCCACCTCAACATTAGGAGGAACTTCCTGACAGTAAGGGCTGTTCGACGGTGGAACACACTCCCTCGGAGTGTGGTAGAGTCTCCATCCTTGGAGGTCTTTAAGCAGAGGCTGGATAGCCATCTGTCGGGGATGCTTTGACTGGGAGTTCCTGCATGGCAGGGGGTTGGACTGGATGGCCCTTGTGGTCTCTTCCAACTCTATGATTCTATGATTCTATGATTCTATGATTCTATGAAACTCTTTGTCAGAGGCTTTGTTAACTGAGGTATAATGTATAGCACTAGTGTTGTTAATCTGGTGATAACTGTAATGAACTATTACCTCAGTTTCACATTCTGCCAAATGTTACTGATGAGAATTCTGAATCATCAATGGCTTGGATTCTCTCCAAGAAACAATGACATATAATTAGATAATGTGGCATATTCCAGGTAGTGCCAGTTTTTGTAATTGTGCTATTTTGATCCTCTCTGCAGCAGTTTCACTCAGATTTTTTGTCAATTCCATTTGAATTGTTCCCAAAGCACCTATAACCACTGAAACATAGCTATTTTCTTTTCCTAGGGGCACTGAATTTCACTTTGTAGGTCTTGATATTTCATAATCTTTTCCCTTTCTTTTGTCTTTGAATCTTCCCCACCAACCCAACATACCTACATACATTCCTACACACACCATTCATTAAGCTTCAGGTTTATAAAATGTTGAGCATTCAACTTGAACATTCAATATGTCCTGTGTTTTTCATGCATCTGAGTATGTATTAATAGAGGTCTTGGTGTTCTGGTGGCTACCACCAACTGCTGCTTACCTTTTATTTTTGTAGAACAGTAGATTGCATTCTTCTACCTGAGGAAACTAAAAGTTTGGCATTATGAATCATTTGCTCTCAGCATAGGTGACACAGAGTTACATTTCTATTCTTCTGGTGAGCTTTGTCACCTGCTGTTGGCTCTACTGTGGATAGTTCTCAGTTAAAGGCTGTGATCTACTTTTGTTCTTGGAGAGTTAGAAATGCTGTGCAGAAACCATACAGACCATGTCACACACTACCGTAACTTTTTTCATGAAGGGGGATCACCACCAGTGTGGCATAATTATAGATGGCATGTGTTCAAATGTGGATTGTGACAAATTCATGCAAGGGGAGGAGATTTTCAAAGAACCACAGCAGGCAGAAAAAGAGTGCTGAAATCTTCCCCTACATCCAAATTATTGGTCACAGTTGCCTCTCTCCAACTGTTTTTCTCTGGGCAGAACTTACTTCTGGTTTCAGAACACCACTGTGAGAAAAACAGCTGAGGAGGGATATGATTTGCAGTGGGGGGAAAAGTAGACGAGGAACGAGTTCAGCATACCAAACCATAACTACTCCATTCTAAACTATTGTAGACAAATTCTGTATTCAGACTTATTCTGCTACAATCATTATGTGTGATTACATCTTCCTCCAACAAAACACTGAGGACATCCCAGATTATGTGACATATTTAGTTATCAATTTTGCAGCTATAGAATGCTTTCCTCAAAATGAATTAGAATATAATCCATTTTATAAAGAATTATGCACTAATTTTATACTGGAAAGCAAAATTTGAATATAAATGTTAAGTATTTCTGGCTCTTTAATAAAACTATTTCTCTTTTACCTTGCAGATGGGACACGAGTAGCCTCTTCAACAGGCATAGATCTTCTACTCCTTGATGATTTCAAATTAGTAATTAATGATTTGACTTATCATGTTCGTCCACCAAAGAGAGGTAACACTTTCAAGTAATTGGGGTATATTTCCAGAAGTCATTTTCAAGAACCTTCCATTTAGCAGTTCTAAAATATACTTTAATCTTTGATAGGGAACATAGTTTGCCCAAAGTCAATAAGTGGGTTTCCATAGCCAGCCCTGGTCTCCAGAATCATAGTCCAGTGCTCAAATGCATGCATTCAGAATTTGCACAGATCTATGGCCATTATGATATGGAGATAAATCTGAAAATATTTGAGAAACATCTCCAAGTCCTCAGCACTTCCAGGGCAGAGCTTTTGTTCCCTTCCTAGATGTCTGTCCCTGTGATGTCAGTCCCATTTTTTCGCAGTCACATGCACCCTTACTGCCTGATTTCATTCATACTTATCCTCTGTAATTTCTTCTTTTTTTTTTTAAATCCCAGTTTCTATAAGAATGGCTTTGTACTGAAATATAGCAATCTAGTGGAAAGAATGCACACTGCAGGTGACAAATTACTCGTGTGTTGGTAATATTTTTTGCAACCTTTGCAACAGGAAGTCATGTCACCATGGTCTGTGACGTCTATCACACATTCAGTAATTCACATTCTTCTGGGGGGATTTCCAAATAACAGTATTATTATTTTTTAAAATGACTTGACTTCTTGTTACAATAAGGCAGTTAATTCACTAGGGATTACTTAGGAAGAGGCTTTGATTATAATGCACATGGTCCAAAAGCAACAAGTGGAATTGCATTCACTCATGGGGGAAAAATCCCCTTCCCAAGCTTCCTGAAAGGATCCTTGGAAATAGATATGGTGTGGAAGACTCTGGAGCTCACTGTCAGTGCAAATCACTGATAACACTCTTACACAAACACACACCAGAAACAGAAGTGTTTTTCTACTTTTGAAGTGTTGTTGTGTTGTAGTTATATGCCTTCAAGTTGTTTCTGACTTATGGTTGGAGTAATTATGCTCTAAGGCAGTTTTCAAGGAGTGTTCTTGGCCAAATATGTTCCGGGGGGGGGGTGCTTTTGTCTTCCTCTAAAGCTAAGAGAGTATGACTTGCCCAAAGTCAACCAGTGGGTTTCCATAGCCAATCCTGGTCTCCAGAATCATAGTCCAGTGCTCAAACAACTACATTCCACTGGCTCCCACTTATTTTTTTTAACAGATATTATTAAATAATAAAAAATCAATAACATAGGATAGCAATACATTCAGCCTACCATTTTTTTAAAAAAAGAAACACAGATTTTATTGTTGCAGGAGCACTAGAATAAAAAACTACAAGACTGTTATCAGCAGTCTGCTCATTATAGTACTTGGTATATGGCAGTCAAGGGCAGCTGATGAAGAAAGCACTCTTTGTATTTGGGGAAACTCTTCTGTCTTGGTTTTGCTATTGAGATGGGTCTGTGGAATTATTGGCGTCACAGTGGCAGTGAACAATTACTGTATCCAAAAATAGTAGACAAAAGAAGTCTTGGTTTGCATTTAAACAAACCAAAATTACATTACACTTTTGAGAGGAGAAGCTGTGGCATTTAACCAGATGGAAAAGGCAAGGATAGTTCTTGCTTGAATTTCTGTGGAAAGAGGTTTTGTTTTAAAAGGGATCTGAAGGATCTTAACATCTCAGTGGTGTTACCTTAAGTGACAGACTAAGCCTAAAGCTGGTACAGCTTTTCTGAAACCCCTCTTTCTTATTCACTTGCTATCCTTTCTGTCTTGTCATCACTACCATAGCATTTGAGCAGTACCACTCTAGTTGAATTTCTTATCAGTTTTAATGTACTTGCATTAAACTGGCATGTTAAATTGGTGGTGTAACTGGCATGTGTGCCACAAACATGCTTTCATTTAGATGCGGGGGGGAAAATGCAACATAATTAGGATGATTTCCTCAATTTGATTTCACTCTCCAGGTTGCATTTCCTGCTCATCTTGCTTGAAATCATCACCTCTGCTCCTGGCTTGTCCGTTCCTAGCATGAGAATTGCATGTGTTCTTTCTGTTTGGTTGTTTCAGATTGACACCCTTGAACCTCTTTGAATTCAAACATTTGTTATTTAAATGAATAATGAAGATCTGTTAATGAAAGATGGATTCTGATTCTTGGTGTTTCAGTCTCCTAGGAAGTTCTCAAACAGCCCTTTTTGCTGCTTTATGCAATCTTTCTCTGCAGTGGAAGTGCAGGAAAATGTGTGTAGTATAACGATGAATGCAAATGTGCCTCCTTGGCCTGACTACCTGTATTCAGTAACAGCATATGTATCTTCTTGTATATGGAAATTTTCTTTTTTAAAACTTTTATTTTGTTAAAGACTTCATTATTTTTTCTAGATATTGTATAGTGTTATTTAAAACACAACAACCAAAAAGCAGTAAGATGAGAATATACATAATGACACAAGGTAATAGAATCATAGAATTCTAGAGTTAGAAGAGACTCCAAAGACCATCCAGTCCAACTCCTTGCCATGCAAGTATATGCAATCGAAGCAGCCATCCAGCCTCTGTTTAAAAACCTCCAAAGAAGGAGATTCACCACACTCCAAGGAGCATATTCCACTACCAAAGCTCTTATAATAAGGAAGTTCTTTCTAATGTTTAGGTGGAATTTCCTGTAGCTTGAATCCAAGGTGCAACTAACAGACCTTCAGGGTGGAGGAAGAACATATAATTGACCCCAAATATGTGTCCAGTTTACTAGCAAAAGAGGCACACAAGAGGTAGTAAGAACATTGAGTGAAAGTGTACTGTTCTTGAGTAACAAGTTGGATGTTCCCTTGCTCCTTTATAGAAGTTAATATCAGAGGTAGTGTAAGTGTTGTGGTAATTGGCTATGTGAACAAGTTTAGGTAACATAATATAATTCTATGTATCATAAGAGTTATAATTATTAGGTATAACTATTTATCTAGGACTTGATCAGATATATATACTAATTTTAATTTCTGTTTTTATGCCAATATTTGTTTCTGCTTATTAGTTAAATTTATATTCCATCTTTCATCCAATAAACTCCATGCAGTGTACATGACTTTTCTCTTTCCTGCTTTATCTTTGGAATTAGTACTTGTGAGGCTGAGAGAGAGACTCAGGATTACACACGTGTCATGGCTTGATGAGGAGTGGAGTCTTGCTCTCTCAGTCCAGCACTCTAACCACTACACCACATTGGCATTCCTGAGTTTATTATAATTACGTTGTTGTTGTTGTTGTTGTTGGTCACTTTCATGTCATTTTAGACTTACAGTGACCCTAAGGAGAACCTATCATGGTGTTTTCTTGGCAAGATTTGTTCAGGGGAGGTGTCCATTGCCTTCCTCTGATGCTGAAAACATGTGACTTGCCAAAGGTGACCCAGTGGGTTTCATGGCCAAGCTGGGAATCGAACCCTTGTCTCCAACACTCCACTAAAGTCCAACACTCAAACCACTACACCATGCTAATTTTACTGACCTTAATATTAATCTCATGAGTGCCTATCTGGTGTTGTGGTGTGTAATTAGTATAATAATAGTGTTACGTTGAGATCAGTAGTTCGTCATACACCTTTATGTGCAGGTTGTACAAATATAGTTGTGTACACACATATATGTGTAAGAATTTCTACATGCCCTCCTATGGAGCACGTGAATGGTGTTCTCTGGTTTGAAAGAGGACATAAGGTGTAGTGAGTGTAGAGTGGAGTGGCAGGTTTAAAAAGCTTGAGAAACACCAGGTTGAATCAAACTGAGGTTAAATTATCCTTGGTGGGATTGCTCTGGAATATGCAGAAATGGTTGTTTGTCACTAGTATTCAGTTAATTAATCCACTGACTTAATAAGAAGAAACTGCTTCATCTTCTGAAATATTATGCATGGCAGAGGTTAACATAATACTGATGTATGTGTAGGAATAGAATCTTACACAATTCCACAATTTAAAGAAAGAACTGTTGACAAAGTACAATATACAGGTTAAAAATACTTTCAAGCTCTTGTACAATTTTAAAGAGTTTACCTTCATACCTTCTGACGGAAGCACTTTTTGTAATGGTACGGAAAATACACATCATTAGACGACATACTAACTTTCAAATCTGTCACTGGTCTCCCAGTGCAGAGCTGCAGCCTGAACTGTATATTGAAATCCAGATATGAAAGGGTTCTCATAACAGAGGGAAGTAATTTGTTTAATTTGGTTTTTGTGCTAGCTACCTTTAAGCCATTAGCAGAGGCAATAGAACCACATGTGTATTCTTTGACGTTTTTCTTCAGGGTGCTAAGTATTGTGAGACAGCAGTAGTACTAGGTTGCTGGCTTGGATATCTCAACATCAGATCTGTTTCCTAAGATGTCCACTACTACCTGATTCAGGAAATAAAGGTTAATCATGTCTACTAGTTCCATCACTTTTCTCCTATGCATGGTTCTAATATAGTATAAAATGGTATAAGATGGTTCTTGGATATTTCGAAACATAATAATATGAAGACTCTTCATACTTAATAAAGACACTTCTACTTTATTGTTGTAAATAGTGCTTGCGGGTGTTGGTGTGATTGAAATATTGTGCTGTCTCCCATCTGTGAGCATTGCTTGCTGTTCTATAACTGCTGAACTGATTTCTGTCAAACTTGGCTTGTTTTGTAGATTTCACTGAGACTTTACAAAGGCAAGCTTAAGCCTGAAGATTGTGTGCTGAAATTTACTGCATGCAAGGTTCTATATACTTTAGTTTGCACTGTTTTGACAATATCTATAATACCTCATTTTAAGGTAGAAACTTCACAAAGAATTTACATTAATAACATGATTGTTGTGACTTTTTAATACTTACAAACTCGTAAACAGTAATATTTAAACAAAATGCTGTAATAGGTTGCATGGAATGTTAAAATATTTATTAGATAGAAACTAGCATCACTGCCTTTTTGGACTTGTAAGTGCATCATCTATTGGATACTGGAATATTTCATTCCAGTTGAGTATGTTAATAAGTTTTACATAAAGCATCACTGCTGCTATAGCTACATTAAATTGATTTAGACAAATAGTCAATGATCTCAGATCCTTATGAATTCTGAGTACTAAGCACTGATATCTTTAGAGCTTCCATTTTGTTATATTTTCATTCTCTCTGGGTTAAGTAGTGCAAAACCAGTACATTACAAAACCCAGATTACTGGAAGTCCTTCCTTTTATCTGTTAGAACTGCAGGATTGGCTGTGAGATGAAGGAAAGCAGATAGAAATGCAATGTGAAGGGTGGCCTAATAGTGAATTTAAATTCTGAAAGGCTACAGTGATATCCTGGGCTGTCCTCTTTCTGTATTTGGTGATAGAAACTGATCCATTGTAGAATTGTTAGAATTGCACCTGTTCTTAGATTCGTATCACAAGAGATGCAAGTACAAGCAAATTACTAACCCTCATGTTTAGATTAGTATTTCATTTTAGGAGCGCCAAAGAAAATGGTTCTCCAAATTAGATGCTTCTCTTTAAACTTTAGCCTTCAGTAAGCCTTTCTTTGAAATCAGAATAGTGTCATTCTGTATTTCCCCTGTTTCTATAAATCTGAGTGCAAATTGAACAAATGTACCCTTTTTGATTCTGATAAGCCGTTGAAAAACCATAGCTATGAAGAGCAGAACATTAAAATATTCTTCTGCTTCTTTAGATCTCTTAAGCCACGAAGATGCAACCACGCTGAATGATGTAAAGACGTTGGTTCAGCAGCTGTACACCACACTGTGTATTGAGGAACACCAGTTGAATAAGGAGAAGGAACTAATTGGGCGGCTAGAAGACCTCAAGCAGCAATTAGCACCTCTGGAGAAGGTAAGGGTTTGTTTGTTTGTTTAATTGAGTTACACTCCAGTTTGATTTGACAATTGATTCTCCATTATCTGAAATGCTTGGGACCAGAAGTGTTTTAGATTTTGGAATATTTTCATATAAAAATAATCATGGAGATGAGACCCAAGTCTACATATGAAATTCCTTTATGTTCTATATATGTTTTGTATATACTTTATGCACAGCCTGAAAGTAATTTTATGGATATTTTAAATAATTTTGTGCATGAAACAAAATTTGTGTACACTGAACCATCAGAAAATAAAGATGTCACTTATCTCAGCCACCCGTGTGGACAATTTTAGATTTTGGAATTCCAGATAAGGAATACTCAGCCTGTAGTAGAAAAAGGAGCATGACAGAAAACCTACTGTATGTAATCCTATCAGATCCTTGCAAAAGCTCCAGATAAAAGCATTCAAAGTGACTTGTTTTTCTCATCACCTTTCTGGGGCTAATGTTAAAGATTTCATACTAAATCTGTATTGTATCCAGTATTGAGATACTGACTCAAAAGATCATTTCCTGGGAAAATTCACTATGCGTGCTATAACCAGTTGTGACAGGACCTTCATAAAGAACTAGGTTGTTTTCACCTTCCAGCCTCAGAAAATCCCCTCAACTCTTGTCCTGCTTTCACCCTTTAACATTATACTTTACTGTATAAGGACTAGGGTCGCAAGTGAAACTCACAAATGAGTTTCAGTATTTTCAGTAGCATGTATGATGTTCTTCACAGTTTATAGTAATCAATCCAGTCAGTCAGCCACTGTAAAACAAACAGTAACTTTTATTGAGAAACATACCATAATTATCTTGTGTGAGTTAACTTCAAGCATGGTATGGTTGCATTAAAATCAAACACTTGGCAGGCTTTTGACCACTCTCTATCCTACTCCCTTTCCCTTAGTAGAACCACCAACCAGTCCATGACTAGACTAAACCAGATCCAAATCAACTGGCACAACTGACTCTGCGTTTTTTAAGTTCCCCCTCTGATCAGGAGGACCCACCTATCAAAATCAACTGGCCTGGGTTTTGCTGCTCCTGTGCTGTCCATAGCCTGGCAACCAGCTATCAACCCACTCTTCACCCCAAACTAGCCAGCTTCTAGAGGCACTTGGACACACCAGTATGCATGCTACAATAATCCTATGAATTTTGGATGGTCTGGACTGCCCCCATAAGTCTCAAATGAGTTGAATCATAGAATCATAGAATCATAGAAATTTAGAGTTGGAAGAGACCACAAGGGCCATCCAGTCCAACCCCCTGCCATGCAGGAACTCCCAATCAAAGCATCTCTGACAGATGGCCATCCAGCCTCTGCTTAAAAACCTCTAAGGAAGGAGACTCCACCACCCTCCGAGGGACTGTCGAACAGCCCTTACTGTCAGGAAGTTCTTCCTAATGTTGAGGTGGAATCTTTTTTCCTGCAGTTTGCATCCATTGTTCCGAGTCCTGTTCTCTGGAGCAGCAGAAAATTGAAGGCACAACATTCATGGTTTATCAAGCTGGGAATGAGTGTTGAATCCATATGTTTGCCTCTTTATCTGTGCACCAGTGTTGGCACACACCAGTCCTAGGACTTTACCACACGGGAAAACTGAGAGGGAATCAGAGATTTAAACAGCAATTATCCCAGGCAAAATGCAAATTCAGAATTCATATTTTCACACATATTGCTCTTAAAGAGGCAATAAACAGCAGCAAATCACTTTCAGGATTTCCTCATGAATGATTTGTTGTTGTTTATTGCCTCTTTATTATCTCTTTAAGAGATTCTGAAAATCTTAATTGCGAATTCGCATTTTGCCTGTTTAAAACCATTGCTGTTTAAACCCCTGATTTTGCCCAATTTTCCCCATGTGATAAAGTTCTTAATTAGCTTAAACAGTAGTTCTTCATTATGTCCAAAACAGGGCTTGCATGTCAATTAGCCAGGTTCTTAAACCATGGCTTGAACATGATTAAGTTCCTAGATAAACCACAGAGCCCTCTGGTTAAACATAACCAGAACAGGGCCACTAAAGTTGATGTTCAAAGCCTGTAAGTTGGTTTAGCAAGTTAAAAATATTTACCTCTGAAAGGGTCCCAACAGCATAGCTTACCACATTTTAGGTTGAGTTGCTCTTTCAGGCTCCATTTCTGGGTTTTATATTGGCTGAACCAAATTCTTTTTAGAGCAGAGTTATCTGCAGTATTCAGATAACATTGTCCATTGTGTAAATTTACAGCACTTTATAAATAAACAACAACAACAATAATAATAATCCACCACCTCAGAGGCAAATTCGTTAGTTGTGATGGATTCCAGTGCAATCTTTTGCTTAAAAGGTCAGGCTGAAACCCTTCCTAACTGGATCTTATATATTCAAGGAAATATTCTAGCAACAACCTATTGCTCTTCCATTGACAGATAAACTGACCATAGGAGGTCCCATCCAGATTTCCATTTCAGGCCAGAGCCCAGCACCTTTTGCACCAAAACATCTACCCATGAGTAAGCACCACATCATCTGGCTGAACCTGAGGTGCTTTTTTACAAGTAAATATTTTCTTGCTCTTGTGAGTACACCCACAAGGAGCAGCAAGTGAGATTTCAGGAACAAGAGCAAGAGGAAGCAGTTCTCTCCCTCTCCCCTCAAGAAAGAAACTGGCTGCTCTAAAGGTGGCATGTTGAGCTTTAAAAGAATGGAAGGCACATTTATTTCAAACCAGCAACAAGAATCGGTTTAACCATGCATATGTGAACCAACACTTTTCCGTTCTTTCCATGCTTTCTCCTTGTTATATATGATTCTCTTTACAGAGTAATGGTGACTCCCTTTCAGTATCTCTACAAGGGGATTTAGGATGGGATGGAAGGACCCTTCTGCTAGGTGGGGAAGAGCTCTGTCACCCTGGTCTGCCCATGGAAAGCTCTCCAGTGTAAGACTTCTGAAGGCCTTAAGATGGTGCATTCCAGTTAAAGCTCCCTCAGTCCCCAAAGACACCATAGAGTTGTAACTGTTCTGGACACCACCTCATGCCCTAGCCAGAGTGAGCTTGCAGAGCTTTGAAAGTGGCAGATTGTCTGTCACTGTTCACCTAGGATGATTCTCTACTTGTTCTGTCCCCTTCTTACATATGCAGAAATTTGAGGAATGGGGATATCTCAGTAAAAAATTGTTAAGATGGTTATACCAGGACATTGGTATTTAACAAGGGAACCTTGTAGCACAAGAACTTGAAATATGTGAGACACTGCTAAAGCGTGTTTATTTTTAAAATATCACTTTTAATGTATGTGGTTATGTTGTAGTTTCCTAAAAACACCATAGTAATGCTGAACATCTTTGTCCAGCAGGCTAGGATGGAAATCTGCAGAAAAGCAGAGAAGAGGACCACTTGGGTGCTATGGGGTGGCTTGGCTTACATGGCCACCCAGTTTGGGATTCTGGCCCGGCTTACCTGGTGGGAATATTCTTGGGACATTATGGAGCCAGTCACCTACTTCATCACATATGGTAGTGCCATGGCAATGTATGCGTACTTTGTGGTAACGCGTCAGGTGAGAAATGATGTTTGTTTTATTCAACATTGTAAGGAAGTCCCTGAAAATCATTCTAAATAGTGTTTCCTCAGCCTACTGCTCATTACTTGCAAACCAGAGAGAATACACAGGGTACTTCTGAATCTTCATGCTTATGGAGTTATATTTTGTATTCACTTATGGGCAATCCTTTTTTTATTGACACTTGCATGCAGCCCTTTATTTTGCAGGCTTTACCCCACTCTCAGCTGCTGCCAAATGAGCAGCTGTCATAATCTATGTCTGCAACAGTTTGACAGCATTCTTTCTTCCTGTCACTTGAGGAGGAAAAGCAGATGCTCTACCCTGGGGTCTCATTGGTTTGGGAGGATTCTCACACTTTTCTGCACCATAGAGACCCACTATAGTTGCTGCTGAATTCCACTGACAACTGCAGTCATGGCAAATCCAATAGTTGAGAGAGAGGATTGTTGATTTGTTTCCCTACCTTTTTACATTGACTTTCTCATCTGACATTAGGAGTAATTTATTCTGAGGCCAGGGCTATCCTTCCTTTAACCAGAGGATCTCAGGATCTCAGGATTTTTTTAAAAAAAAATCCATTCCCATTTTAGTTAAAATATTCTCATGTTGTTTAAAATGGAAGTGAAAATCTTAGGCTTCTGTTATAGCAACATATCGTCTTCTAACACAATACTTCCCTTGTTGCTCTTTCTTCCTGTGCTCACAGCTTCAAGGGTGCCCCTAAATTGTTGTTAATTTGCTTTTTCTAACCTTAATTTTATTAGAATGTAGGCCAGACATCCTTTTTTTTTTTTTACACTTGAGGGCATTGGAATGGCAGGGGTGGCAATGTTTTCAACATTTTATTTTACATATAGAATGAGATACATAGATATATTGAATGTGCCACAATGACACAGGTATTGGACCTTGTGGTTGGTTTTTAATATCACCTATAATATATATATATGTTATGCCATGAAGTTGTTTGTATACAGGATTGCATTTCCCAAGTCAAACACATCCCAGCACTATTTCATGTGAAGCTTGCTTGTACTTACTCACCAGCTGCTGTGGTCATTAGTGCACTTTACATTAAGAGCCAGTCTCAGAAGAGAGTATAGCTGTGTCCTGAATAATAATTTTTGTGATCAATGATATGGATCACACAAATATAGACCATTCATTTCCTACTCACAAATGTTTGCTGACATTAACTGAGTGAAGCAAATTTCCTCATAAATTAAGCTTCCATTTCCTGCATCCTGGAGGTGTAATAACCCACTGTGCATGCTGATGCTGCCTTGTTCAGACTAAACTAACAAAGCCTGCTTACCACTCCATCCTAGAGAATGTAGAACTCTTACTTGGCTCAGATCCTTCATATGAATTTGACCAAAAGTGAGGTGGCAATCAGCCTCTTCACTCAAGGGTTTTTGGTTGTGTTTTGTTTCTTGGTAAGCTTCCCATTTTATCACTGTTCAGCTGATAACCAAATCTCATGCTTGTTTTCCTGGCTTTGATATTTTGTGATGCATTATTGGTCCTTTCCTATTTTTAGTTAATACAGAGACTAATTGATCAAGAGTGTAGTCGTCCTCCCTCCCAACCCTTGTATTAATGAGTAACAGTTCATGTCCTGATAATAATTACTTTTTATTCTTTCTCACATTCTGCAGGAGTATGTATACCCAGATGCCAGAGACAGGCAGTACTTATTATTTTTCCATAAAGGAGCCAAAAAGACACGTTTTGATCTAGAAAAATACAATCAACTCAAGGATGCTATTGCTCAGGTAATGAAAGTAATTCAGTAGCAGAAAGGGAAGGCTAATTTTTTCTGTGTTAGCATTTGATGGTTGATGCACTTTCCACTTTAATTATTTTTAACCATTCATTTACAAAAGAAGTGTCCTCTTATGGCAGTCAATATGATTATGCTATAGATGAACAACATGGGAGAAATTAGAATGATGGCAAGTCCTAGCTGTGGTCTGCAGAGACTAAATTCTTTTAAATATGCACAGATGTCTGCTGGTTACATGGGAGTACTTGAAAGGCCTGTGCTCTCAGTACGCTTAGGCAACTGATTTTAAGGATGGCTACCACACCTCAAAGGTTTAGCTCACTATTTATGAGCATGTTTAATAAAGGTTTCTTGGCTCCAGCAGATGGAAGTACATGCAGAGTTTTTATGTGGTGGCTGTAGTTGAATAGCCATGTATATTTCCTGTGAAATAAGACTTCATACTTCATAAAGGATTTCCTTCAATCCATTGTATAATCTAAGGTTAACCCATTTAAAACCGTGTTCAGAGAGTGCTTCACACACAGTCTGTGGGAACATTTTGGGTGGCTCATTAAGTGGCTGTGGGGGCACAAAATTGCACACAAGAATAGATTAAAAATTACAAATAAGGGGGTAAATCCATAGTGTAATTTTATGTAGACTAGTTTGTTTCCATTTCATGGCATTCAATTTTTAGAATAGTATGTGTGTGTGTTACTGAGCTGGTCAATAAAATCACATTAACTCATGTAGCATCATTGTATTATCATGATGAAAAAAATTCAATGAATTCAGAATTGGCCCAATGAAGATTTTTTTCCTCTTGGCCCAATCTATAAACATACAGTGCCTTGGACCCTCACATACTGGCCTCTCAGGTTTTTTCCCTTTTAAAACAGAGTTAACAGCTTCAATTACCTGTGTAAAATTATGTTCTTACCTCCACTGGCGTTATCTTGGGGGGATAAAAAGGCATATAAATGCTGTGCCACCAGAGTACTGCAATGCTGCCTGCCTTCTGGTTGGGCAGGCGGCATGACACAGGCTTGGAGGTGGTATCGAGACATGTGTCATCTACATCCCATGCCGCCCCCAAACCGGGGTATTATGCCTATCTGTTTTGCCCCTTGGATTCTGTGGGGTGCCAAATTCTTTTATTTTTTAATTGGAAATAAGCTTTATCAAGTGTTTTTTCCAAATCTCTAAAGATACATCCGCACTGCAGAAATAATCCAGGCTGACTCCCCTTTAATTACCATGGCTCCATCCTGTGGGGTTCTGAAATTTGTAGTGTGTTGTGGCACCAGAGGTCTCTGACAGAGAAGGCTAAATGTCACACAAAACTACAGTTTCCAGAATTCCATAGCATTAAGCCATGGCATTTAAATTATTTTTTGAGCATGGTTGCAACCTAAGACAGAGATAAGCAATTTGTTCCACTATCCAGAAGATTGACGGCTTTGCAGTTACTCAGCAGGAGGGGTGGGTATTCTGCTAAACTGTGCTTGTTCTTTATTACATTTGGATGCTTTTAAATAACATCTGTGCTTCCTTGTTATCATTGGTCTAGATGATATCAAGTTTGCATTTCTCTAGCATATTTCTAATCGTCATCCAGTAGCTGCAACAGTAAAGAAAATGGCACGCTGAAGGGAAAGATGGTTTTCATGGCTTCTCTTTTCTTAATTTTCAGGCAGAATTGGATCTTAAAAGGCTTCGAGACCCACTGCAGGTGCATTTGCCTGTTCGACAAATCAGTGATAAAGACTGACCAGCGGAGGACCTCTGAACCCTGGCAGAAGTGGCAAACCTGTTCATAGCTCTTGCCTCTTTAATTAAAGTATCGCAGATGGAAGCTGGGAGGTCTCATTGGGGTGGAGGGATTTTTTTATCATTCAGGAGTGAGCAAGGACCTTGGCTGGAGAGGGGACAATGTGTTCTACCATAAGATCAGGCACTGTGGGATGTTAAGTCTTTTCAAAGGGCTTGGCAAATACTGTCACATTCAAACTTTCTTTTTAAAAATATGTATTAAAAAGTTGGATGTTTCATTAAGAGACTGTATGGGGGGCACATATCTTTCCAGCTTTGCAGTGTCTGCCTCTTGATGATGCACCAGCAGCCTGCTCAGCTTTTTTTTAAGGAAAAGAAACACCTTCTCTTTCAACATACCAATAATAATAAATAATTGTGCACTAAAGTGAAGAAAAGTCAGGCCACTCTAAGAGGTTATGGTTGGTGATGCAAACTGGAGCTCTGCCTCCCTTAATATCTCTTTCCCCTACATCAGACCTAATGTGTCTTGGAGGTGGAGAGAGTATAGCTTAAACGTGGAGCTGGTTTTTACTTCTAAAAAAATCATGAGCTTCCCCTACCAACCCACTTACTATCAAGCTGACATTTACTGAATGATTACTAATGTACTCAATTTCATTAGGATCACAAATGAAAACCCTTGTTCTGATCCATTGGCACTTTGAATTATTCCTTAATACCTTCTTAAAACTTCAACGTGTCCCACTATGCTGTATCTACTACTACATATAAATGGTGATGTTGCATGACAGAATTATTCATATTCAGTCTTAAGGGGGGAAAGTGCCACCACCCCCACTCTTTCCAAACCAGTTCTTTTAGCTACCTGGATTATTAAATAAAAAAGGTATGTATGTATGTATGTATGTGCATATGCATTCATATATCTATATATTTTCATATATATTTATATGGATGAATGGGGTCAGAATCATGATGCTATATGAAGCAGCTTTGTAAAGCAGCTTTAGAATTGTGGTGATTACATTTGATGTTTGCCTAGCCAAATAAATAATGTGTCAATGAATTTGCCTGGTTTAGAGGCTTTGTCAGTGGCCTGAAGCAAAAGCCACAGAGTTCCACCTCGATCTACAGTCCTCTCTTATTTAAGTAGCTTTAAAAGAATGCCTGTTGCCTAAGGGTCAAGATTGCTGTGGAGTAGCAGATTGCAAACCTCTTACTGAAAGAATTAAGGAAATGGCACTCATTCTCCACTTCTTGCAAACCAGCTGATTTTTTTTTCGTCAGTGGATCTTGCATCCTGCACTGAGTGGAATCAGCCTCTTCTTATCATCCTGTTTGATAAATATTGTGGAAACAGGATGGAGGTAGGAGAAGGGCTTTAAGCTTAATTCACAGAAAAGCCAGGTGTTTCCTTTTGGTTCACTACTTCTCACTGTGTCAAGGCGAGAGGCTCCCACTTTCTGGAGAACCATGTTTTAAAGTGTACAAAATAAATATAAACCAGACGCCAGGTGCCTTGCCAAAGTGGAAACGCAGACAGGATTGTTGCTGCCTCCTCTCACTCGATGGCATGTTGGACTGAATGGATGCATGTTCCGAGGTGTTTTTCCTCTCCTCACCTTTCTTCCTCTGTCTTTCTCTTTTCAGTTATATTTTGGGTTTCTCCCCCTAAATCTGTTTTATTCTCTTTGTATGCAGCATTTTAAAAAGGAAGAAAACGAGCAGTCCTGTAATGGAATCCTCTGTGTGTGTTTGGGGTGAGGGAGGGGGCATGGAGAAAAGTCCTTAAAAATAAAGTAAAATACTGAACATGTGTAAAAATCCTGTATCATTTATTAAATATGTATAAAAGAGCAATGTACTTCTGGAACAATAAATAACTATTCAGTTTTTGAACTGGTGTGTGCTGAAATTTCTGCTTTATGCCCAATTGAAGAGAACCAGTCTAAAGTTAGAAAGTTTGCTAACTCTATAGCAGCCATCCCAAAAATATTTTTAAAATCCTCCATTTTACAAAGAAGTTAAAACCAAGATGTCTTAGGGGTAATACTGTAATGCATTACAGTAATGCTACATGGAAGGCCATTCCATGTAGGAAAAAATGAGTCTCATTGATAATAGTATTTAGTAGTGTATCATACATGGCCTTTTGTATTTGGTGTGTTTATGGATTTCGAAAAGCCATGGTTGGCTGCAGATCCCAATGCATGTACCACACACATATATGAAATGAAGAACCAGTATGAATTTTATCACCACACATGACTGACTTGATATGCTTGATTTGTATTAAAGTGGCTTTTTGTATAGATATTTTATAACATGTAGAGGTGATCACGGCTGATAAAGATCACATGCTTTGCAATGGAGGTTGAATGGTAAGGACAATTGCCCTGCAGTAGAGCTTAAACCACACAAGGAAGATGCTTCAAAAGTTTGACTTGTGCTTTCCTGACTAAGCAAATATATATATGTACAGGCTCCTGTCTGCAGGGGTGTAGGGCACTTCATTGCTTTCCTAATAGCTCCTTCATTCAAGACAAGACTGGCCCTTCCATACTTACTATGCCCTATGATCCTTTTTGTCATCAGCCTTTCTAGATTTTTCAAATTGCTTTTATTGCCTGATTTGCCTTATCTTCTGTCTTCAGTTGTCAGTCCCTGACTTCTTCTCATTTGCTTTGTGTGTCTACTCTTGCTGAAAAGCCATCCAGCTGTGAACCCATCATGGGCAGATTCAGCATAGCATCTGGAGTTACACGTAGCAACTGGAGACCCTGCTGCTATTATCGAGCCACACGGTGGGCAATTATATAGCAGAAGATGTATTTAAAATTGTACCAGTTTTGACAAGGATAGCCATGCTAGTCTTTTGTAGCAAAAACAGATTTTTAGAACAAACCAATATATTAAAGCATGAGCTGTCATGAACACTAGACCACTTCATCATTTCAGAAACAGTCCATGCAGTCCACAAAGTTCATGCTATAATGTAATGGTTAGTCTTTTAAGGTGACACATAACTCCTGTGTGTTTTTCTTGAAATTGTGTCTATGAAAACAGAACAAGTAAGCAGGCCAGTTTGGGCAGGCCTATATAGATACAAATATAGCTGAATGTAAGCATACAGTCATATGAGGTCTTGCCTGTCTGAAGTGATACAGCCTCCCTAAACACTATCTATAAACACTAATTGTAATCAAAGCTTTTGAGTTCTCCAGAACTCTTTATCAGCTGAGATGTTACAAAAATTCAGAGATAGAGGTACAGGTTGAGTCGCCCTTACCCAGAATTATAAAATCCAAAATATACCAAAAACCAAAAAAAAAAAAAAATTCATGGGTGGCAGAGACAGTGTCACCTTTGCTTTTTGATGGTTCGGTGTATACAAGCTTAGTTTCATGAAAAATTATTTAAAAAATAATAAAATTACCTTCAGGCTATGTGTATAAAGTGTATATGAAACATGAAATTTTTGATTAATCCCAGGGCCCATCTCCAAGATTATGTATTTATATGCAAATACAGGTATTCTGAAACACTTCTGATCCCAAGCATTTTGGATAACAGAGACTCAACTTGTACAAACATCTAGCCATTAGCAAGACGCAGAGTGCAGGTTTCGCTTGAGAGAAGAAGTGGAGCTAAAGTATTGATTTCCAGCTTGCTAGGATGGACAATTAATGGTTACTGTCTGTTTCTGCTCATTATAATGTGACTTTCAAAGCCTACTAAATCCTGAGTTGGCTTGGAGCGGAGTTCAAGAAAAACATGGCAACCTTTATATCAGCACAGTTGTAGATGAAAATTAGGTGGTATGCAATGTTAAAATTTAACAGACACTAAATTGTCTTTGTCCTGTTACTTTACAGCCCGGCATTGGGTTTTTTTTTAGCATGGCACTTGCCTAAGATTGGAGTGAGCTGGATATTTAGTTTCTTCGCTTTAATCTCAAGGTATTGAGTGCCAGAAGATTTTCTTATTACACTTCATTGATTTAAAGCACCCGTACGAGAGTAGTATTCAGGCAGCTCGTTGCAACTCTGTTAGAAAACAGTACCTTTCCATCTAAATTTACTCTCTGGTTATAACAAACAACATTTGGGTTTATACTGCCATGTAAAACCTCTTTTCTCAGGCAGGGGTCATCTACAGCAGAATATAGAACTGGGCCTGCGATAGCAGTCAATCCTCCCTGAAATAAAATACAAAAAAGATTTGTGAATGAATGTTTTCTCCCACCCTTCTCTTTAACAATAAAAGGCAGAGATAAAGAAAAGGTGGAGCAACATAATAATACTACTCCTGTCTTAGAGCCAGTTTTTGTCTTCCCATCCCATTCATTTGGATATTTGCCTATGAAAAAGAAAACCAGGGTCAGGATAATCCATGCCGTTGTATTTCCAATTTTTATGTATAGTTAAGAAAGTTGGACAGTGGGAAAAAAACTTGATAAGAAGAGAATCATGTTTGAAATGTGGTGCTGGAGGAAAGTTCTGCATATACCATGGACTGCCAAAAATACAAATGAATGGGCCCTAGAATAAACCAAACGTGAATTCTCCCTACAAGCCAAGATGACTAAACAGATTGCCGTACTTTGAGCATGTCGTGAGAAGACATGATTCACTAGAAAAGCCCATAATGCTTGGTAAGGTAGAAGACAATAGGAAAAGAAACCTCATTCTGGGTGGATAGGTTCAATCAAGGAAGCCACACAGCCCTAAATTTGCAAGAGCTGAACAGAATCTGATTTGCAAGACCTGACAGGGTGACTTGTAGGTTACCAGGATTACCATAAATTGAAGTCAACCTGTTCGCAGTTAACAACAACAGCTGACAATTGGGCATTGGGCTGACGGGTCACTTTTTAATTGGTTCAACAACATACATCTTGCACACGATGTATATTTAGGTCCAGAGTTGCCTCCTGTTTGGTTGCTGCCCTCACCAACTCTTTTAAGGTGCTATTCTGTACTGAATACCATATGTGGCATGTGCCTTCCATGTCCTGCTTATGGACCAAGGGAAGACAACCTTTACCAGTAGTGGGAGTCTTCCTTGTACCTGCTGCCACACTCTTCTTGCTGTTTGCTTTCAACTTGTTTCTTACCTATGGTGATCCCAAGATGACTCTGACCAGAGGGTTTTCTTGGCAGGATTTGTTCAGAGTGGGTTCGCCATTACTTTCCTCTGACGCCGAGAGAATCTGACTTGTCCAAGGTGGGTTTCCCGGCCAAGCAGGGCAGTCTTCAAGAGTCCTAGCTTAACACTCAAACCACCACTTGTCCATACCCTCCCATCACTAAAATTGCTGCTTCCATTTCTACTATGTCGCTACCCAAAACCCAAGCCTGCCCCTTGTTTCCCTGCTTGCTGAGAGTATGATTTTGTTTTGAAAAATGCCATGCAGTCTGCATAATTGCTAGGAATTTGGCAAAGTAGGAAGAACCCACAGGAGCATAAAAATACAGAGTATGTGTTGCACCAGCTACAGCTACCAGCAATATCCATTATTAGGATACGCGAGCACAATGTAATAGTTTCCAAATAGAAAATTCTCCTTATGTGGAGTCCAGAATGGACACTTTTCAATGGCATGGTGTTTTTGGACTAGGATTACTGGGATTCAAAGAAATGTGTGCTTCAGTGATGTGAGTGCCCACAGAGAAACACAGTACAGGTACCCAAAAGATTCGCATAGACACCTGAATAAAACTGCTTTTTTAAATCTGTGTCTTCAGAAATCATGAAACATAAATGAAGAAAGGAAAGGTATTCCAAAATTGGGGGGGGGGGGGGTTCGGTCACTCCACTAACTCAGATCTTTCTACTTCAAACAGTGCTGTTCTAGTCTAGGCAGGGCCAGTCTGTATTTTGAGAGGCTGTTCTTCCCAGAGTGAATAAGAAGTCTTATGCTTTTAGATCAACCAGATCCAACATGTGGTCAAACTCTTGATGCCTTCAATGAAAAAAGTCTTTAACCTTACTACAGGATACCATGGATACCAAAATCTTTGGATGCTCAAGTCTCATTATATACAGTGGCATAGTAAAATGGTGTCTGTTACATAAAATGGTAAAATCAAAATTTGCTTTTTAGGAATTTATATATTGTTTCAATATTTTGAAGCCATGGATGGTTGAATCCATGAATTAAAGAATCCATGGATACAGAGGGCCAACTTTACTATTACATCAGATATGTCCAGAATATGTAAACAATGCATACAAAATTTAAAACATGCATGTAAGTGCTGGGTATCTCAGTTTCCTACTGCTTGTAAAATAATATGTGGAATTGAACATGCATAGGCCTGTTAATTTCAGTTTAAATCCATAACAGAGCCAAATACGGTAGAATTGCTTTGGGGGCCAGGAAGACAGGTGCCTTGTTGTAACCTTAGGGAATGGTTGAAAGTTTTCACTTCAGTTTCAATCAGAAGTCACCAAAGCTCACCAGTCTTAACTATGGGAGAAAGAAAAACCCAAGCCTGAAGTCAGCACATTTCCAAGATGTGTTAAAAAATTTTAATTACAGGTTGGATCCAGGCAAAGCAAGTTGCTTAGTTGCCACTGAAATCAATTGGACTTGTGTTATGGTTAATGTGCAGTGTATTAACTTCAACAGGACCAAAGTCTACCTGCTCTGGCCCTATCCCCTACATATGTAAGATCCAGTTTGTTGTAAAGGATAATAAAACCAAATCTTTCTAAAATAAGTCCCGGTGCCCACTACATTTTGGCCCAACCTCCACTACTTCAGTCAGCGGCCTCTTCTTTCTACTCACTGTTACCACCATCCTTCAACTGGAGGATTTCCTCTTCCTCCTCAAAACACAATGGGATCCAGATCCCAAATTAATTATGTGGAAGTAATACAATTTAACATGCTTCCTCTTCTACTAGTGTAATTTTCTTCTTTTGAATGGGCTACTTTCTTTCCTTTGATGGACCACACTACTTTGGCATCTACTGTTCCCCGCATTGCTTTCTCATACTATCTGTGTGTAGGCAAAGCCTGCTGAAATATACTTGAGGAAATAATAATCACCAAGGGTTAAAAAGTATGATGCCCTGCCTCCACAGTAAAGTATAAGGATGAAGTGCTGAGAATTGGTTTGAGAGATTTGATTTGTCCGTTGCCCTTTCTCTGAAATACTTATTTTATCCCTTTTTGTGCTACACACTTCTGCATTAGATTATTTCTATCCCGCCTATCTGTGCATTCTGTTCCAGTAATGATTCTGTTGAAGCCAAGCAATTTTGTCTGGTAGGTTGTTGTTTTAACATTTGTTGGGGTGCGATATGAGCTCACAGATTCTTGTAACTTGTTTACCAAAATGTAGTCTTCCTAGTTCCTTGACCCCTAGCCATCAATCTTAGAAGCATGTCCAAGCTTATCTAGACTAAGCAACCTCCAGTGAACTGCAGGCAGGGACTAGCCATGTGTGGCAGTTTCACATCGTCCATGATAAGTGTTATTTTTCTTCTTCTTTTTCCCCTTGAGACTATATTTGGTAGGAAAGATTATAGAAAAGGAATGCTTCCTATGGCTTCCTGGCAAACTGGAGAGTCAAAATAGGACCTGCAAAATTTCCCATTGCTTGTTCCAGTACAGTGAGCAAACTGGCACCAGCAGCAAATGACTACATGTCTTGCAAACCTGCAAAAAGAAATTCAGTATTTGGAAGTAATGAGCGAAAAGTAATTTAATTACCTGTAATGGGGTTAACCTTATGGCAAAATAAAGTTACATTTCAAAAGTAAAACAAAGTGGAAAGCTAGCTGCTTCTCTGGATAATGAGTAACATTTTCAGTTTATTATTGTTGCTATTAAAGGTAATTTTACAGCACTTTGACAGCAACTTTTAAAGTTAGATAACTTTCTCTTAGCAATGGTAACAGTTTTTGAAAAAGCAACAAAAAGCAGTTCAAAGTAACAAGCGAGACACAACACACACACACCTGTTTAAACCTGGTTGCAAGTAAATGTATGGATTACTTTACAAATTCTATAATGTGTAATTGAGACAAATTACTTTTTCAAAGTAACTTTCTAAACTGGTTAGACTATAGCTGCTCTATTTTACATAAGCTATCTGTTTTGAAGCTGTTGTGTACCTTCATCATTTCTCATGTGAATCCTAAGGTGAATGTATTGTGTTCATGGCCTTCCTCTGAGTCTTGGTCTTCCTCTGAGTCTAAGATATATAACTTTGTATGGTAAAGCCCTCAGACCACTACTCCATGCTGGGTCTCTTGAACCTATAGGGATCTACCATATACGCTCAAATACTAGTCAACCTCATGTATAAATCAAAGGCAAGTGTTGGGGACAAAATTATAAATTTTCATATGACCCATGGATAAATTGAGGGTAAACCCTAGGGGCATGTAACAAAGGATCTAAAGAACAAAGCAGAGAAAAATACTGCCAAAGAACTTACAAAATTCCAGCCAGCATTAACTTTTTTTGCTTATACTAAAGGCTGGATGGATGTGAAAGTAGAGAGGGATCAGTGCTTCCAGGACAAATTACCCTCTTGCCTTTCACCAGGGGATGAGTCCTTTTTAAATAAGAGTTAAAAGTACAGTATATACATTGACCTGTGGATAAGTCGACTCAGGTTTTTTTAATCAATTTTTTTCACTAAAGCTTTTATATGTGTATATATAGTAAATAAATACTGTATACTGTACTGTATATGCTTGCGTATATACAGTAAATAAATGTTGCTTGATTGAGAGTTAGAGGCAATCGCGGGTTAGAAAATGCACTGTGGTGACAAGAAATGCCTTGCCAGCTCTTTTCCTGTGACATACCATACATTTCTGCTTATTCAGAAGTCTTTCAAATGTTAATCCTTAATGCAGCAAGACAAGTCACTGGAGGCTAGGAACTCCACAGTCTTGTGCAAGTTAACAACATATGATGGAGGGTAATGTCTTTTCAGGAGTTTTTGTCTTCTGTGCAGGGCAAACATAAACTGATCATCTTGTTTTAATAGTTTCTCATTGATCATCTACAGAGGGAACAACTAGTGTCCAAATGAATAACACCAGACAGCAGACATGAGCTGGGATTGGCAGAGAAAAAAATAAATGGTCAGGAAATAATATTCTTATATGTCCTTGTAGTTCACATCAGAAATTTGAAGCTGAAACTTGTCAGTTTTTTATTTGATCATGAATCGTAGACTACATCAGCCTCTGGGTAAATATGACGGCACATAACTTCCTTTGACAGGCAGCATTGTCACCCTTCAGTGGCAGTTTATCTTTTGGGAGCCCAAAGCCAAAGATTCTCTTTAATAGCTATGCAGTGAGAGATTCAGTTCTTCATTCTTATCTGCTGTATATCAGTCTTTACCATGTAGCTTTTAATATGTGGCTATGAGGCTTTTGCTTCATGTGGCAAACTTTAGGGTGAGGCAAGCTTTCGAATGGAGCTGATACCTATTCAAAAAAAAGTTTCTGGCTTTCCCCCACTGTTTTTACGCAAAGTTTCATAATGCCCCAAGGGACCATGTTTCAGCTCTAGTCTTTACAGTGGTCTTTGCTGTACTTTCCAGTGCAACATTACTTCAAGTCTCCTATCCCTGTACACAGAGTTATGATCAAAACTGATACCTCCCCCACTATGCCATATTTCTGTGCAGTACTTTAACCCAGTCTAATTCTTTTCTTTATCTAACTTTTCTTTGGCATAGTTCTTCAACTGTAAACTTGGGGAAGTTTTAAGAGCTCTTGGAAAATGCTCCCAGTACTAGGGAGACAGTGCCAGGGCAAAAGCAACATGGATTGGCAAGATTAAACCTACACATTCAGATTAGTGTAAATCCACAAAACTACAGATCCCAGAACTCCGTAGCATTGAGCCATAGCAGTTAAAGTGGCCGTCTGTCGGGGATGCTTTGATTGGGAGTTCCTGCATGGCAGGGGGGTTGGACTGCATGGCCCTTGTGGTCTTTTCCAACTCTGTGATTCTATGATTCTATGGTTGTATTTTCTTGTTTGGAGAACATTTAGTGGAGAAACAGAATGGTTCCCAACTGATGTTCAACTTCTATGCAGAAAACATCAGATGCTGAGCTGGTTTAGACTCAGAAGAAGAAGGAGTGAAGACCAGAGGGAGGACCATCAACCATCTAAGATATGCAGACAACACTATACTACTAGCAGAAAACAACAAAGACTTGGAACAATTACTAAGGAAAGCTAAAGGAGATAGTGCAAAGGCAAGCTTACTGCTGAACATTAAGAAAACAAAAATAATGACTACAGATGATTTACATAAATTCAACCTAGGCAATGAAGAAATGGAAATAGTTAAAGATTTTCCATACTTTGGATCAAGCATTGATCAGAATGGAAACTGCAGTCAAGAAACCAGAAGAAGACTAGGATTGGGAAGGGCAGATTGAAATTACTAGACAAGGTCCTAAAGTATAAAAATATAAAACAGAACACTAGCATTGGGAAAATCCAAGCCATTGTATTCCTCATCACCAAGTATAGATATGAGAACAAGATAGTGAAGAAAGTGGATAAAAAGAAGATAAACTAATTTGAGAAGTGATGTTGGAGAAGAGTGCTGAGGTTACCATAGATAGTCAAACAAATAGGTCCTAGGAGAGGTCAGTCCTTAAGGGAGCCCTGGTGGCACAGTGGTTAAATGTTGGTCCTGCAGCCACAATGTTGTAACTTTGATCCTAGAGTAGGGCTCCAAGGTAAAATGGGTACTTGTTGGGAGCAATTGGCTTACACATTGTAAACCACTTAGGGAGTGCTAGTTCACTTATAAGTGGAATAGAAATGAACTTGCTATTTCTATTGCTCTCACTGGAAGCCAGGTTGATTAAAGTGAGGTTGTCTTAATTCAGCCATATAAGAGAGAGAAGACAATAATGCTGGGAAAGGTGGAGGGCAGTAGAAAGAGAGAAAGACAATATACCAAATGAATAGACTCAGTCATTTGCAAGACCTGAGTAGAGTAGTTGAGGATAAGGGAATTGGAGTGCCTCACTCACAGGGTCACCATGAATGAAGTCAACTCAAAGGCAGTTAACAAGAACAACATGGGGGGGGGGGGGACAAATGGTAAAAGTGCCTAATACAAAAGGGCCTAAAGCTCCCCATCTGTGTTTTTGCAGGGCTAAATTCAACTTTTATAATGTCAACATATTCCATGAAGGTAGGGGGCATTATAGCAATTGTGATTACTCAATGCATGTCAACAGGACATGCAATCCAAGTTTTCATATCTCAATCCAGATTTAGGATCTAATCAGGTCTGCACTGATTTGTAGTGAAATGAGGCTGGATCTGAATGTCCAAACCGAGCTCTGGAAGTGAGTTAGGGGATCCAGTTCTAGTCTAGTCTTTACAATGCCAAACAGATCACGTTCCACATTGTTTGATGCTGCAACACACACTTATACCCAAAAGGACCACCTCCTACCGTCCACATGCAATCATCAGAAAGCCTTGCTTCATGTCTCACTGAGGCTCATTTAGTGAGTTCTCATTAGACACGACCACCATCTTTGATGCCATGCCCAGCCATAAAACACTTCTCATTCAGACATACCCGCTTCCTAATGACATGACACAATTATTGAAAAAGATTTATCACCTGTGGGATGTATGGAATGCACATTTCAGGATCTTAGATGTTTTTCCCTGCTTGTTTGTAAGTTTGTATGGTAGGGGAGGAAGATGAGTGATTTGTGGTTGCTCTTGAGACAAGTCAAGTGCCTCCTATTTAGACAGAAAGGTGGGCTGAACATTATTTTTTAAGACTGTTCCTTCCTACTGGAACTGTGTGCAGTTCTCTGTCTCCAATGACCAACCTAATAGTGCAGGAAAACCAGGTCGGTAAGATATAAAGGGATTTTTTTGTGATGTTCAAATTTTTCAGTTTTTCATCACGGCAAATCTAGAAGTCCATTCATAATGGCTCAAGAACAAGGGAAAAGCAAACATGATGAAACAGTGCATGCCCACACATACACACACACTACCCAGCAGGTAAGCACTCTAGCTTGAAGTTCTTGATTGTGTATGTGTGTATGTTGCTTTTGTTTCAGTCACTTGGAACACTATTGAAATACAAGATGCAGATGTATAAGAGAAAAATCTAATTTCAGTTGAGGGTACTCAGTTGTGTTCAATCGGACATTCCACGTTCCTGTGGCTCTTCTCTTTCATTTTGGGAGCTTGAAGCGTGAAACTTTGTTCCTTCATCTACTAGTTCCTCTGAGCAAGAATCTCCTTGATATCCCTTTCCTCATTTAAAGAAACAGAATGGGGGGAAATGAAAATGGTGATAATATGACCCATCTTTCCTTCCCATTCCCATTTCCATAGGATGTCTGTGTAGCCCTTCCTTGGCCACCCTTTCCAGATAAGATAGCAGAGGTGCCATTGGAAGGCAAGAGAACAATTGGAGGATGGGTTTGAAAACACACCAAATGGGTGAAGGTAAAAAAAATTAGTCCTCTTTGTCTCTAAAAGGCAGGTCAAGGCTACAAAAAAAGCTCTCAATATCCCCTCATCCTTTTCCTCTGATAAAGGCCCAAGTTTCCTGAACAGTCTCTTTCTTCATCTGAGCTTGGTTCCAAATTCCAAAACATACCAGACTGGAGATACATCCCGGTGAATCCATTCTGTGGACTTAACAGGGTTATTTTGTTAGCATGCTTTGCCCTTGTCAGAGGGGGATGTTTCTGCTTCTCATGCTGTCCTTCTGCCTCCATGCCAAAGCACAGCCCTTACAGGAGAATACAGTGGGTGAGTAGATGCTAAACTATTTATTTGAAGCTTGAACAGGTTGTGTCTAGGTCTTCTTAGCCAATTACATTTTAGTGCCGTAAATGCACAGATGATACTAAGGATGAAGGAATCTGCAGACTACAGCAGAGCTCAGTAAAGTCACATTCTCACACTATGTATCTCAGAGACCCCTGCTGTAGTCTGGAAAATGAACCTTTCTAAACACTGGTCTAGAAGTAAGGTTGCAAATTTTGTGTTTTCACAGCAGCACTAAATTTTGTATTTGTGGGAAGATGGTTTCTTCCCTCCAGGTATTATGAGTTCTGTGTAAATGTCACAAGTACCTAAACGTCGATTCATTATAGTAATGTCCCCTTCATTAGATGCTGTAGGTTGACATTAGATGCTGTAGGCTGACTTTGACAAAGATGATATGTAAGTAAATCCTAGGTGGTGGCTTTGATCTTAAGATGCTTCTCCCTTTGTGTTGGAGAGAATCCAGTGAGATAAGTTAGGCAGAGAATGGCCCAAGTTAAGTCCCAGGCACTGGTCTTCATGACTAAAAAGGAATGAAAGATGGGAGATGATGAAAATACTCATACAGTCTGTAATCAATTCCTTTATGCTCAGTCTCAGAAAGATACATTTGAAACAGTAGGTAGGTTGAAAGCATGGACCACATTTGGGTTCAGAAACTGAACATCAAATCATGGATGGCAGGGGGAGGTGTTCAGAAAAGCCAATATTGGAATGCAATGGTCAAGTAACATCCACAGCCTCAACCTGTACCATCCTTAGATAAAATTTGTGAAAAGACTCAGAATTTGGATTTTGGAAAGCCACTCTTGACTTTTTTGTCCCAGCAGTGGCAGGGGGACGGGGGATTTTGAAGAAAATTGATTGACCAACATAGGTGTGTGCACGTACACATACACATTTCACAGTATCTCAGTTGACCTGAGAAGGATTACTTGTAGGACTTCCAACAAATATGACCTCCTCCTGCCTAGAATGCCAGACAGCCTGCCTGCCACACACCTTTCTCCAGGATACTCCATTCTGTCCCCAATCTCTTCCAATTTTCATCCTATTGTCTCAACAGTCAATCCACATTCTGTGGCCACAAGCATCATCAGTCCTCTTTTGGGCTCATTACATATTGCTGTCCAGTCCACACTTGTTTCTCAGTACCTCCCTCTTGTATATGAGATAATACTGTTTTGGCTTCCTAGGCAATGGTACTCATACAGCTGGAACAGTAGAAAATGAGAGAGATGAGAGGCAGAATTGCAACCAAAATGATTTCCATAATCACAGGCAATACTCCTCCCTCAAAAAAACCCAAAACAAAGCAATAAGCAGTCAGTTGTCACTGTTCATTTCTATCCAGGGTATTTTCTCATTAGGTCCAAACATATCCTTGTTTTAGAACGGTGCTGCCGACAATATCTCTCATTTCCTAAAATACGTTAAATGATACAACAGTGGCTGCAATACCCAGTGGGAAATCAAATCCCAAAAAGAAGGAAAATGCTTTTGCTCAGTTCTGATGTGCCTAATCAGAGCAGTTGGGTATTTTAGTGTATGTATAGTGAAAAGTAATGAATTTGCCTTACTCAGAAAAATATTATCATAAATCCTGCTTTAATGGTGGACCTAGCCAGTTGTGGTTAACTGGTGCTTAATCAGGTGTTAAATATATGCAAAGATTTAAGCTGCAAACTTTTGCTGCAGAAGCTGCTTGCAGAAGATTGCCCTGATGAAAAGTGAAATGAATATTTTTATTACATTTTCTCTCTCCAACAGCTTCCACTCGCAATCTTTTCAGAGTTTTCTGAAGTTCTGCTTTTTAAGAATAGGTCATCTTAGATGTCCTTCCCACCTACATACCGTAGTTCCCTGTACAGTCACTGCCACTTCCTTGCTTAAGAAAACAATTGATTAAATGATTAAGAAATATCCCTTGCTTAAAAGCAACAGCTCCACATTATTACCAACCGGGGAAATGCTGCTGTAAGATGGCATGTAAGGAGCAGTGAGAGGAGGGAACTACAGTTGAAGGCAACACATAAGGTTCCCTTGACCTAGAAACAGCACATGATCAGTTTTGTCACATCTGCACTGGCTGGAAGCAGCAAGCTCAGGTGTGATTTAGTGCTGCATATTCAGAGGCCATGCAGCAAAATAAAACCCAAAAACCACAAAAGAGTGATATCTCTATTGGCCAACCCAAATGCATAAAGCACATTGTGCAAGCTTTTGAAGCTCCACTAGTATCTGTATCAGGCAAAAACATTTTAAAAAATCACATAGGGGAAGAAAAGCAACAGTGTTAGAGTCACAGGCCTACATTTTGTATGGACTGAGATCCTTTGCAACCAACTGAACTACAACAAAAATAACATCTGATACAAAATGTAGGCCTGTGACTCCAACACCCTTATTTTTCTTCTGTATGATTTTTAAACACCTTTTCCCTAATGAAGAAGCAAGTGGAGCTTCAAAAGCTTGCATGATGTGTTTTTCTGGACTTTGGCTGGCCAATAAAGGCATCACTCTTTTGTGGATTTTGGACTTTGTTTTATTTATCAGTATTGCATATTTTATATTGAAACCAACAGGCACAATGTTAGCCTGGTTTGGAATAGCGAATGGGAGAGAGAGAATTAGGCTCCTTCATGGCATTGACTGCTGTATTGATGGATTTGCAGTGAAGAAACTTATCACATCCATAGGTTTTTCAAAGCAGCACAATTGCACAAAAGAATACAGATGTGATAAGAAACATTTTCAAAGCAGTACGTTCCTGTTTCCTTTCATAAAACCATTGCTGCAAGATATGAAGATGGTGTGATAATGGCCAAAAGGTCCATTTACACTACAGAATTACAACACTATAATTTGATTGCCATGGTTACATCCTATGGAATCCTAGAATTTGCAGCTTAGAAAAGAATATCAAGAATTCCTAGCTAGAGGCCTCTAGTGCTGCACCGGACTATCAGACCTGGGATTCTGTAGAATGCAGCCATGGCAATTTAAGTGGAATAACAGCACTATAATTCTGTAATGTGAATGGGCCCTAAGAGAAAGGCAATAATCCCCTTCTGAATACATATTGCCAAGAAAACCATATGATAGAGTCACTAGAAACCATAACTGATGTAACAACAAAAGTCAAAATATCAGGCAAAGCAAGTTTCCTACCCTTGGTGCGAAGAAAAAGAATGGGCCACAAGAATGTGGTTATCCCTTTCTTAAGGATTAGTCTTTTCCTAACCTTAATTTCTTGGATCCTCTGCAGATTTCTGGCAGATGTAGACACATTGTTTCACTCATCACTAGGTTCTTCTTCTTTTCCCTCTTCTGTGCTCTAGCTCTTGATCCTTGCTCTGCTTACATCAGTCTGAATGAACCTTGGAGGAACACTGAAAACCAGTTCAATGGTTCTATCGACCAACCTGAGTGTGACAGCCATGTTGAAGGAGAGTGGTATCGCTTCACAGGGATGGCTGGTGATGCTATGCCTACCTTCTGCATCCCGGAGAACCACTGTGGAACTCATGCCCCAATCTGGTTGAATGGCAGCCACCCTCAGGAGTCAGATGGCATTGTCCAAAGACAGGCTTGTGCAACCTTCAATGGAAACTGCTGCCTGTGGAACACAACGGTTGAAGTCAAGGCGTGCCCAGGGGGCTATTATGTCTACCACTTAACCAAGCCCAGTGTCTGCTACCATGCCTACTGTGGACGTAAGTGAACCAGTGTAATTCTACTTTCTCTTACATTTTTTTGAACAAAGTATATAGAGACTTGGTTGGGGGCAGGGCATAATGCATAAGGCACTGTTATTCTTGACTGAGCAATTCTGCATTGCAAACACAGCTCCATATATTTGAATGATGCCATCTTTCTGTGTGTAACTCCTGTACATACATAAATAACTTAACCTTTTCCCCAATGGTTTTTCCCCAAAGGGAGCATGAAAGGCATGGACAACATCAGGTAACACCCTGAGGGTGTGTGTGTAACATCATTGCTCTGCTTTTGGCAAAAATGGGTTGCAATGTTCACCTAAAGGTAAAGGTATTCCCTGTTGACAAGGTTATCAAGTCGTGTCCGATCACAGGGGGTGGTGCTCATCTCCATTCCTAAGCCGAAGAGCCAGCGTTGTCAGAGACTACTCTGTGATCATGTGGCCAGCATGATTGCACAGAACGTTGTTTACCTTCCCACCAGAGTGGTACCTATTTATCTCCTTCTCTGAAGGTCTTAAACCCTAGCTCTCTTTGCTATATAGGAGAATTCAGTCCTCTTTGCTGAGGATTCAAGAAGTCAGAAGATGCTGACACATTACTCAGATAGGCTGCAAATTTAGCAGAACCAATCTAGTCTGACTGCCCCCACCTTCAAAATACCCTACTCCAGATACCCCCAAATCAATCCCATAGGAACAGAAGTAGTGATATGTCAAGAGTGCCTTGTTGGCAGTGAAAGATGTATAATCTCTGAGCCCTACTCATAAATTGCCTTGAATTCCACTTTTGGGGGACAGCATATGTTAAACTGTCTCAATCTGGCAGAGACAATCCCAGATAATTCTCTGTCATCAGGGCTCTAATGGCAGGAGCTGCTGCCACATTTCAGAATTAATGCATTTTAACACCACTTTAACTTCATTCTATTTGTTGTGGCACCAGAACTCTCTGACAGAGAAGGCTAAATGTCTCCTAAAACTACAAATCCCAAGATCCCGTAGCAGTATGCTGTGGCAGTTAAAACAGTGTCAAACTATAATTCTGTAGTGCAGCTGAAGCCAGAGATGAGTCCTCCTAGCAATGTGATTCCTCCTTGGTGACCATCCTAAACTCAAATGGTCTTGAATATCTCTAGCTTGGATTCTTGGCCCAGAAAGAATTTTGAACTAAACAGTAGGGGTACAAGGGACTGAACACATACCATTACCCTGATTGTGCGATCCAAACCAATCCAGGGAGTGATGAATATTTGAGCTTAGTCAATAGCACAAGAATAAGACATACTTCAGAGAGAGCTCTCAAGGCATTTCATTTTTCTTTCGCAAGGAGTAAACAAAAGCTCCTTTTCACATTCTGCATCTCTGTAACAGAGATGTCAAAATCCACAGTGCCTAGAACATAAATCCAGTTTCAAAATGGCTCTGTCTTGCTTTCATTCTCCCTACAGTACTCTAAGGTACTTTTGGTGCCATGTATGAAAAATGCCTTCCGTGAATTGCCGAGTTCACAGAGGGGATTTTTCATAGATGGCCACCAACAAAACAAAACATCTGATGAAAAGGGCAAACCTTGCCCCCGTGAGTGACTTCATATCAAAATTTCCAGTTTGAATTTCCAGTTTAGTTTTACATCCCCGGGCAACCTAGTTAATGGCTTCCTGCTGTGTTACTCACTGATATTTATAGCTCATAATTGAGAAATCCTTTTAGTAATTTATTTCTCCTGGAAAGCAGTTCCCTCCTGTGCATTACAATCAGCTGAGGAGGCCCTGCTCAAGTGTGAATGGGAAAACTCAGGCTGCATCAAACCTTTCTCTTTGCACTCTCTCCCTAAAGGAGATGTTTGTCCTACAACTTTATAAATGTCCACAGAGCAGCCATGATGCCCTCCTTTTTAAGGAAACTTTTGTATCTCTGGATGGGTTGAAAGAGACATACACAAAACACACACATTTGACCGAAGGGGTAGCCACACTGCTGAATTAAATCAGTTTGAGACCACTTTAACTGCCATGGCTTTTCCTACCGCATCCTGTGATTTGTAAATTGGCGAGGTATTCAGCCTCGTTTGTCAGAGAGCTCTGGTGCCTCATCAAACTACAGATCCCAAGATTCTATAGGATAGAAGCATGGCAGTTAGAGTGGTACCAAATCACTCTAATTCTGCAGTGTGGCTACATCCCTTGTTCTCCGGTGTGTTTTTGTTTGTCTTCAAGTCATTTGTGACTTATGGCAACCCTAAAGTGAATCTATTACTGGGTTTTCTTGGCAAGATTTGGTCAGAGGTAGTTTGCCGCCATTCCCTTCCTCAACACACACACACACACATTAAGACTCTCCAGCACCACATGTTTTTGAAAACCCACCAAAATAACATAGACCAAATGCTGCAGAAAACAGGTTTATCAGGTAGTCATATGAGGACATGATTTACAGTCCCATATAGTGTCTGGTGATGGTTGCAAATCATTTGCTGCATTACAGGCACTTTGTCTGATCTAGCGATTTCTTATAACTCAGATCCAAAGAATTCATAACCAGCTTTGTAGGTCATCACACCTTTCCCAGAACACTTAATAGTCCTGTACCCATATCACTGCAGTTCATATGTTTACCAGCTCATCATCACTTGTGTGTAAAACCTGTCTCCCACGTTTGTCTTTTTAGCTTCTCTGTATGACTGTTGTTCAGATTGACTTTATTACCCCAACACCATACTGCTTGTTTTACATTTCTATTACAATCCCTCCCCTATACACAGTATTGGTACAGTATATAAGTCAACCCACAGAGACTTTCAGTCCATGCATCTGATGAAATGGACTGGAGTCAACAAAAGTTTATGTTAGAAATTTCTTTTTCTTAGTCACAAAAGTATTACAGGATTCCTTTCTAACTTTCCATCTTTCCCAGCCAGCAGGCCCAGGGCCCATACTAAGTGAGAATGAAAGGAGATTATAGCCCATCAGATCAGATCTGGAGAACATCATGATGGGAAAGGATGACAGAGAAGCACCCAAACTAGCTCTGGAGATATTGGCTTGTATTCCACTCTGAACAAGTTGGCTGCATTGACAGACATTCTCCAGAAAAGCTTTTCTCATCAAAGTGACTGATTTAGGCTGACACTAAAAACAGAAGAGTTTGTTTTCTTAAAGCTGAATAAAAATCCATTTCCATTCATATAATCTTTTTTTTTAAGTCCATAGGTGGCAACTGCAGCCTTCTATTCTGGGTCCCACCTAAAGCAATAGGCACAGATCAGCTTTGATACAAGAATAGTGTCAGTTTGATTTATGCAATGTACAATACCATGGCACAGGGTCATGAAACCTGTAAATTCTTAAACTATCCAAAGGCATGGAAAATCTGACTCTCTCTCTTTCTCTTTTTTAAGATGCAAACTGTATGTCACCTTTAGATAAATGTTTGACCTTGGAAAATGCTTTTTCCTCCTTTGCAAGATAAATGTATTGATTTCCTCCCTTCTTGCTCATAGACTTATCAGACTGAGGCTGCACAGATTATGGGGTCTGGTGGTGCTAAAACATACCAAATCAATAGAGTCAAAGATGCTCAGGAACAACTGGCCTTTCATTTTTAGGGCAGCTATATCTTCGACAGTCTGCTAGGCAAAGAATTTTGGCTGGGACAGTTTTGCAAATCATGATTATCGCCTCCAAGTGTTCATAACATAAAAACGGGTATGAGGAGCCTAACACTAAGGAAATTACTCTTTGGACTCCAATTTCCATAATACCCTAGGATGGCCTTGTTGGTTGGGGGATTCTGGGATTTATAGATTTAAAACAACTCCCTCAAAAAAGCTCTCCACCTTCCCAGGATGAAAGTATTTGGAATGTAGTTGTCCTATTCAGAACTGGGTATAGTTCCAGGCCCTTGACTCATTCTTCTCACATTCCATGTACCTATAACCTGTGCACCGTAGCTTCGGACTTTCTTTCTATTTTTAAATATGTCTGCTGTATGGCTTCCCGTATTACTGTGTTCTGTTGTGCACTTTTCCACATCTTTATTTGTAATTGCTCTCTGTTCTGGCTTTTTTTCTATATATTTTAAAAATATTTTCAAGCCACAGATACTTGAATCTATGGTTGAAAATCTGTGGATACTGTAATGCAAACATACAATTTCCCTGATATGCTAATGCTCTAATGAACTGACACATTGTAGCTTTTTAAAAATTAGAAAGAAAAAGGAGTGAAAGAAAGCCCTGGTGGCGCAGTGGTTAAATGGCTGTACTGCAGCCACTCACTCAAACCACAAAGTTGTCGTTTCAATCCCAGCCAGAGGCACAGGGTTGACTCAGCCTGGCATCCTTCCGAGGTCACTAAAATGAGTACCCAGATTGTTGGAGGCAATTAGTTTACACACTGTAAACCACTTAGGGAGTGCTTAAGTGCACTCATAAGCGGTATAGAAATGTACTTCCTATTGCTGCTGAAATGTCTCAGAATTAAAAAGAAAACCAACTCAACAGTGGGAAAGAAATGTTTCAGCCAGTGCTGGGAACTGTCAGAAAACTGTGTGGAGCAACTGAAACATCATGGGATATTTTTTAAAACACACACACACACACACACAACCCAAGAACAACACAAGAAATACTGCAACCTCCGAACATATTTGTATTTTCTCCCTTTATTATAATTTACAAGAAACTCTAATACAGCAGGCAAAATACCACTAAGGAAGGATACATGAGGGTCTCCAACAAACAACCATAAGTCATTGTCATTGTCATCGTCATCATCGTCGTCGTCATCATCATTATCATCATCAATCTGTCTTATCTGAAGGAGCTCAAAGATGCATTTCAAGAGTAACATGATGAATCAGAATAAAGTTCTTACTGGGATGATTTAAGGGTAGTCAAGTGTGCCCTGGGACCATGTACTGGAGGGGCCCTCTCTCTGTGTCCAGCAATATGCTGTTGGAGGACATGACAGAGGCCCTTCTCAGCTGTGGCATCTCACTTATAGCATGTCCATCTATGGGAGGCCTGTTTGGAGCCTACATTGATGTCTTTTCATTGCCAAGTGAAAATACAGCTTACTTTGGGGCCTAAAATGGTTTTACACTAGCCCTTACAGATTTATGGTTTTAAATTGTATCTTCCTTTGAACTTCTTAAATTGTTTAATACGGTGAATCCTTGGTATCTGCTGGGGTTTGGTTCAAGGACCACCACCGCCCTGTTGATATCAAAATCTGTGGATGTTCAAGTCCCACTGAATACAGTGGCATAGTAAAATGGTGTCCCTTATATAAAATGGCTAAATCAAGGTTTATTTTTTGGATTTTTAATTTTTTAAAAATATTTTCAAGCCATGGATAGTTGAACTGTGGATAAAGAATCTGTGAATATGGAGGGCTGACTCTATATATTAGTTGCAACATCTCATAATAGTGATGTCATAGTTATAATGCCTGTGTAATATAACAGTACACTAATCACTTTGTTTGCTGTAGTTTTGTATCACAGTACATTCAATAAGCAATAATGGCCGGAATCCTCTATGGCAGTTATGAATGCATAATCTAGAGCTTTCGTGACTGTTATGTATTCATGATCCCTACGTAGACCCTAATTTAGAGACCATGTAGCTGCTGGGATCAATGGGGGTTGATCGGGAAGCTGACTAATGTTTTCATCCCCATTTGAGTGAGAAATCACTGGCACAAGGGGAAATTGCAACAGTGGTCCTATTTCTGCTTGTCACACTGGAGATCCCTAAAGAGAGGGAGTGGAGACATCAGTCAAGTGCTTTCCTGAATGACAAGGTAACAGACCCCCATCGATCACAGCTACTGTAAGTAAGGATAAGAGTGGTGGTCAAGCTAGCATTCATGGTAGCACTCTTAAGTACACTGCTTAGGCATATATATCTCCCATGGCCAATAATAACTACAGCAATACCTAATACTCCAGATCCCATGGATATTCCTTCTATAAAGGATATTGGGGAAATCGGACTCACAGTCTGATTTCCCCCCAGTATGATAGTAAGACCCCTTTATAATTTGATGGATAGAGGGTTGAAGTTTAGGAGGGTGCAGTCGATTTTATAACAGCACAAGTTATGATGGATTGGAGTAAATTCCTATAAAGCAGAGATTGGTCCTGATTTTAAGGTTCACATAGGCAGGCAAATGAGGTCTCCTACTACACTCGTCCCTCCACATTTGCTGGGGTTAGGGGCAAATAATCAAAGCCGCAAAAGTCAAAGCCACAAACATGGAGGGACGGGTGGACTACCAGTCCCTCACTTCTCCTGGTAGAGTGTGCTTCCTACCTGGAAACCCACTGGTAGAAAAGAAGTAAGAGGAGCAGGTAAGGGCCCCCCTCCCTCACTCTCGCTCCATTTATATGAATTTGAGGGTGACTGGTCAGTGGGAGAGTGCACCTCCTAAATCAATGGGGTAGTGAATGTACTAAGGGTTTAAAAGAACTATGCAACATGCTGAAACTATTTTGGTCTTAGGGTTCAGCACTTGCATATTTCTTTTAAAGTTTGGACTAATCTTGAAGTAGATTTATCACAGGTGGAAGCCTCCAGCTGCCATTGGTAATGATCTGGTCTGATGAACACACAGGCCTGATGCTGTTATATCTACTCTTGTACATGATCATCTTGACTGAAAATAGCAACGAGAGCTATTCTACATTCTTAACAAAACTACTTTCTCATCCTACAGATTTCTATGACATCTGTGATGTGGTTGATTGCCGAGGCTCTTGTCTGGATACTGGAGACTGCCTGTGCTCTTTAGGAACAATACTGGGACCAGATGGACAGACCTGCCTGGGTAAGGAAATTGTAACTTTCACACTACATTATTATAACATTTTGATGCAACTTTAGTTGCTATGGCTGCTTCCTATGGAATCCTGGGATTCGTAGTTTAGAGAGGTACTAGAGATCTCTGTCTGAGAATTCTAAATGCCACTCCCAGGATTCCAATGGATAAAGCCAATGCAGTGAAAGTAAACTAAAACTGATCTAATTGTGTGGTGTGAAAAAGGCCTACAAGAAGAAGGAAAACAAACAGCAAAAGGAACATACAGGAACAGAGGGGTGTGTTGGAGGAATGAACAAGATGGATTTCATTCTTCCTCGGTTATTTCACAATTCACTTCACCGTCACTGCTTTTCCATTACCAGTTATTATCCGAGCGGACAGTGGATGTTGCTAAGATTGTCCGTGTCCTTCACTAAGCAGAACTGGATAATAAGAGCATGAAAAAGAAGGGAGGAGGAATGATTGAAAAGACAGATATAAAAAAGAGAAGACAGGAAGATTAACAGAGTAAAAGGAAAATGACTTGAAAGAGCACAGTACTGGGAATCCTATCTACTTGGAGGCCCCATACCCTTTACATACTGACTTGTGAAACAAAATGAAAACAAGAATAGTTAAACACTCAAAAACAGATCCTCAAAAAGCTCCTTTTTAGGACTTAATTTCTCCATGAGGATTCTAACCCTCAGGTGCTGTAGTAACCACATGGAACAGGGATTCTTAGAGCTGAAATCCAGAAAAGTAATGGCCAGAATCCTGTAGCAGTTACCAGCAGTTAGTTAAGTACAGCTAACTTTGTTAAGTACACAGGGCCCTTGGTATGCACTGGAGTTTGGTTCCAGGACCCCCCATGGATACCAAAATCCATGGATGCTCAAGTCACATTAGTATACAATGGCATAGTAAAAATCATATCCCATATATAAAATGGCAAAATCAAGATTTTTGGATTTTTAAATGTGTGTGTATATGAGTGTATTCACAAGCTGTGGATGATGGAATCTGTGAATGCAGAATCTGTGGATACAGAGGGCTGACTATATACTTAGATTTACTCAGCCATAACTGTTTCATTTTCATGATTGTGACACCATTGCCAGAATTGTAACTCCTGAATCCCCCACCACCTTACTTTACTGAGCATCAACTGAATGGGGTGAAGAGGATCCCTTCAACTAGTGATCAGAGAGCATGGATGAATGACTTTTCACTCAGACTTGGTTGAGGTTGGGCCAGAAGTGGTTATTTGGTTAAGTATAAAGTAGCTAATACAGCCGATGTTTCCAAGCTTTGATTAAAGGTTTTATTCAACTCAAGACAATGAAAGGATGAGAAGCCATGATTTCTTTTTAATTTATTAAATTTTATAATTGGGAAAGAAGGGTTAGGGTTGGGGTTTGGAGAGGTTTGCTGTTTTACGTTTTTTTGTATTGTTTATATTTTGTTGTTACCTGCCTCGATCCCTGAAACGGAAGAGGTGGGATATAAATAAATATTTATTAATACATTATTATATTATCTCAATAAAATTTCTGCCCATCCCCACTAAGGTAGAGGCAGTGAAAAACTAATTTATCCTAAACCAATAGGCTTAAATGTACAATATGAGAACATATTAATCACTATTTGTGTGTCCGCCTGCTCTGCCATCATACAGCTAGACAGGTTCCAGCCTACTTCTGAAAACTGTATTCAACTCTCAATCTTATTATCAAGACCAACAGGGGTAAATAAAATATTCAGAATGACTCATGGCAGGACTCCAGTAGATTTAACCATAACAAACTATTAATTCAGAGAAGGGTAATAGAAGTCAGGCACTGGTAGGAAGAAATAAGAAAATTCATTACAACGAAGCTCTCTACTAATTTAGAAGGACAGGGAGTACATTAGGAGTAGGGTAGCAATTATTTGCTTATTGCCAGTCCAGTTTCAAACAACCTTGTTTAGTCCTGGTCAGAAAGGGAAAAACTCAACAGTTGATAACATGGAACCTATCAATTACACATTCTCTGGAACCAGTTGGATGGCTTTGCAACATTTAGCAACTGAATAATACATTACATCATGTGCAGCTATTTGTCTCTGAAGATGCTTTTGCAGTAAAAACACCTCTGAGAGAAGAAGCAGCTTATGGGTCTGTGCAGGGACCCCAGGATAGTTTTTAACATGGCAGGGGGCTCAACACTGGCCAGCCGGTTTTAATTAATTTCGCCTAATTGTGAAGGAAATTACTCTTCCTGTGCAATATCACAGAAATAGCCTTAAATATGAAGACCCTTTCAAGCACAACATGTACATAGAAGCGCTCTTCATGTGTTCAGTGTGCATTATTGCCAAGTAAGTGCACATATAGAATATATTGCAGGCATGCTTTATTATTCCTGGGAGGGCTCAATGATGATACTTGTCTTCATAATTCTGAGAAACTGATCATTTTGTACACTTCGGCTTACGAATTCCTGAGGAGGCTCAACTACACAGGAGCCTTGGTGTTCCAGTTGTGCCGGATCATTTGGAGATGGGTTGGCTGAGCCACCATATTTTCTGCTCTGTTCTGGGGACCATGCATCTGTGTGCTTTTCAGTAGGAAAGTGACTGGGGAGGAAAATATTAAATCCCACTCTCTGTACAACACAGACCCGGATCCAGACTGAGGCCTCTGTGGCCTATGGTTTATACATATATATATAGGGCTCAGAACACTTTTTAAAAGTGTACTTAAGGTAAGATGACATTTGGCCATCAGAAATGGGTTTTAAAAAGAGCCCTTGCCTCAAACTCAGTGTTACCCAAAGTGATGGTGCTGCCATGTGCAACTAGTCCCTGATGAGTTCCCGAAAAGAAAGAAACAGTTGTCACTAATGGGGGAAAATATGGTACAGGTAGCTGACACATTGAAAAAATATGATTGCCAATCCCCCACATCCGATTGCTCAGGGTACATCACTCTAGTTCCCTTCAGACATTCCATGCACATAGAGTTCAGGTTCAGATGATACTAAGCTTGAGAAAGTAACTTATTTAGATTGAATTCCTAGAATCCCCAACCAGGAAATTCAGTGCGACTGCAGCTCTACAGTAGGTCCCATCTGCCTGTGTACAATGCAGACATAGGAACTAACTAATTAAGATCAATTCAGTTGACAGTTAAATTGGAATTAACTAGTTAAAGTGTAGTATAGAGGTTTAAGTGTTGGAATACAACTCTGGAGACCAGGGTTTGATTCCCGCTTAGCCATGAAGCCCACTGGGTGACTTTGGGCAAGTCACATGCTCTCAGCCTGAAGGAAAGGCAATAGCAAACCTCCTCTAAACAAATCTTGCTAAGAAAACCTCCTTTGGGTTGCCATAAGTTGGAAATGACCTGAAGACACTCAGTGCACACACACAGTTAAATAATTAGTTAGAATAAATTATATTTATACACCGATCCCTTGGTATCTGCTGGGGTTTTGTTCTAAGACCCCCCCTCCCCCCCCTGGATAGCAAAATCCATGGATGCTCGAGTGCCATTATACTGTATGGCATAGTAACATGGTGTCCCTATATAAAATGGAAAAATCAAGCTTTGTTTTTTGAATGTGTGTGTGTGTGTGTGTGTGTGTGTGTGTAATATGATCAAGCTATGGATGGTGGAATCTGTGGATGCAGATTCAGTGGATACAGAGGGTCAACTGTATTTATTTTTATTTTTAAGTTTATTAACCATTAACAGATCTTCTTTTCTAACATTCCTAGTTCTGATCTAGTGCAGCCACTTAACTTTGGGTAGTCTTCTACTCTTGCTGTTGCCTCCTGAGAAGGTGCTCTGTACCTCTACAGTGTTACAATTCCTCCAGGACCAGTGATAGAGATTCATGGGCCAACCACAATGTGTTTTTATCAACATATATGTGGCGGTAGAAGCATATAAGCCAGAGAGGACTAAAGTTCAGTCCTCGGGCTGAATGTGGCCCTTGGGGATCCAAAGTGCAAATCTTGATGCTCCCAGTAAACCCACCCAAAGACCTCTGACCTCTAAATAGTGAATTTTGAAATTATTTTTTCCACATACCCCAATGATTCAAAACCACTACAAAATGCCCCAACCCCGTCTCCCATATACATTAGTCAAAATTGAAATGAGAAATGATGTGTACCAATGGTGCCCATTGGATTGGCCCTTGCCCCCTCTGTGGTTGCCCAGCTTTCCAACACCTAGGCCCCACAATCCAACTCGCTTTCTTCACATTGCTTTTGGGAGCTGGCTTGAACCCCCTATATAGTCTCCTTCCAACAATAATATTCCTCATTTTTCTGCCTCTAGGGCTCATCCATCTTACTAATTAATTTCCCAAGTTCTGAGCAATAACAACTTGAAATATATTTCAAACACAGTCACACTTGTCTTCCCCCTTTCTCTCCCTATGCCAAGTGATCTTTACACGCTCCCTGTTCCCTAATTGAAGGTCTTGGACAATCTAGTCCAGCTGGAGACTAGCAGTTCTACAGCAATATTGAATGCACCAGCAAGTGGGAGGTCTTTCATCAATCATGTTAACTGGAGTAGCTCTTCATTCAGTGTGCAGTCGGCTGGCTATATGTTATGAATCTTAATTCCAAGTGGCTATTTCTCAGTTCTTTTCAGCTTCTTAAATTGCTGCAGCAAGCTTCAAGCTAATGGTGGCTTATAAAATTACGATTGGTGCCACCTTGCCCATGAAAGTTGCCCTGGAAAAATAACATGGCTTCCTTAAAGTAAAATAAAAACAACCTTTGGGCAAATGTAAATTAACATTTCAGCCCTTAATTGACTGTACAACCCTATCTATAATTCAAAAGTTAATTCAAGAAGTTAAATCTCACTGATTTTTATGAGGCTTGCTCCAAAGGACAGTTGACCCTCCATAACTATGGGTTCTTTATCCATAGATTCAACCATCCATGGCGTAAAAATATTCAATAACATATACATTCCAAAAGGCAAGCCTTGATTTTGCTGTTTTATAAGAGGGACACTATTTTACTATGCCATTGTATATAATGGGACATCACCATCCGTGCATTTTGGCATCCATGGTGCGGGGGGTCCTGGAATCAACCCCCAGTGGATAACAAGAGCTCTCTGTAAATGTTCATGGGAGGACACATGTATTACTTAGAAATAGATCACTGGTTTAAATCAACTTGCTGGTCTCATTAAATGGAACTTATGTTATCTCCTTAGCAAGTTCTCCTTGATTCAATGAGTCTGTCCCAGTTGGAAGTGCAATTTATTTAAGCCCTTATGGCAGCCAGGCTTATCGCTGGTACATCTAGAAGAGAGCACATAACACCTGTGCTTAAATCTCTCCACTGGTTGCCGATTAGTTTCCGGGAACAGTACAAGGTGTTGGTTTTAACCTTTAAAGCCCTACATGGCTTGGGTCCATCTTATCTTAGGGACCTCCTCTTCCCATATGACCCCCCCTCCCCCCGCACACTATAATCCTCTGGGAGGAATCTGCTACAGCCCATGAAGACCAAGATGGTGCAGACCTCCCAGAGGGCCTTTTCAGCGGTCACCCCCAAGCTATGGAATGACGTGCCAGATGAGATGCGTCTTATTTCATCCATTGATGGCTTCAAAAAAGCCCTAAAGATGCATCGCTTCGGGCAGGCCTTCCTGGAAAATGCTTAATACTTCCCAGCTCCAAACTCTGGCTGTAGAGCTTTTCCAGCCTTTGCCCATCCATATAGCTCAAGGACTTTTAGCTTGATGCTGCTAATACTGTTTCAGTTTTATACCATGTTTTAACTTGTTGCTTGATTTAATTCTTTTTTTTGGGGGGGGGGGGGGAGTGGGACAGGGATTGGATATTTTAACTGCTGTTGTTTTAACTTTTTCTGTACCCTGTCCCGATTGCTCATTCAGAGGGGAGGGCTAGAAATAAAAATTTATTATTATTTTAATAATAATAATAATTATTATTATTCTCATAACCTAGCTGCCCACTATCTGCCTACCTTGTGTCTATGGACATTATCATACGGGAGGAATTTCTCTCAATTTTGAAAGAAATGGAAGTGAGGCCAGTTCGGAATTGAGTGAATTCGCTAGTTCAGTGAATTTACAAGATTGCATATTGACACCGCATCGCATTCGGAACTCCCCAAAATTGCCTCCCAGTGCCCGAAATTGCGTGTGATAGCTTCTCACACAATAACGTGTAACCCTACGATTGCGTTCAAAAGGACTTCCCATTGCCTGAAAATGCGTATGATCGGCTTTCACACAATAATGCGAAACCCCATGATTGCATTTAGATTGCCATTGGATTATACTTCCAAATCCCGTCGTGTGATAAACTCCTAAGTAATCATGCCTGGCAAAGAGACTTTACTACACAAAGCTCTGAAGTAGAGATAGCAAAGTTAAATAGCATTAAGATGCCCTTTACATTTTTGTCAAACACCATACATGGCCTTTTAAAGATATTAAAATGCCTGCGGTAGAACATTCATTTAAGGCCCCTTCCTTGGGATCCATGAGGTTCAATGGTCAGAGTGCTGGAGTGAGATTCGGTCATCCAGATTCCAGATTCTAGTCCCTGTTCAGCCATGAAGTTCATTAGACGACTTTAGGCCAGCCACTGACTCTCTTTTTAACCCTTCTCATAGGATTGGGGTGATTGATGACAAATGAAGAGGAGGGGGAGGGTTGGGGTCTGGATTTTTTTTTTCCTTCCTACATCCTTGGAATTTCACGAAAACATTTGCATTTTTTACTTTCTTACTCCCGCCCCACCGCAGCAACGTATAACTTGAGTTGCTTGAGTCTTCCCTACAAGCCCAAGACTACTTGGGTTCAGGGCTTGCTACAGTTTATCCAGCAAACAAATATTTTCAAAGCATCATACTACTGAAAATGTCATCCAAGCACCATAACATTATTGCAGCTTTAGAGCTGTGCCCAAGACCTGCATTACTGATGTTCATCAAAGAGCTTTTAAAAATTACTTTTTTGGATTCTAGCTTCCAGAATCCCCACGGTCTCTGGCAACTGGTTTGGGTGCCTTGGTATTCTGTGAGCTAGAGTTACCAAAAGTTCCTTTTCTGAACTTGGCATCAAAAACCAAATAAAATCTCTCTGTGTTTGTGTGTGTTTATATTTGGAGTCTGGAGAACAAGTCTGGGGTCAATATCATAGCTATTATTTGATCACACAGTAGGAAGTAGATCCTTGCTAGTCAAGGCCACCACCTGAAAAGAAACTAATTCCTGATTCAAGCTGCATGAGTGGACCCATTAGCTTATATATCACAAGGTGCTAGTTGCCAACTGCATGTTGCTAAACTGTGGATTTGTGATCCATTTTGCTACAGATGAAAATGAATGTGAAAGGAACAATGGAGGCTGCAGCGAGGTCTGCATAAACTTGAAGAACTCCTACCGTTGTGAGTGTGGTGTTGGACGTGTTCTGGGGGAAGATGGAAAGACCTGTGAGGGTGAGTGGGGAGACAACAGGATTCAATAGCATTGAGCCATGGCAGTTAAAGCTAGTGGTTTGACAAACCTTTGTTTTTCTTCTTGTCCACTGAGAACTTAATGAGAATTTTTTTCAAAAAATGATTTGTTTCAAAAGTCCCACTTTCAAAAGATTATTTTGTCTCTCCCTGTCAGGAGGTAGAGAAGTATTCTTGACAGATTTCTCAAATGGCAATGAGGGGCAAGTCGAATAATTACGCTAATTACGTGTGTTGGTGCTAATTTAATTTGCATCCGAAACTCAATTACTATGTCAAAAGGAGGTTTAGCAGGGGTTTAAAGAACACAAACTTTGATTGAATCCCCAACCAGAAATGGTAGAGTTGGGGGGATCCTCAAAGACCATCCAGTCCAACCTCCTTCTGTTATGAAGGAATATATAGGATCCTAGAGGACATGTAGTCTGACCCCTGTTCAACATCAGCCTCTGCGAGTCACACCTGTGAGTCACCAGGGGGTGGAGCTAGCAGTCTCAGAGCCTTTCTAGAAAGTTCCAGCCGGGGTTGGAGCTTCTGTGAGTCACTAAGGGGTGGAGCTAGCAGTCTAGCTCTATATAACCCGTCCCAGAGCCTTTATAGCCGTGTTCCTGCTGGAGAGGAGGAGGAGGAGGAGAGCAATTCTGGGTGGCTATTTTTAAGTGGGTGAGCGTTGAATTTTTGAAAACTCTTGGGAGAGTGTGTTGTTGCTGGGGTCATGAGCTTAACTTCTTTCTTTCAGTTAATAGTAATAATAGTAGAATGCAAGGACAGATTTTAGAGCACCTCTGAGACTAAATGCATCTGAGGAAGCAGCTCATGCTGCCAAATACTTTCTTTCAGTTAATAGTAATAATAATAGAATTCAAGGACAGAGATTTTGGAGCACCTCTGAGACTAACTGCGTCTGAGGAAGCAGCTCATGCTGCCAACTGATCTGAGGAAGTGTGGCAGGAGGCAGCGGTGGAGGAGAACCAAGGTTCGATCCCTTCTTTAAGCATAAAAAACCCACTGGGCTTGTCACACTCTCTCAGCCTTAAGAGAAGGTGAAGGCAAACCCCCTCTGAACAAATCTTCCAAGAAAACCTTTCAGCAGGTCATACACTCTCAGCCTCAAAATAAGGCAAAGGCAAACCCTATCTGAACAAACCTTTTTAAAAACCTCAGGCAAGTCACACTCTCTCAGCCTCAGAGGATGGCAAAGTCAAACCCTCTCTGAACAAACCTCTCAAGAAAACCTCTTGAAGGCACACACACACATACACTCGCACACACCCCCAAGTCACCAAAGGCAAACTCTCTGAACACACCAGGACGTTTTGAAATTCCTCGTGGGCAGAAATGTAGGACGTGTCCACCTGGATAAAGGATGACGTCTGGTCACCCTGGTAAAATGGAGGACGTTAAGCCTTGAGCTCTGGGCCCCACAACCAAACTCAAACTCCCATAATTCCAAAGCCTTGAGCCAGAAAAAAAAATTAAGCCTTGATCTCTGGGCCCCACGACCAACTCCAGCTCCCAGAATTCCATAGCCTTCAGCCAGAAAAAGTGTTAAGCCTTGAGCTCTGAGCCCCACAACCGAACTCCAACTCCCAGAATTCCATAGCCTTGAGCCAGAAAAAGTGTTAAGCCTTGAGCTCTGAGCCCCACAACCAAACTCCAGCTCCCAGAATTCTATAGCCTTGAGCCAGAAAGAGTTAAAGCAGTACCAAAACGGGTTATTTCTCCAGTGTGGATGCAGGCTGAGTGGCATTTGCTGACGTTGAACAGGGGTCAGACTACATGTCCTCTAAGATCCTATATATGCCTTCATAACAGAAGGAGGTTGGACTGGATGCTCTTTGAGGATCCCCATTTCTGGTTGGGGATTCAAAGTATATTTGTGTGTGCGCTCATATTTTTTCAGGGAGAGGAATGCTCTTTAAACCTGTTTGGCAAGGAGAATTCATATCCATGTGTGATGCTAAAGGAAACCCATTGTGCATTTTTATTTTAAAATTTTTGGCAAGGACAAGGAGAGTTCAGAATAACCATGAGTTTGAGAGTGTGAGTTGGATAAGGTGACACGTGTCAATTCCCCCCACCCCCTTCTTTTCTTCTGTGAGAATTGTAATGGTCTGAAAGTATCCACCACCTCTCCTTTTATTCTCATTTGTTTTTTAAAAGCAAATCTGTGGGCAAAGAGGGGGGAGATATATCACCCTAACAAAGGAAATAGCCCCTGGTAAAACTCAGTATGAACGGTAGCTTTGCTTACGCAAAATACTCAAATCCTGGCTGAAGAATAGTGAGCTGAGAAGTCCCGTCCCTTCACTTCATTTGGAAATTATTAAAAATCAAAATTCCTCTCATTGATCGAGAAATGCTGATAATTTCTTCTCTTTAAAAAGCTTACGAAATCTTCGAATAACAGATATTTCTTCAGTTTTTCGAATTTTGGAGAATATTCTTTACACCACTAGTTAAAGCAGTGTCAAACTGCATTATTTCTGCAGTGCAGATTCAGCCACATATCGGTTCCTATCTCATGTGCAAGTTGTAAATGGCATTCATGTTCTGGATCTTACTTCCTTGTTGTTGTTGTTGTGTGCCTTTGAGTTGTTTCCAACTTACAATGATCCTAATGCCACTCTATCACCAGGTTTTCTTGTCAAGTTTCTTCAGAGGGGTTTGCCATTGTCATCCTCTGAGGCTGAGAAAATGTGACTTGCCCAAGGTCACCTGTGGCTTTTTATGGCTGAGCCAGGATTCTTCAGAATCCTCGTCCAACACTCAAACCATTACACTGGCTATTTATCTGTTAGGCCATGTCGTCCCATATTCATTTAAAAGTGATGGGGGATTTCTTCCTAATGCAGCTTCTGAGAAGGGATTTTTCTCAAGATTCAAGCAAGGTGTAAAAGTTCCAGAGCCCCGATCCACTCAATTCTCAGGCCAACTAACTTAAAAAAAAAAAATCATCATGTGTCTCTATTGCATTTTGACAGACCTTCGAGCCTTGATTGGCCTGGGACATGAATGGATCTGGGCCCTGGAAATGATACACAGGAGATGAAAGATTAAATGTCCCTTCCTTGCCAGCTGCAATCCAGTAATGATCAGCTTTTCTATCTGATGTTATCTGCAGTTTTTAAAAGTTGCACATTCACTGTAATCATGTTCAGCATGGCCCTGAACTAAGGTGATTATGCAACACTTGCTACAATTGCCTGTTTTGCACAGATTGCTTGTTCATGCAGCTACTTTGTCTGGGATTGCTATCAGATGGTGTCTGGTGGATAGACCACTAACTCTTGAAACTGCATTCAATTGAAATTTATCAATCACATTCCCATTTCTGTTTAATCTAGCTATGCTTGCTATTTCCTTTGATCAGTGTCTGGCCTTTGGAGCAAATTGACCAGTAGGATTCACTTTGATTGTCTTGATTTTTGTACAAAAGGGTATTATTACCTCTTCTGTAAATATTACGTTTCTACTGCCTTTATAGATACTTTTAAACCTTAGTAATAGGTACTATTTTTCAGTGAGAGTATAGCTCTCTAGAGGTTTTATAGAGCAATATACAATTGGCATTGCCTGTTTCATATTTACTGATGTGCCATGTAGTCTATGTCCCACTTTTGGGAAAGATATGATTCACTTTGCTTGCAGCCAATTCAACATCCATTGTACAGTGGGCTCTCACTATCCATTGGGGAGATGTTGGTTGGTTCCAGGATGCCCTACAGATTTAAAAAATGTGGATGCTCAGGTCAGTATTTAAATTTTAAATATATCTGCCATTGATGGCAGGCAGACTGAGAAGCAGTCTCAGCACAGTAAAGAAGGCTTGGTCGGGAAGCTCCAGGCATCTTGATTTTTATGGCTTTTGACACTTTGCCTGATGAAGAAGCTAGTGTATATTGTACATTTTTCATTGGCCCAATAAAGGTACCATTGTTTGGATATCCAAACTAAGGCAGGAGCAGCAAGTACTTGAATCTCGGAGGTTGAGTTTGCTGATGCTGACTCCTGTTCCCTCACTCTCTCACCCTGTGTCCCATTGAAATCAATCCCAGCCAGGGGTTAACTAAGGCAGGCAGGAGCAGCAAGTGTCAGAACCTCAGAAACTGGGTTTGCTGTTGCTGCCTTAGACTCCCTGACTGCTTCTACCTGCCTTTGGTAACTTCTGCCTAGGATTGATTTTAATGAGACATGAGGTGAAAAAGTAGGGGAAGGGAAATATTTTGGGACAATGGGGAGAACTGGATGGTTGAAAACAATAGCTGAAAATGGGATCTTCTGGCAGGCTTTGGGAACCACAAAAATGGAAGCCCAGAAGCTGCACGTGAGCAGCTGATCTAAAAAGGCAGATCTAAAGGAACGGACCATAAACAGAAACCAGAGCACTCCTTTCCTCCAAGCGGTTAACCAGCCTTGTTGGTCTTTACTGGCTCATTTACTACTGGGGTGAGAAAAACATTTGATGTATCTACTTGTTACTTCTCCCATAGAGAATGAAGGGTGTCACAAGAACAATGGGGGCTGCAGCCATACTTGCATCACAGTGGAAAACACCTACCAGTGTGAGTGCCCACGGGGCCTGGTTTTATCAGAAGACAGACACACCTGCCAAGGTAAGATGACAAGGATCACCAGTGACAAGCAATACTTTGCTGTTGGTCCAGGGTAAAGCAACTGTGAAGCAAATGCATTCTTTGTCCTAACCTACAAACACAGCAAGTTGTTAACATATCCTTTACCCCTCCCACTGGATATACACTTTCATAACTAATATCTAGAGTTGGGCATGTTTCAGGGTCATGATGGCCTGCAGAAACTACAGTTATACGCTTGGCCCTCCACATTTGGGGGGTTGGAGGGGGGCAAGACCCCTCCAAATGTGGAAAAAGTGTGAATAACTACCACCCCCCACACAGAAGCCAGTTAAAGGGACAGGGTCGGAAGAGAACCAGGTGTACACACTCCTCTTCCTCCCCGCCACCTGCCCTCTTGTCCCTGTAACTGGCTCTCCATCTCTTTCCCAGTCAGATGCATGCCTGCTTTTTCCAATCACCTATCCGCCCAGCATAGGGGATAGGCGATAGATCCATCCCTCCAAATCCTTTTCGCAAGTGGATGGGTGTCTGGGCAAGGCAGGCACCCATCTGCCAGGGAAAGGGCTTGGAGGGATAGATCTATTCCCTCCCCTCGTCTGGGGCAGAGTTGGCATATGCATCCTTCCCGGCTTCTCCCTCCTGGACTTTTTCCCTTGAGGGGAAAAGCCTGGGAGGAAGGAGGAAGAGGAGTGTGAATGCATAGAGGCCTTGACGTCGTGAATAATCAAAGCCATGAGTGTCAAAGCCATGAATGTAGAGGGCTGAGTACACACATCAGAATCATGCTGGCTGGAGGACATGCAGAGACCTAAATACAGCTACGATAAATGCTAATGAGTTTTCTGATCGCTTCCTCCCCCAGTTCTTTGCATTTCTTTTGGAAATAATCAGTAACCACGCCATCTGCCCCAACTCATGATGATGTCCCTATGCACCCTTCTTGCCCAATCTTTAAGCTAAAATAACTAAAATAGAGCTAAAGCCACCAGGCATTCTGGACCCTTTTGTCAGTCCCCAAATATAATGCAATGCACTGCCCAGGGTATGGAATGGGCTATAAATCTGCCCCAGACCTATCCGCTTCCTCTGTGTAAGCCTCAGACTTTGTCTGAGCCACTCCAAGCCTTGTGAATCTCTAGACTGGTGAACATAGCACTGCATTTTCCATGGACTTCTCTTCAGGACCAGTAATTATCACCCTCCTTAACTCCCAACTTCTCTCTATCCAACCTTCCACACCTTTTTTTCCCGATAGCCATGTATGATTCTTAAGCTTGACTAATGTTCTTGTGTGTGTGTGTGCATCCTTAAACATTTCTAAATAAAACACTTTATCTACTGAAACTGGGATGCTCACCGCAGTTCTTACCAGTATACATAGGTGAAATGTTCCCTGCAGTTACCCTCCTCTCATGGCCTCCTTTGAGCTATAATTTCCCTAAATTTCAAGAAGGTACTGACACCAACGTTGCCCAACTTTTAGGCTATCAAAGGCATTTTGAAGAAGCGTCTCCTTAAAGCTGAAGTCACTCTCTTTTCTATAGATCAACTCTGGTCCTTCTAACACTGGGCTAGGTATTTAGGAAAGACCACATTTGTATCTTGGCTTTGGTCCTTCACCTCCTTTCCTGGCTGTGTGTTTACCTTCTGTTTCCCTCTCCTCAGAAAACAATTCTCCTCTACCACCTGACTTGCTATGATTGCTGTGAATGAGTAGGAAATGACAATAGTAAACTAAACTGATGACTGATGATTGAATTTAATGTTGACTGTTTTTAGATCTTAAACTGCACGTTTTGATGTATTGCACATTTTTTATGTTAGATTTACCTGTAGTTTTAACTTGTTGGAATCCCGCCTCGATCCGAAGGGAGAGGCGGGAAATACAAATGAAATTATTATTATTATTATTATTACCATGTTGATCCTGGCAACTGCACTTCATGTTAGCTTGCTCAGAAGCTCATGTTTGGAATCATCAAAAAGAATCCATCTTCAGTGAAGAAAAAGCTTATTAGTGCCAGCTGCCTATGGAGGGGGTGGGAGATTGACTTTGCTATCACTGGCTACATGACTATATGAGATTATCACAATTAGGGTCAATTCCAGAACCATCCCACAATCATCCCGTTATTGGCAATGAATATCCCATTATTGGCAATGGGATAATTGTGGGATGGTAATGGGATGATTGTGGGATTGTGGGATGGGCAAGGATGAAGCAATATGTTGGAAGAAATGAAGCCAAGCTACAGTGTATCTCTCTAATGGGTCAGAAAGCAACAGACCAGACAATGCAAAGAGGAAACCCACCAGGGAACCCTAACTACCTTTTTCTATCTCTCTTGCCCCCTAGTGATACACAGTTACTTGTGCAAGTATGGTTGCACACTTCGCCATTTTTAACACTTTACTTCCAAGCTATCAGTTGGGCGAGCAAGCTTATTGCTCCATATTCTGCTGTTACAGAAAAGCAGCTCAGCTGCCAGTGAAGAAGACTACGGCAAATGAGTCACTCGTCAGGTTCATCCACAGATATCCTAGCCACAGATGTCACAGAGGACTCTGTGCTCTGGCATTCTCCTGTTGATGGAAATGCACAGATACTGCTGAAGTTCATGACAGCATCAGGAAATCCAGGACCAGTGAGCTGTGGGCCCTGGGATTTTGCCTAGTCTTGGTCCAATAGGAGGATGAGTCCTGCAGCTGCAAGCTTCATTTGATTATCTAGCGGGTTGGACATGATCAAATAAATTTTTTAGGAGGGTCAAGATTGCTCTTTATTAAGCAAATCAAATGTATGGCCGCTCACAGAAGAATTTATGGGGGCATAAAGTTGCTTACCTTTTTCCCAGCTACATAAATCTATCTTTTAATTAATTCTAATTAGGCACATGGTGATAAAATAGTTAAGAATGACTGCAGTTATGCAGAGCAGTTTGCTTGTATCATATTAACACTTCCACTTTCCAGTCTCGCTGTAAATTGCTAATAAACATTAATGCTCCAGCTGTACTCAGGATATCATGTTAAATGATCAGTTGCCACCTAGGAATAATGTACTTTTTAGAAGGCACTATTAAGATACGCACATTTTTGTGACAGTAGATATCAGCACAGAATCCAAAAGGGTGGGGGGAGGCATCTGTGTTAGTAATTTCCTGAAAAGCAAATGTGAAGGATAAAGAGTGGAGAAATGCAATCTGAGGATGAGTTACCCCCACAGCAAGTTGCAATAATAAACAGGCCTAAGTGGGATAAGAGAAAACTGAAGAGTATAATAGGATGGTGAATAATGAAAAGGGAATTAAGTTGCGGAGATAGAATCCAATGGATTTATGGTGTCTGCACACCTTATGTTAAATGCAGCTCCAGCAGAATGTGGAAAAAATTACTCTTGGGACTATTTTCCAGAATCTACCAGCCAACATGACTTCTGCTTTCTATCAAAGGGTGGTATGGGCAGAGTATGGCTTGGGCCCAGAATACTTGAGGGAACGCCTTCCTCCCTATTGTCCGCCCCGCACTCTAAGGTCCTCTGGAAGAAATTTATTACAGCCAAAAAAATCTAGGCTAACATCAGTTTTCCAGAGGGCCTTTTCTACTACTGCTCCTAAATTATGGAACGACCTGCCAGAGGAGAACCGTCATATTTCCACTCTGACAGCTTTTAAGAAAGCACTCAAGATGGATCTCTTCTGGCAGGCCTTTTTCCCCGCTTGTTTCTCTGTACTGGAACATTTTTAATGTTTTTATTGTTTTATACTATTATTGTTTAATTCTATTTTAATACTTTTTAATAGCAAGGAAGCCATGTTGCATACATAGCTCTGTCTTTCAAGAGACAGAAAAGGCCAGGGGCTCAGGAGAAACAATGCAGGGGGGAAATGGCTGCTTATACCACTTCCCAGAAACTGCTGCCATAGAGACAACTTGTTGGAAGATTTTTGCATTCTGTTTCCCCCTCTTTAGATAGATAGGGATTTCCTGAATGCAAACTTGTCCCCGTCCTCATTCAAACTAACCATGTGATTTAGGTCACTCTCACTCCCCTTTTCTGGCAGTTTCTCAAAGATTTTCTCATGAACTATTCGTTTTTCATCTTCTTCCTCTCTCACGCTTCTTAGGAAAAATAAAGATTTCTTTTTACCTGAACTATTCACTGGCTAGATTAGGCTAGATAAAGGCTATATGCCTTTATGTATATATAGATTAAAGCCATTAGTAAACTTTTGTTTGAACTACAAGCTACTTGTTTTGTTTTTGGAGCCAGTCTCAGTTCTTAGAGAAGTATAGTTAGACAAGAACACATTTCTGCTGCTCTACTGATTTAAAACTAGACTCTAACAGGCTTGGCTTTGATATTTCTGATATTTAAATATTTTTGTTTCCTTACCAAAGGCTGAAACCTTAGGAAACTTCACCTCAGAAACACAAGTCTGCTGCTGCTGTAACGTCTACGTTGGCACCTCGCACCTTGGCAAGAGAAAACATGCCAAAACAAATAAATTATTTATGGTTTTTTTTCCTTTTAAAAAATACTTCTAACGGAAAATACATGTTTTCTGTGGCTGTCTCACTTGATTAATGCAAGTCAGGCTCCAAAACTGGGATCCAAGTAGTAGAAAAGCAGTGGGTATACTCATTTATCAAAGAGTTCATCGAGCAACTTAATAAACATCCTAAATCAGGGCTGGGAGATGATCAATTTGTCTATGCAAAGTTATCTGTCTGCCAAGCATTATTGGAAATGGTTTCCAAATTGCACCTCGGAGGCTCAGAATATAACGTTTATCTTCTTCTTGTCATTCTCTCTCTGGGTTTGCACTTTGCTCTTTGGTGTGCTATATATGGATTTCTTCTCTCACTTGCATATCTTACCAGAGCAGGAGTTGCGAGATAACCCTGGCTTTTCATTTTCTTCTTTCTGTTAAAACTGCACCCTTGGTGGAGTCAGGAGAGAGACACACTTCCAGGAATATTACTTTTGTGCATGTCTGTGTGAGTACATCAGCATATTGTTTTCTTGGCCAAAACTATTCCCCAGAGTGGGCAGATGGTTTTGAAACAGATTTCAAGCTTGAACAATAACATTTTATATGAAGGAGAGAATGAAAAAAAATATGCCTCAAGGTGCCCATTTTATCTTGGATTCCAAGAAATCAGGAATCAATGTATCAGGCTGTGGATATAGGCAACACCTGTTTTCACCGTCCTGAGAAAAGCTAAGGAAATTAATGTTGCTTAATGCTGCATTCTTAACAGATTCATAAATCCACACCTTTCCTCCTTGAAAATAATTTAAAGTCTGCTGATCCCTCAAGCTCAAAAATTAGGTGTCAGCAAAACAGTCAAGATTACTTTTCAGAGAATTCCTGAAATATGACTGGTAACACTCCCCTATTGCTCCACCCCACTGAAATGCTTCTTTATTGAATAATGATGGCAACATAGAAACCCAGTAGTGAATTTTGAATGTAGTACGTGTGTGAATTTTCTGTTGATGCCTCTATGGTGGCCTTATAGTATAATAATATAATAATAATAGTTTTATTTATATTTCCTGCCTCTCCATGTGGATCATAGTAGAAATGAGAAATGTGTCATCCTCTCCCACAGCTACCTAAGAAACTTTTGGGGGGGGGGAGGCACCTTTCTTTAGAAGCATTAGAAAAATCAGTGTCTTTGATGGGATCTATATAGTTACAACTATTTGCATCAAAGCAGGAACAACTGGGAACTGTAACAAATTGGCAGTATGAAATGCTCCTGTTTGGGATTCAAGTATGCCAGCACTTTTCTGAAATATTGCATTATATGGCCCCTGTTTTTCTGTGATTGGATCTGTGAAGGTCTCAGATTTCTGGCAATCTCCTATGAGAACAGGCAGTCTTTCAGATATCTTGGCCCAAGTCATTTAGGGTTTTATAGGTCAACAGCAGCACCTTGACTTGAGCTCAGAAGCAAATTGAAAGTCAGCTGAGTTCTTGCAAGTCAGGTATCACATAGTCTCGAAAATGCACACCCGATATCAGCCTGGCCGCTGCATTTTCCACTAGCTGCAGTTTCCAAATGTTTTTGGGCAGCCCATGAAGAGCACATTACAGTAGTCTAATTGGTAGGTAACTAAGACATGAACCATTGTGGCCAAATCTGCCTTCTCTGAGAAAGGGTCAAGCTGGCACACCAGCCGCAGCTGGGCAAAGGCACTTGTTAGGAAGTCTCTCTTTCTTAGGGGGAATTACAATTAGCTCAAATATGCAGAGAGGAAGATCCTAACAGTCTTATGCCGAGATCTGGTCCCAAACTGTTTACGGGAGGTCCACCGACAAGCCCCAAGAGAAGTGACACTAGTCCAAAGAAGTCCAATAAAATACACAGTTTATTAAGGGGCAAAAATATCACGCAGCAAGGGGACGGACACACACACACACGTTCAATGCTGGAAGAAAGGGAGGGGTAAGAGTGGGAGTTAGTGCTGAGAGAAAGAGACCGCTGGAATAGCTACCATAGAAGTCTTCTCCTGGAAGCTGGATCGAGATAGATGATGGTGTTGGACGCAACCGCCGGAGCAAGGGGAGGTTGGCTGCGGGAGCTATAGGCAGAAGTCAAACTGGCATGGACCAGCCTGTCTTCCAAGAATAGCATCGGGGAGCGATTCAAAATGGGAGCCTTATATAGTGCTGAACATATCCAGAGGCTATGCTAGACAAAGGTGTTGATTGCCTGGGCTTTCTTAAGCCAAGAGCAAATAGTCTGTGTACAATGCGCTTAGGTTGGACACAATTTGAAGGGGAAGCTGGCTTAATGGCTGAGTAGTTAAGTCAATCACTGGCTCATCAAGTGTGAAGCCAAGGCTATTGTCTTTACTCAGAGGGCAGTGGCAGAGCTGGTCTGCTGACTCTGCTTCCTCTAAAAAGCTGCTTACTATGAACTCAATTTTTCCAAGCGGGGCCTGTCTACGTGACCTTCTTGCTTTGGGCTTATGGAGGGCCTTGGAAAGGGTCAAGCAGGGGTCATGATACAGTCCACATGTCTCCCAAAATTTTATATCAAATGTAGGAATCGTAACACACTCCTGCCCATTGTAGCAACCTAGCTTTCCAGGAGTGGCACTGGGTTCAAGAGCACTCCCAAATTACAAACCACATCTTTCAGAGCAAACCCATCCAGAACAAGTTGGTTTTCCTGCTAACCAGAGTACTTTTTCTTGTCTGGATTAAACCTCAGTCTAGAGCCAGCATAGTGTAGTGGTTTGAATGTTGGACTATGACTCAGGAGATCAGGGTTCAATTCCCAGCTTGGCCATGAAACCCACTGGGTGACCTTGGGCAAGTCACATGCTCTCAGGCTCAGAGGAAGGCAATAGCAAACCTCCTCTGAACAAATCTTGTTGAGAAAACTCTAGGATAGGGTTGACTTAGGAAACAGTTTGAAGGCACACCGCAACAAATCTTCTTAGATGTTGCATAAAGGTGCCTTGCTATATAGTGTGTGACAGGTGCCTTAATATTAGTGCACACTATGTAGCCAGTTCCTACATGTGTACAAACTATGCACCCTATCGGGAACCCTGAAGAAAAGCAGAAATTCAGTTATACATGTACATATGCTTTATTCACACAAAGCAATTATTTAGTCAGCATCGTTAATATGTATAGGTTGAGACAGACCTTGTTTGCTACAGTTCCCCCACACAAGTGCATGTTCGTGATTTTATATTGTCTGAACAGGGTGGGCTATGTCTGTATCCCCTGTATCTGTATTTATTTTAGGTTGTTAGGTGATAAGGTTTAGAGAAAATAGGATTCTATTCTAGGATTATTTTTAGGAGTTTTTTAAATATGTTTTTAAAATGATTTTATTTTTGTATTGTTTTAATTGATTTTATTTGTTCACCATCTAAGGAGCCCTTGTGGACTGGAAAGTGATAACAGAAATACTATGAATGAATGAATGAATGAATGAATGACATGAGGCATGTAAACTGATACTTTGGGAATGCAATGTTCAAAGCTTCTAAAGAACCACACAGTGTAATAAGCCCCCAATATGCAACAAAAAGATTGAATGATTAAGTTAAAACAAACCCAAATATAAATATTGCAGCAATTCACACCAGTCATTGTCGTCACTGAAGTTGACATATATCAGCAAAATGTCTTAAGGCTACTTACTATGTCTTTCTTGCAATCTTTTCTTTTGAATATTCTCTGTTTGTTACACTGTGTTGCTTTACAAATGTGAAACAAAATGGTGTTGTCACATTGTACAGCAAACAGAGCCAAGATGTGTAATGTTCTTCACCAAAGTGTGTAATTTTGAGGCTCTTCTTCCAACAGGAGGATCTCAAGGTTGTAGCTGTAGCAGCCTGATGACAACACTCTGCTGTGACAAATGAATTGCTGCTAACAAAATGCAAAAACTCTTATCACAAATACCTGGGGGAAAACACTTCATGGCCCTAGCAAATGGCACAATTATACTTCCCCTGGTCTGAGGAGGTTATAAAGTGTCACACACATTGATTAGATGTCAGTGTGATGTGTCACAAGAGGTATCATCGGTACCTGACTATGTATGTTCAGTTTCTCAGCCTACATCTACATCTTGTTTGTGTAGGAGTGATCTCGAGGACATGCCCTCTATTGCACAGGAGCATATACAACCACCACAGCATATACAACCACCAATAACAATATCATCATATCATTCACAGTCTTCCAGGTGTTAACAGTTGGAGTTTTGGACTTTCAATGATAGAGCTGGATATTGTGGTGCTTTCCAAGCCATGTCACTGTTTACGGTTTTGCTCTTGTGATCCTGTCTATGGCAATTTCAGTCAGATGTTCTGTCATTTGGAATTGCTCTTATGACTATTGGAATCACGGTTATTTTCTTTTCCCAGAGGCACTGTGTATCAATATTTCATCCCCTTTTACCTCTCTGATTTTGATTCTATCTTCCAGATTTGTCACATTTATACACCAAGCTTTCTTCTCCTTGTCTAGCATATTATGCTCCTATTTGTTTGTCAGTGTGAATCTTAAAGTCCCAAAAGATTTTTTCAACAAATTTTTAAGGCTTATGTTCCCAGCAGTTCTTCACAGATAGTCTGGAATTCACAATAGTTATGAATGCATAAACCAGAGTTGTACATTCACAACAGATTTGTATTCATGATCACTACATATTTAGTTGTGTAGGGAATACATAAATCCCCAAATTATGACTTACCAAGCAACAGCTGCCTCGAGCTGCAGGGGTCTGTTCTTCTGTTGACAGACTGGCATTTTCACCCTCTTCCCATGAGTGATCTCCGATGGAAAGATTAATTGTAGCAGAGATACTGCATCTGCCTGTCACATCAGAGATCATTCACAGGAAGGGCAGGGAAGCATCAGTTTGCTGCATCCTTATTAATTGGAGAACAGCCCCCCATCATTTGAAGTGGCTGCTGCCCAGTAAATCAGGATTGCAGGGGTTGGGTAGCAAGGTAGTTAACTAACTAAGGAACACATGCAGAAATCTAGCCCATATTTTTTGCTCATTAAAAGTGCAAAGGATTTTGGACAGTGACATTTTGAAGAAAATGACACTGCGGCTTCCTCTGTTCAAGTTGTTTTGTTTTTACTTTCTAAATTTAAGTAGGTGATAAAGCTGTGTCACTAACAACAGCAATAACAACAAATCATCATCATCGTCCATGACAATGAAGTTTAGGTAGGACCTTAATCAACAGGATGCATAAAAGTAGCCCATACTTTCCTAAGCTAAGAGACCAGGACATCACTTCCTCTAAGTATCTAGCCACTTGCAGGAGATTTTCGGTCTGTAAAAGACTGTGGTGTATAGAAGATTAGAATTTTAAAACAACAAGAACTGCAACCTACTCTACTACTGAATCATCATAAAAGTGCCAGTGCCATGCCTGGATCCCAGAAATACAACTTCAGCATAGCCAAGCTGACATCCTGAGGGGTGGGAATGTCACAGCACAGAAGACAGACAACTCTTTGGGGGGATAAAAGGAGCTGAATTTAAAGCAGAAAATAATAATCGCCTTATACAAGCAGACAGATCAAAGCGAGGTTTCCACAGGGCAAACTGAACATGTTTCAGGAAGCATTTACTGTAAGTGATACAGGCATGAAAGGAGGGCAAAGCTGCCTTCTCTATCTTTCCTCACATGGCCATGCATTTCCTTTAACTAGATTTCTTCTTTCTTACAGTCCCAGTCTTATGCAAATCCACCTCGATAGAGGTGAACATCCCAAAGGATCTGGTTGGAGGCATGGACCTGTCACTCATCAATGGTTCCTGCAAAGGAGTATCCAATGGCACACATGTCAACATTATCTTCTCCCTGAAATCTTGTGGTACCACTATAAGTGTATGTAGCTATAACTTACTGCTTGAAAGGGTTTGTCTCTATCTAAAGAGTGTCATTTTTATAACCTTGTCCTATATGTGTGCTTCTGATAAAAGTCAGAAGATGTCCAAGCATACACTGACACTACAATGTATTTTATACTGGTCTAAAACTTTTTTTCCCCATTCTATCAAAGCCTTTCCCAAAGAATCTTGGCAGTGAGGATTTCTAACTTTCTTCTTCTTTTTAAGTAATAGCCTCACAATTGCATTCAAAGCACACTCAGAAAATTTAGGATAAAAAAGAATAATGACTGCTACTATCATATTGTTTAAAAAATGGATTTGGAATGGTAAAAGCTGAAAATGCCCTCCCTCCCAGACTGACTGCTAAGATCAGCTCTCAGCTTCACCACCACCCATTACTGATCACACTATAGCTATCTCATTCCCTTTTCAATGTTTTGTGTAGCTCTGTTCTCACTTATCCTACCCTCCAAAATCCTGCTAAGTTCTAAGGAAAACAAGTCAATAGGAAGATGGAAGCCCAGTTTAGGCCAAAATCTGCAAGTTTCTCCTTCTCAAAAGGCAAACATCAAGGCAAAGTGTTTTGCTTGGGACGATTAGCACTCCTGATTGTCTCCTAACATTCAAATTCCCTGCTAAGCCATGGAAACCCGGAGGATGGCCTTTGGAAAGTCATATTCTCTCAGTTTCAGAGGAAGACTATGAGAATTCCCCTCTTTCTGGCCAAGAAACCCATATGAATCTTTGCATTAGGGCAACCAAAAGTTGAAGCAATTTGAAGACACATCCAATTTAACATGCTGCAGGCCTCTCTGTTGGCAATTTTTTCCCTTTTGTAAAAGACTGGCATGGCTGCCTCCCTGGGGAAAAGTCAACAGTTTGTCAAGGACTGAAGTCCAGTTCAATAACAGACAATGGAGGAGAAACATGACCTTCATCTTGGAACAGTTAAAAGACATTTAAAAACTTGATACTTTTGCTCACCTTAAAAGCCTGAGGGGATTTGGATTGCACAGAGGGGACTGACAGCTGAAATCAGAGCTGCACTATTTTTATAGGGCAGAAAAATAGCAAAATTTAGCAGAATAACTAGAGATTGGTTGGTGGTGGTCATTGAGGGAACTGAGTGGTGATGCCATCCTGTCAGTTAATAAGTGGCATATTCATTTGGGTACTGGATTTGCAGCTAACTTTACAGCACAGGCATACTTTGCTTTAAGGCACTTTGTATTAAAAGTACATTGTTAATTATCTGGACCCATCAATCTGGGTTCAGACCTGCTTATGGGACAGAAACAGCCTTGGTCACCTTGGTGAATGTACTATACCTAATTCTGGTTCGGCAATTGTATTGTTTTACATTGTATCATATTATATTGTATTGCAGTTGACCCTCCTTATCCACTGATTTTTTTATTGTGATTTTCTGTTGGTCCTCCTGGATCTTTCAATGACATTTGATACCATCAGCCATAGTATCCTTCTGGGTTGTCTGGCCAATATGGGACCTGGGGAAATTATTTTATATTGGGTCTGATCTTTCCTGGCTGACTATCCTGAGAAGGTGGTGTTGGGAGACTGATATTCAGCCTTTGGGCCATTAGCCTGTGGGGTTCCACAGGAGCCAATGTTGTCCCTTGTGCTTTTTAACATCTGAATGAAGCCACTGGGAGAGGTCATCCAGAGTTGTGGAGCTGGGTTTCATCAGTATGCTGATAAAACCAAGCTCCTCCTCTCCTTTCTAAATGAGGCCAAGAAGGCCTCAATCATTTGGATGCAGTGGAGGACTGGATGTGGATGAGTAGACTGAGACTTAATCCAGACAAAATGGAAGTGCTGTTGGTCAGTAGGAAAACCAACCTGGTGTTTTTTAACGGTTTGAAAATTGGATTTTAGGGCCAGTTTTTAGATTATTTTTAGGAGTTTTTAAAGAGTATTTTAATGTGCTTTTAAACTTTTTTTAAAAAAAAATCTTTGTATTGCTTTATTTTCATTTGTTCATTGCCCCAAGAGCTTTTGTGGGAAAGTGATACAGAAATACTATGAATGAATGAAATAATGCTTCTATAGCTATTGACTAATTACTGACCAAAAAACAAAAAACAAAACTGAATTCTGAAATGTAGGATAAGTCCTCCTTTCCCCTTAATTATATAATTTATTCTGGATTTGCAGGTCATGGGATGAGATCAAAGTTCTATCTAGGTTACTAAAGACCTACTCACTGCAAATCTTATTTATCTATCCAGAGATTTCAGTGGGTACTGCCAATTTATTTTCAATAAAATATTTGCAAATATATGGACTAAGAACTTTTTTATTTCAACAGCAAAATTCCTAAGAAACAGAATTTTGTGTGTCCTTTTCCTTCATTGTTGTAGGTTCTCACACAAGTCTGGTTAGAACAAAGTTATTTTTGACATTTTCCCCTTTTCTCTGTTCACTTGAATTCACTGTAATTTCTTTTCTTTCTGGTTACAGATAGCCAATGACAAAATTGTTGCTTCAAATATGGTGACTGGCTTGCCAAAGCAGACCCCTGGCAGTAACGGTGACATTATTGTCCGCACTGGCAAGCTGTTGATTCCTGTAACTTGTGAATTCCCTCGCCACTACACCATCTCAGAGGGCTACATCCCAAACATTAAGAACTCACCACTGGAGATCATGGGCCACAACCAGGGTGTCTTCCCGTTTACTCTCGAGATATTCAAAGACAATGGGTTTGATGAATCCTACCGGGATACTCTCCCCACCCTTAAACTCCGAGATTCCTTGTATTTTGGGATCGAGCCTTTGGTGCATGTGAGTGGTTTGGAGACACTGGTGGAGAGTTGTTTTGCAACGCCGACATCCAAAGTTGATGAGGTCCTGAAGTACTACTTAATTCAAGATGGGCAAGTATTGTTGCGTTTCTTCTCACTGATCTGACATTCAAAGCCCAACACTTTTTTTTTTGTCTAGGACAAGCTGAAGCAAAGCATTTGAGGGTACAGAAAGTGCCAACTGTTTCCTGAGGCCCAATGGCTCTTGGCAGGAAGGGAAAGAATAGGTTGCCAGTCAGAAAACGTGCCAGCTGTCATGACTACCCAGGCAAAACTACTCACTTTATAAAAAAGGAACCAGAGGGAGCCATTGGGCAAGCAAATGGATGACTTACAATAGCATTTGCAGGGGGCATTCTCCTTGTAATTATAATGGTTGATAATTAATTTGGTGTCTGTAGTTAAGGCCGTGCGCTCTTCTCTGTAGGCCAGCTGGTAACCCACCATTCAAACGTATTTAACAAATTAGTAGAAGTGCAATCTTTAGTGGATGGTTTACTCAGTGGGTAGCTTGCTTGAGGCCAGAAATGAAGCACAGAACCTTTGTTCTTGCATAATATTTCTTTGTGGAATAAGCCCCATTGGCTGGAGTTGTGAATAGCTATATTGAACTGCTTTCAGACCACATCCTCATTATCTTTACTGTCTATATAACATTTCATCCTATCTGAAGATCATCCCCATCATAGCCATTGCCAAGGCCCAAGTTTCTTAGGAAAGTGAAAAAGGAGATGGCCATAGCACAATTTTCTGTTTTCTGGGATCAACTTTCTGGGAAAAATCTCAGTTCCCACAAATTAAAGTAAGGAGGACAGACACATAGAATCACAGATTTGGGAGAGACCACAAGGCCCATCCAGTTCAACCTCCTACCATGCATGAACATACAATAAAGCACTCCAAACAAATGCCCATCCTGCCCCTGTTTAAAAACCTCCAAAGAAAGAGACTCCATTGCACTCTGAGGCAGCGTACTCCACTGTTGAATACTTATTGCTAGTATTGCTACTTATGCAAAGATCTTGAGGCAGATCCTTCTGTTCACTTTTATTTTATCATATGTACCTAACGCCAAGCTGAATCTTTTGATACTCATGTTTAGGGTACCAAACAAAAGAATGGGGTATTAGCAGAAACAAATATCATGGTTGTGCTTGTAAGGGATTCTGGGGATTTTCCAGTCCAAACAGGTAGCACCATCAAGTTCTGGGAAACAGGCCCATTCCAAGTAGGTATTTGCCATCATTTTGAGTTTGCCCAAGCAAGCCAGCTCAACGATAGATGTAAACTATAAAACCTGTTATTTTCTCTCTCTCTGTTTCTCTCCTAGTCCATCTAGGTCAGTACTGTCAATTTTGACTGGCAGTAGCTGTCCTGGTATCCAAACCTGGGTATCCCTAGTTGTCCCACATCAAGAACTAACCAGACCTGCCCCTGCTTGGCTTCTGAACTCTGGGTGTGCTCATTTGGCTTAATCACAGAGTTGGAAGGGACTCCAAGGCCAATCTATTTCAGTTCTCTGCCAATGCAGGAATCCAGTTCTAAAGCACCCCTGAGAGATGATAATCTAACCTAATTTTTTTGAACCACCAATAAAGGACATTCCACCACCTTCTGAGGTAACCAGCAACTTTAACTGTCAGGAAGTTTTTCCTAATGCTTTGTCAGAACCTCCTTTGTTGTCATTTCAATCCATTGATTTGGGTCCCATTGTCAGGAGCAATTTTTTTAAAGCTTTCTTCATCTTCTTCATTACAGGCCTTTGAATGTTTAACATCTTAAATGTCTTCCTCTTGTAAAAGAAGCTCAGGATCAATTGCAGTGGCCACCAGGGACCACCCTTTAAACTTTTTTTGTTCAGCATCAAATAAGATATGCAAACCTAGGGGGAAAGTGGAAGAAGGGCAGAATTTCCAAAAGTGAGAGCATGTTTAAAACAATATGTATAGTAGCTTTTAAATGAATTGTTCCTGAACTAGTTAGTTAGTGCCAGTTTCACGACATTAAAACTAATCAGTGCTCAGCCCAAACACTACAGAATTTTGAGGGCCTTCTGTACCACTGGTTTATTCATGACCCTTTCACACTACACACTTATAGCATTGTGATTCCACTTTAATTGCCATAGTTCCATCCTATGGAATCCTGGGATTGACAATTTAGGAGAACATTCAGGATAGCCAACATCATGTTTTCTGCTGCTCCAGAGACTAGAATATGGAACAATGGATGCAAACTGCAGGAAAAGAGAACTTCCTGACAGTAAGGGCTGTTTAATAATTAATAATAATAATAATAATAATAATAATAATAATAATAATTTATAACCCGCTCCTCTGTTTCAACAATTGGAGCGGGTTACAACAGGAATAAAATACACAACCTAAAAACAATCCAGTCATCTGCTATCCAACGTCCCACCCCTTAAAACTGAATTAAACTAAGCAATAGTTAGAACCAGCGAAAAGATTGAACACACAGTAGACACACTCCCTCAGAGTGTAGTGGAGTCTCCTTCCTTGGAGATCTTTAATCAAAGGCTGGATGGCCATCTGTCGGGGATGCTTTGATTGGGAGTTCCTGCATGGTAGGGGGTTGGACTGGATGGCCCTTGTGGTCTCTTCCAACTCTATGATTCTATGATTGTATCACCTATTGACAATGATGCGTGGGTGTTTTTGTGTGGGTTCAAGTTGCCCATCAACTTATGGTGACCCCATGAATTTCATAGGATTTTCTTGGGCAAGAAATACTCAGAGGTGGTTTTGCCAGACTAACCAGAGCTGACCCTTCTTAGTTTACAAACTCAGATGGGATCTGATGCCTTTAGGGTATTTAGGCCCTGCACATTGAAAACAATAAAAGCAATTCTTCATACTAACAAACCTTGATGTTGTCATGCGGCATTTGAATAGGAGCTTTCCTGCCTCTTTTATCCTGTAGAGGGCATCTAGGCACTGCAAAATGGGGGCTAGGTGTGGTGGAATAGACTTCAATATGCACGGGTTTGCCAATGTCACATGGTTAGCCTTTCTACCATGAAAACTATATTTTCAAAACTTGCAAATGCCTAACAGAGATAGCCCAACAAGTGTAGGCTACGATCCTTTACAAACTTAAAATCTGAGTAGATGTGTTGTGAGTAAGGTCTGAGTAGATGTGTTTAGGACTGAACTGTGAACGGATCAGACTTTTTTTGTCAGACTAAAACCAGAACAATTTTATATCCAAGCAATTTGGTACAAACGAGGGTGGGATAAGAAGCTATGGAATCACAAAAATTACTTTGGAGGACCTTGTGTGGCCCTCCGTCTGCAAGTTTGCCACCCTTATGTTAGCTGGACCAGTACATCTATTAGAGACATCAAACTTTCAATTAGATATGAAATGATGTTGCCCACTAGGGTTTGGTGAACTTTCTGGTTCGGCCACCTATTAGTAACTGCAACTGTTAAAAAAAGGGGGGGGGGGAATCAGTCAGCTGGCAAGTCACAAACCTGAGATATCTTGGGAGATGGATTTCATAAAAGTAAGGGATGGACATACATTAGGTGAGGTGGCCTACAAATTCCAGAAGCCTGTTCAGAAGCTTATCATGAAAGGGAACACTGTCAGTATATAATCCTAGTCCCAACTGATTTATTTCATTTTTACTCATTCCATCATTCCTCCTGGAGTGGTCCAGCTGTTTGGATACCATTAAATCAGTTTGCACGCTCTGAGACAGCCAACAGTATAAGAGATTTACAGGGTGACAAAGTGAGGCAGACATTAAATCAATTCAGACAGGTGTTGAAAGGAAAGAAGAGATTGGAAATGAACAGATGATGCCCCAAGTAGCCTCTTCCCAATAAGAGATAAAAAGTGCTCTGATAATGCAAATATTATATATTAATGTATACATGACAAGAGTACTCTGATATGCAAATATTATATATTAATGTATACATGAAAAATATTATATATTAATGCATACATGCCTCATCCCACATAAAACCATTAGGTGGCCCCGTTCTTTTCATTACCTTTCAGTGTCTTATTATGCTAGGATGTTCTGAATAGGCAGCAACTTACACCACATAACTAACATGGATGTCTGGATATGGTTTGTGAGGTGGGGGAGGAAGATTACTGTATTTCTTTCTTGGCCTGCTCCAGGCATCCACTATGGGTTTAGCCATTTCACAGCTGGACTGGGGCTCAAACATTGGAGCAGTATGGCCCGAAACAGCCATAAATAGCACATATATTTGGCATAGATTCAGAGGAGATTTGTTTTGCGTGTTGGCTGCAAACCCCCATGTTGTGTTTCAGCGCATATTTTTGTATGGTGGCAAGAATCTGGGGTCTGTTACTCAAAACAGCCTGTATCCAACATAGATGTTGGTATAGTTTTCAAGAGGATATGAGACTGAGGTGCGTGTGTGTGTGTTCAAAGTTAAAATACCAAGTGTAATCCAGAGCAGTCTAGTGTTGTTAGCATTTTAGCCAGGGACTTGGAAGATCCAGGTTATGTTCCCCACTGAGCCAAGAAACTGAATGATGACCTTGTATCAGTCATACCCTCTCCACCTGATCTACCTTGTGTGAAAATAAAGCAGGGAGTACGTATCAAGAGAGTTTATCACATGGGAGGAATTTCTCTCAATTGCGAATGGAGCCAATTTGCAATTATGTGAATTCGCTAGTTTAGCGAATGTATGTGAAATCTGATTGCATTCGGAATGCGTTCAGAATGACTTCCCACTGCCCAAAAATGACTCCCCATTGCCTGAAATTGCATGAGATTCTCTAATACGCAATTATGTGAAACCCCATGATTGCATTCAGAATTACTTCCCATTGCCCGAAATTGCGCGAGATACACTCATTCACAATAACGTGAAACCCCATGATTGCGTTCGGATTGCCATTGCATTATACCCCCAAATTCCGTCGTATGATAAACTCCTATGTCTTCATAACTGCTTGGAGGAATAGTGGCATAACTAACAATAAAAAGTTGTAACTAACAAATAAATAATCCACACCTTAGATTAGAGGCTAGAAATGACATGTTACATGTAATGAGCTACCTTGGGAACTAGTTACTTTTTCCAGTAAGCAGGGTTTTTTGTTTTTAATGGCTGGGGCTGTAATTGACTACTTTCCAGTGTAAAGGGATTCAGGTGAAGACCACGGCCTGTTTCTGTGAAAAGGCAGATACTTGGGGAGCAGTGGTGTCACCTGGAGCAGTCCGCACCCCCCTAGTAATGCCTCTACAAGATAGTCCAGGCAGAAGAGTCAAATCACAATTGTGATGATCAGGGGAGATCAGATATAATTTTCCTGTATTTTTGTTGACCAATATTAACATTAACATCAAGGTGCTAGCAATGAGTTACTTTTTTAAAAGCAGTGAGTTACTTTCTGGAATGCAGTAAGAGTAACAAGTGTTACCAAACACCTGTTGGTTGATAAGAATAAAGAGTAGCATGACTAGTACCGTAACAGTCTAATTCCGTTCCAGATGTCAGAGTAACTGTTTGTTGTTCCCATTTAAAAGTCGGTCCATGTCTTGAAAAGGTTGTTGTTATTATGTTTCTGACTTATATCATACCTAAAGTCAACCTGTCATGAGGATTTTTTTGCAAGATTTTTTCAGAGGAAGTTTGCTGTTGTCTTCCTTTGAGGATGAGAGCATTTGACTTGCCCAGTGTCTCCCAGTGGGTTTCTAGCTGATCTCTTAACCCATAGCCGCAAAGGCTTGTGGCACCTTAAACACTAGCAAATTTATTGTGATGTAAACCCTGGATAACAGAAGAATATCCATCTCAGCAATATATTTTTCCCTGCCTAGGTGTATCTGCAACAACAACATTCTTTGGATCAGGATCAAGGATCAGGCAGTGGGATAGTTTAGTACTAACACATTTAGTACTAACCTTTCTTTCCTCTCATGTCTTGGATAAACAATTCATAAGCTGTTTATTCCAAAAGTCCAAGTATTAAGGACAATTATGTCCAGGAGAAGAGTACAAAAGTTCATGTGACTTTTGCCTTCCCTTTTCCACTTTACTACATTTTATAATATTCAAAGTCCACATTCCTGAGATTAGATTGTTGGAGAGAAATGTCCTAGGCTGTGTTACAATTCACCACAAAACCAGATGTTTTTCTCTCTGAAAAGACTAGTTGGTGAAAAATAACAACATCTTTCCATTAATCTCCAGTTATGGCATTTTTATCTCTTTTGCATCTTATTTCTTAAAAAGAGGGTTTTTTTGTTTTTGTTTGGGGGGGGGGTGTTTGCAATGTTCACTCTACTTTCTTTAAACCAAACACGTTAATTTAAATTCTCTTTTAAATAGACTAAGAATCAGAGAATCAGAGACCTCACTTTGTTTACTGAGATTGAAATGAATTTTTCCTTTAAAAATATGATTTCTTGAATCATTCATCTGTTGAAAGAATACATTCCAAATTCCAATACAATCTCAGGTTTGAAATTAGTGATACTAGGTAAGAAAGAGGCAGAAATACCGGTAGCTGTTGGGAGAGTGTTAGACTGAAGATCTTAAAGGCCCCTGGTTGAATCCCAGGTTTCAGCAAGTGATGTTTTCTTCCAGATTTTTTGAGATCCAACATGGTATAGTGGTTTAAACATTGGACTAAGACTCTGGAGATTAGGGTTTGATTATCTGCTCTACCATGGAACCCCCTGATGAGTCACATTCTCAGCTCCAGAAAACCCCATGATGAGATTGCCCTTACGGTCGCCATAAATCAGAAATTACTTGAAGGCACACAACGGCAACAAAGATAAGCGAGCCAAATGTGGCTGAACAAGGATGTTGATTTCCAAAGCAAGCAGTCTAGTTGTCTGTTGCAAGCAGATTTTTTTTCCTGGGTTTTGAAAGAATAAAATAGGCTATCCCTGGCTATATGTCATCTCTAATTTCCAGTAGTGTCATTGTCAATTTTGAAGTACAAGATTTCACTAGGACAGTCTCTATATTAAACATTCCAATAGTAATGCTATTGTGTAATTGTGCATTTGTAATTATGCAATTACAGCTTCCTATTTTTTTAATTTTAAAAAAAACCACCACTCATGAAGCAGGAGGCAGAGCAAACAGGATGGTGTAAATGCTACTGTTCTGTTTCAAGTATGAGATAGAAAACACCACCAAATAGAATGGAGGTGGGAAAGAGTGTATTGTCATTCTGCTATCTTTCTGAGTATAGGAGAAGTGATAAGCACCAACATCTCAAAGCATTGACAGTGTAAGCAAGTAAAAACTCTTTTTATTCCAACAGGCCTTTGAGAATGGCTTTTTCATGGGAATCAGGCCTTGCATAATGTGCTGCTGCTGTTGTTGTTGCCATTGTTTTGATTTGTCTTAACTCGTTTTAAGTTTTATGATATGGTTTAATTGCTTTTTAACTTCAATATGCTATCAGTTTTTAACTGTTGGTTTTAACTCTTCTAATCCACCTTGCATTCCAAATTGGGCAAAAGGTGAGGTGGTGGTGGTGATGCTGCTGCTGCTTCTGCTGATAATCTTGCCTGGAATTCATTATTGCAGTTACAGATGTGTAATTAGAGAACCAGTGTGATGTACTGATTTGCACCTGAGGACTCTTTCAAACGGGAGGAATTTCTCCCAACTCCGAATGGAGCCAAGTTGGATTCATGTAAATTCGCTTGTTTAGCGAATTTACATGAACCCCTGCTCCGTTCGGAATTACTTCCCATTACCCAAAAATAACCCCCTCCTGCCCGAATTTGCATGCGAAGCTTTAATTCGCAATAACGTAAAACCCATGATTGCATTCGAATTGACCTTAAATTATACTTCCAATTTAGCCTCGTATGAAAGAGTCCTGAGATGCACCTGAATTAGCTTGGTATTGTCTGTATAGCTCTGTCCAAAAAGGTTGAACAGAGGATAACCTTAATTGCCATTTGTTGTCTATCATGAGGACTCTGTGTACGTGTGCAGAGGGATAAGTTACATGTGTGCTGAGAAGGATCCTTGCTGCTTTGGACTTTTAAAATTCTGGGCTTTTTTAAATTCTGGAAGGATCATCTACTAGTTCCCCTCCCCATTCTCTTTCTCGGATGACTTGCCAGCATGGTGAAACGTAATGACCAGAGAGCCAACCTCCCTGCCCTTTTCTTGATGGCATGTTGTTGGATTTTTCCACCACATCTGTGAAACCCATTAACATGTCTCCTTCTCTTTCTTCAGCTGCGTGTCTGATGAGTCTGTGAAGCAATACACATCGAAGGATCATCTTGCTAAGCACTTCCAGGTCCCGGTGTTCAAATTTGTGGGAAAGGACAACAGGGTGAGCAAAACTAGAGAGCAGCTGACTCTTTACAGTAGACCATCAAAACATTACTCTTTTTTATCAGCAATGTGTGGAGAAATGTGGGTCTTTTGTCACTTTCTGTGTGTGTGGGGGGGGGGAGGGAAGTGGAAATCAAAGGTGCATTGTCTTGTCTTGTCCACTTTTTACTCAAAACCAGTTCTTGAAAGTGGCTACCAAATGACCAAACCCTAATTTCAGAGCCTCTTTCATTAACAGGGGATGCATCAGCACTGCAGAAATAATCCAGTTTGATACTACTTGAACTGCCAAGGCTCAGTCCTATGGACTTCCGGGAATTGTACTTTGTTGTGGCACCAGAATTCTCCGACAGAGAAGGCTAAATGTCTCACAAAACTACAGTTTCCAAAATTCCATAGCATTGAGCCACAGCAGTTAAAGTGGTGTCAAAGTGGTTTATTTCTGCAGTGCAGATGGAGCCAGGATGAGGAAAACAGCACTTCAGGCTTCATCTGCACTACAGAAATAATCCATATTGACACTACCTTAACTGCTGTAGCTCAATAGCTCAATGCTATGGAATTCTGGGATCTGTAGTTTAACACCAGAGCACTGTGATAGAGAAGGCTAAATGTATTCCAAAAGCTCCCTAAATTCCCAGAATTCCATAGCACTGAGTCATGGCAGTTAAAGAGCTGACGACTTGGATTATTTCTGTAGGGCGGATGCAACCTTAGAGAGTCTGGCCCTAAAGCCTGCATACTTCTCTTTTCTCCTCTCCTCTTATTCTCTCTTACAAATATGATGTACTTGCATTGAATGAATATGTGTCTGCTTCCATAGATGATCTAATATTGTTTATATTGCTTTTCCTCTAATTTTTGTGTTCACCCTCTTGCCCAGCCACCAGTTTCTTTTCTCTTTTGACTCCTCTAGTTCATATTTTTTTATCTATTAGTTAATTTAAAATATTTATAGGCTGCTCTTCAGCAATGATCTCAGAGCAGCATCCAAGGAAATGATAAAAACCACCCCAAAGACAATGAATCATCAAAATTAGAATAAACTACGACCCAGAAGAGCAATAGCACGAGTTAAAACGGTGGCATAAAACCTTGAAAGTCTTGAAATTTTTAAAAAGGGTTTTGAAAGATGCCATTGATGGATGCCACCAGGCATGACTCTCAGGAGAAGAAATTTCAGAGATTAGTTGGCCTTATTTCAATTTGCTGCAGACTGAGTTCAAAGTGCAAAAATAGTTTGCACTCGGTTCAGTGGATGGAGAGGAGGCGGCAGAGTCATCCTTTTCCCAGTAGAATCAGGCATGATCCAACTGCTGCAACTTCTCCTAGCTCTCTTAGTTCTTCCTCATTAATAACGTCTGCCATCCTGACCACACTTGGATGTGGCTTTGTGTCTCACACACACCTGTTCTCATCTGTGAAAGTTTGGAGGGAATGATGGTGCCTGCCCTTATTAACCACATAGTCAAAAAGAGTGCAGATTCATCCCGAGAACCCGTTTATACCACATATTTGTGTCTAAAATGCAAAAATCCCAAGGGCTCCTGAGAAAGAGAGAAATCAATTTGAATCCTTTAGTCTCCTGTGGATATGCTCTCATTCATCCAGGAAAAGACAAAACAGCTTTGCTAAGCATAATTACTGTTCAAGCGTAGAAACTGAAGACAATGCAATCTATGCAAATGATTGATACTCCCAGCAGTCTTAAGGAATGTAGTAATGACTGTTGCCGCTTTAAAAACTGCTTACAGTTTTTGGTTTTCAGCCATCTTGATCAAAACATGGTCTGGCTGTTTTGTTTTCCCCACAAAATTTCAGTTTCAATGCTGAGTAGTTCTTCTTACTACATGGAAGTTGAATGTATATATTCAGTAGGCCTGTCAGTTTGAAGTGGAGTTCCCTGCTGGATCAATACCTGATCCATATGATTTTGTTATCACTTTGTTAAGCTAGATATTCATTACTGGGGAAAATACACTGAAGGGAGTGAAGAACCTTTTCCATTGTCGTCACAAGAACTGGAGCCAAGGCAGAATCAGTACAGTTGTGTCAAGTTCCAAGCGGAAGGGGTTGCTTTTTCCAATTTTAGTGTCCAGTGTGGAATACATAGATGTCAGTTTATCCCATCAGAATCCTATGGAACATATGTACTTGAGAGGCAAAACCAAGATGGTTTTATTACCTCTGACTCTATCTCAAGGACCAGCTCAAAACATTCTGCTTCCTAAAGCAAAATACAAAATGGTGGCCCATTCCTGCCTACCCCTTCCACATAGAGGACTCTTTCAGACGTCAGGAATTGGAAGTATAATCTAGGGTCAATCCAAACGCAATCATAGGGTTTGACGTTATTGCGAATTAAAGCTTCGCACGCAATTTCAGGCAAAAGGGAAGTCAATTCGAACGCAATCATGGGTTTCATGTTATTGCGAATTAAAGCTTCGCATGCAATTTTGGGCAAAGAGGGGTCATTTTCGGGAAATGGAACGTTACTCCGAATGCAATGGGGATTCCCGTGAATTTGCTAAACAAGCGAATTTACAGGAATTTGCATTGGCTCCATTCAAAGTTTGGGAGAAATTCCTCCCGTGTGAAAGAGTTCCAGAAGCTTATTGGACCAGCTGTTCAATCTTGTTTTGATAGTGGAAGAGGCACAGTCTTTTCCTGAGCTCAGCAGGCCGGCTTGGGAAACACAGTATAGGCATTTGCTACCTCATTCTGCCTAATGGTAGGTCTGGCTCTGATATGGGTCCAACCTCATCTGCTTGAATTGCTCCCTTAAACTAGTGAATCCTGGCATCTAGGTCTAGAGCTTCAAAGAAGAAGGGCACAACACATTTAACACAGCCTCTGTGACACTTAATATGTATGTTTTTAATATATTCAGGAAGTATTCTTGCACTGCCATGTCCTCGTATGTGGGGTGACAGATGAGAGGTCTCGTTGTGCACAAGGTTGCCGCAGACGGATGCGCAGATGGGCTGAGACCGAGGAAGAGGAACCTGGGCACTTGGATAATCACATCCTGACAGGGGGTCCAATTAGAATTGATGTAGAAGAGTAGTTCTGTCTTGTGAACATGCCGTCCATCCCACAGACACTGGCTCCTATTCTTCTTTGAACAGTGACAACAATCACAGTTTGACAAAATTCATGTAACTATTGTGGTTTGTTTGTTTGTTTGTTTTTGCTGTTGAAAGCCTGTCATCCACTTTGCTGAGGTCAAAAGAGATGCGGTCTGCATCCAAATGCTATTGGGTGGTAACAATGGTTTTAAATGATTACAATTACAAAAGCAAAATGGTACCCACTTCTGTTAGAAATGATTTATTCAAAGAACATCCAGAATATTTCGATAATCAAAGTTCTATATAAATAGCAGTTCTGAGATTTACAAGGCTTATACTGAGATGAGGGATGTCAGTGGGGTCTCTTTCATGCTAATACACTTTGATGTCATTTTGACATGGTTACGTCTTATGGAATTCTGGGATTTGTAGTTTTCTGGTGTTAGGATTTGCTTCCAGAGTGTTCTTCTTCTTTTTGTTGTTGTTGTTCATCTTCAAATCATTTCTGACTTATGGAGACCCTAAAGCAGTTCTCCATAGGGTCAACATCAATTGGAAGCAACTTGAAGGTACACAACAAAAAGAAAACTCTGGCAGACAATCCTAACTACATCAGAAAACTACAAATCCTACAATTCCATAGGATACAGCCTTGGCAAGTTAAAGGAGAATTATGGCACTACTGTTGTGTTGTGTGAAAGAGGTCCTAATTAAGGGACATTAGTTAGAGTTACCCACAAATGGAAAAATTGTGTCCCATCCAAATGCTTCACCGTTGCCCATGATGGCTAGGAGAGATGTTTATAACTGGAGTTCAAGAACATCTGGAAGGCAACTGTCTCCCCAGCCCTACAATATACTGTACCACCAGCTTAAACTGGCACTTTATCATGTGTTAAGTGCTGATATCAACACAACTTGTTTGGGTAGATCTAGACATTGTGAACCACTTGTTTCAATAGAAAAGTTCCTCTTTTTTTGGACTTCAACTTAACAGAAATCTGGAAACTGCAGTGGAAAAAATAAACTTTTCTAAGTCTGTATTTCAACTGATGGCAAGATTAGACATCACAAAGAAATCTTCCAAGAGTGAGGTGAGCCAGGGGCACAGTCATTTGCAATCCAGAGAATTGCTGAGACCTTCTATAACATCACATTTACATGCACATATCCAAATGTCAGCATGGCTGACTTCACCTTGCCTGTAAAAGATGGCTGTGTAACCACTGAAGCTGACAAGATGGCTCTGAGTTACCAAATTTACTGAAGAGGAAACAGTGACATTTAGTTCTTATTCCTTCTTTAGTATTTTTTTAAATAGTTTGAGGCTGAATTTGGAAATCTACCAGGACATTCCTGATTTTAAACTGTGTCTTACTCTGTTCCCTAGAAGTTGCACTTTCTCTCTAAAATTTGGGGGATCCTTGAGAAAGGAGTAGATGTAAGCCCAGTTTGCAGTCTTTCTCAGCAATAATTCAAGATATGTACAGTATGCATCCAATGTATATTATCTATACTGTATGTGTATGGGGGGGGGGTGTTGTGTTTAGAAACAAGTGCTGATGGTTACAGTGATTAAAATGACAACTATTTTAGCTTGCCAAATATGTGTTGGTACCATGCATTGTACCATGGATTGTACCAGACAAGTTTTGATATCCTTCTGGCGTTCCTTTTAACCCATTCTTGGTTCACAGAGCATTTAGCTTGTGCAATTTATTATTATTATTATTATTTGATCAGCTAGCTGTTGTTCTGTTGTTATGCACAATTATAGTGAGCAGTTAAAAATGATGGTGACAGGGTAGCAAACTGAAGAACCTAGCAAGCTTTCCTCTTGAGGGAGGGTACACAGATCTCAGAATACCAGGCCATGTGGAAACAGGGGGAAATGTGCTTTAGTTCTGGGGTCATGGGGAAGAATCAAAGACGCAAGGCAAGTATAGTGTAATAGTGTATTCAGACAATGAAGGCACTATTACGGCAATGCAAGACCTTGGAGAGTTTCAGAAAATCACGAGTTCAGTAATGAGGGTTAGTAGCAGCAGGTTATGCTTTGAAAAGGAATTCCAGTGCTTTTTAACAAACAAAAAATCACAAACAAAGTGGGCAAAATGTGAGTGATATTTCCGTTTAGGACAATGACAATTTGATAAAAACCAAAAGTACAAAGGCTGTAATCTACGAGTCTAAGGGATACATTTTGGAAGAATAGTGTTTTTAAAAATATATATAGTTATACCACCTGAAGTTGTAAAATAATAGTAATTCTAAGTAGCTAGAATTGACCTTCAAAAACGTTATTGGCAATCTCTAATGCTGTTTTGAACTATATATGTAATTTAATAAAAGTTAGTTTTAAAACTGCCTGCAAGTTAAACTTTACTCACATTCAGTATAACATTCTTTCTTATTGGTTTTGGGGGTACATAATGTGGTTTTTAAAAGTGATTTTATGTCTTCATTGGAAATAAAATTAATGACCATTTTAAGACTAATACAGAGTGCACACTTGTCTTTCTTCCTTTTTCGCTGCAAAGGAAAATTTCCCAAATTTCACATTCTGTGTCCTGTTAAGCAGTCCTGTGATCCCAAATTGTTTTTCCACTAGTGTGGGGTGGCTCTGCAGCATTTGAAAAACTATAGCAGAGGCAAGTCCCTGAAGGAAAGTGGTAGGTTTGTGGCGCACAGACTTGTTGCAGAGATTATCAACACTGTCATCCCACAGTGTCTGTATCCTTTGTTATGTCTACACATCTCAGTTGGTCTCCATGGAGGGTTGGCATTAAGCCAAGCAGGTTGCTCTAGGAAGGTGATAAAAGTCATCAAATGGAACAAACAAGGGTGTCAGGCTGAGACATCTTCCCACTTTCCATTCCGATCCCAATCTTACTTTACAAGCTGCAAATTAATGCATTTCTGGTAGCAGTCAACCACACCCTGAATTTCACAGTTGTCAAAATTGCACCTGTTTTGAGGACAGAAGGCTGAACCTCTTCTAACTTCTGGCCATGAAAAGCCAGAGCTGTCACTGTCAGGGAGCGTGATGCTCACCTCACAATTCATCGCGTTCCTCTTCATTACAAATGCAGGCACTTCTTTGGCTGTTCATGAAGGGACGGCAGCCCAGAGTCCTGACTGTTCTGAATACCGTATCAGCTACTGATTCACAGGCTGTAGCAAAAGAGAAGCAATCACATATTTTCACTATAGTCTTCTCAATTCTTTGTTAGTATTTTTATATATGCAGATTGAGTCTCCTTTATCTGAAATGCTTGGGACCAAAAGTGTTTGGGTTTTTTTTCTGGAATTTAGAATATATGCATACAGTGTGCATAATAAGATGTCTTGGAGATGAGACCCAAGTGTAAACGGGAAATTCATTTACGTTTCGTATACACCTTATACACATAGCCTGAAGATAATTTCATACACAATATTTTGAAAATAATTTTGTGCATGAAACAAAGTTTGTATGCATTGAACCATTAGAAAGGAAAGTATAATTTATTTTAATTATAATAAATGTTTTAAAAAGAAAGGAAAGGTGTTGCTATTTCAGCCACCCATGTGGACAATTTTGGATGCTGGAATTTCAGAAAAAAGACATTCAACCTGTATATCCTACTTTTCTCCCAGAACTAGGACTCAAGGCAGCTTGCAACAATTAAAAACAAGTGCTAATGTTTGTCCTGCTCATCTGTAGACAAAACAAGTGATAGTCCATAGACTGCTTCATAACTGGCCATGTCAAAGGGGGCTGGGTCAGCCCTCTTATCTGCTCACAAGGAAGTATTCAATCCCATGCCCCCTAAAACAGGAGCAAATGAAACTATAATATCCAAGAAGCAAGAGGCTTATCAACCCCTTGCACTTATTTTTTGGCCTGGGGAACTTGGCAGCTATAACACTTAAAAGAAAATGGAGAGGACAAATTAATTTCTTTATTTACAAATCTAGTGTACAAGCCCATGTAATTGTTTACTGCAATATTTTCTTTGCTGTACAGGACCAATAAATTGGCCAGAGATAGATGTTCTGCTAAGAGATCACTGCATGTAGTCTGAAATACAGAGGGAGCACTATTCCTGCCTCTTCCTGATGGCAACCTGATTGTAAAAGGCATTGCATTTAGAATACATGCTAGGTTATGCCCTGAGCAATAACTTACTGAGCCTCCACATTATTGCTCTATAGGTGCATGCAAACATACATGTATAGATACATAACTTTAGCCACAATTGTTCAAATGGGCAATATTCAGTTCCCAGAAAATCAGTTTAACTGGCCACAGAAATCAGCTGTAAACAATACTGATGGGCTAGAACCACGCTGGAGTCATTTTGTCATCCATTTCCTTTGAGCTGCAGTTTTCCTGCTTTTATATCCTGCTGACTTTCTATAATATAATACTCACAGTATACTCAGCCAAAGACTACTTCATGTCAGATCAGTAGTCTTATTGTAAGAATGATAGCAGTAGTAGAACAATTGGTGACCTTGAGCACGTCATACGCTCTCAAGCCTAAGAAGAAAGCAATGCCAAACCTCTTCTCAATAAATCTTGCCAAGGAATCCCTACGATAGTGTTGCTATGTATTGGACTAGTTGTCATAGCAGTTGTCATAGTAGTAGTGCCTGAAGATATTGTTTATCACAGCTCAGTCCGCCCAAGGCAAAATGCAAAAGATACAAACATTCTGAAGGACCAAATTACATGTGAAACAATATAGGTTTGGATGTCTACCTGTAATTCAGTAGGGACAGAGCCAGCCTGACTTGCTTTGGTAGGGAGTTCTACAACCTACAACCTACTCTTGTTTATTATAGAAAAGGCTTTATTTTGTGTACTCACTAGCCTAGTTTTTCAAGGGGATGGGAAATACAACAAGGCTTATGCCAAAAAGCCCAAATATGAGGCAGGTTCATGTGGGAAGACGTGGCTTTTCAGACCATATCACACTGTAGTCTATTGCTTCCTCTCTTACCGAGAGTCAACACAGTTTGATGTGATACACAAGATCCATGATGAGGTTCTCTTATTGGTTTTTCATTATTCATTCATATTTGCTGAAAGCAGATCCACTGTGTGCCTTTGTGTGTACATATGATTGAAAGAGAGAAGAGTTGAGTGTGTTTATGGGACTGCAGCATTAAGAAAGATAATTCTAGCCATTGTCCCCAAGCCTTTTCCCCCATTTAAAACTTCCTAAGCCTTAGACATGCTTTGTTGTTGATGTTGTTTGTCATTGTTGTGCACCTTCAAGTCATTTCTGACTTATGCTGATCCTATGGTGAAACTATCATTGGGTTTTCTGAGTGTGTAGCTAACCCAAGCTCACCCAGTGGGTTTCCATAGCCAAGCTGGGAATCAAACCCTAATCTCCAGCCTAATCTCCTGGCTTTCCTTAGGTGTGTTTTGTTGTTGTTGTTGTTGTTTGCCTTCAAGTCATTTCCCAACTTATGGCAACCCTAAAGTGACCCTATCATGGGGTTTTCTTGGTAAGATTTGTTCGGAGGAGGCTTTCCATAGCCTTCCCCTGAGGCTGGGTTTCCATGGCTGAGCTGGAATTTGAACCCTGATCTCCATAGTCATAGTCCAGTGCTCAAACCACTACACCATATTGACTCATGCTACCGGCATGTATTTTCATATTTTAGGAAAGTGATATTACGGCCCTCTCTACCTCCCCAAAAAGTAAAGCTCTGCATATTTTGTGTGAGACCAATTCAGAGTCAATTGTAATTAGGAAAATGGTGCAAAAGAAAACAACCCCTTTTTTCTTTCAGCGTGGCTCAGTTCTTACTCTCCCTTTTGCTTTTAATCTGAAGGAGAAAGGGGGAGAAATATTCTGATTTGGGATCTTCTTTACTTTACTTATGATGAGCCTTAATTGATAATGGGCTTGTGCTTATCTCCTTAAAACCACCAAGCTAGGGTATATTTCCTCCCACTCTTCCTGTTCTTTGTTCCTGCAATGATATGTGAAGAATAACCTCTTCTTTTTTGCTGTGCTGTCTTAATTCCTCATGCTGTAGCCCATATTTATAACTATAATCATTTTTATTAACTATTAGAACTATTGTGGGGAAGGATCTTTTGGCAATACGATTATAAAATATACAGTCCTATAAAGTGGTATGGCACTTCATATGAGGGAGAGAGAACATCTTCTACCAGAGAAATACTTAAAAGTCAGACAAGAAAGAAGAGAGTAATTCCTTGGAAAGAACATGAACTCAGAGACTGAGAAATCTGTGCCTCAAGGGCTGACTTTGAAAAGCAAATCTGCGATAAAATACAGTGTAAGGGGATAAACGGCTCACAATTAAGGAAAGGGATTACTGGATTATTTTTTTTTTCATATTAAAGTAAATATAAGCATAGAGCCCTTGTGATGATGGCAGCACAAATTTTCAAAACTATTCAATTAAGGCTTTTTTTAAGTCTTCCTTTTTATCCCTATAGAAATATGAAAGACTAAACTAAATGTAGCTATCCATGGCAATCTATCATTCATGCAATATAAGTGTAAATCTTATTAATTTTCATATTCAATCTCTTATAATAGTGCTTCTCAGAACTTGGTCCTCCAGATATCTGGGATTTCAGCTTTCAGAATTCATGACCATTGGCCTTGCTGGCTGGGACCTCTGGGAGCTGAAGTCCAAAACATCTAAAGTTTCAGAAGCACTGCCTTAGGGTGCATCTATATAGACCAAATAAAACAAGAAAAATCTCACCTAGTTTTCACAGTGAACTATCCAGACAATTCATTCAAACCATATCACACCACTGTTTCCTCTCCTACTGAGAGTCAAAGTAGTTTGATGTGACATAGAAGATCCATGATGAGGATCTCTTATGAGTTTTTCATTATTTATTTATGTTTTGCTGCATAAGACAACTGGGTCTGACTCCAAGCCTTTTCATCATCTCAGGGCTTTTATCTAGAGAAAGTGGGGATTTATTCCAGTTTTAAGTGGAAAATCTTGATATGTGTGTGTGTGTGTATGTGGACTGTGCTATAAATACCAGAGTACTTATGCCATTGTGTGGCTGGGGGAAAGGGGGACTCAGAAATATGTACATTCTCATGCATGGAGAGAGAAGAAACTTGGAGCAGCCACAACCGTGTGGTCACACATACTGTGATTTATTGGACCAAGGTGTCTTTGAAAGGGAAAACTGTGTGGACAGTTCTCCTGAAGTCTCCTCAGTGTATGTTGTGATCATGTAGACAAGCCCATAGTCACTATGGATCTGGGTAACCCATAGGTCAGATGAATTTTCCTGTCAGTGTAGATGTGCTCAGAAGGCCATACTCCAAAGAACTGTCCAGTCCATCTGCCTTGGTCCAGGCCTCAGAGGGAGAGAAGAATCTTTGGACCTGATCCCCTTCCCCACCACCATTCCCTTCTCCTTTTGTGTCATGTCTTCTTATATTGTAAGCCTGAAGACAGGGAACCATCTAATTAAAAAGATTATATATACAGCGCTGTGTATATTTACAGCGCTATATAAATAAAGGTTAATAATAATAATAATAATAATAATAATAATGCTAGATGCTTTTGCATGTATAACAAGATTATTTTAAAAAGATAGACTGACATAACGCATTAAGTTAATGCAATATGTAGGAGAGGGATGGAGGGAGACCTGTGCTGGTGTGAGCTGCTGTTTAAAAAGCCAAAGTTCAGCGGAACACAAGAAGAAAAGGGCATAATTCTTTGACTCATGGCTACATAGTGGAAATTAACTGTGGGCTTCTGTCTGATATTATCTTGGTCCTCTTGCATCTGGTCAGTTACTCACAACTAAAGTAGGCCTTTTCAACCAGCTATCAAATGGTGAGTCAACAAGTAGGTAAACCCCATCAATTGAATGGGTCTAGCCAGGACTAGAACTTAGGCCCCTTGTGTGTAACCCGCTCTTATTGGATACAGAGGAGAGGGCTATAAATAAAACATTATTATTATTATTATTATTATTATTATTATTATTATTATGTTAGCCATATTGAAATAAAACCTGTTCATTCCAAAAAGAATAGATGGACAATTTTTTTGTGTGTTCTTCTGGCCAGCTGTTGCAAATCAGCTGTAGATTGAGCTCTGAGAATAGGAGATGCTGAAGCTCATTGCTATAATATATGCTTGTCAGATATAAAAACCAAGAAGGAAATGCCAGGCATGGCTAGGTAGGGCGGACAGTGTCTTGTCTTAATGCCATTGTCAAATCAATACAGGCAATATTGAGCTAGATGGACTAATGTTTTGTCTTAGTTCTCAGGTTCCATTTCATTTGCATTACACTGTATGATATTTCATTAGGAAAGTCCCTTACAGATCATTAACCAAATGATTTCTTTTGATATTGTAGTAGTTTAATTCCCTGTTAACTGTCTTTTTTTGTTAAGTTTTTAATTGTACTGTATTTGTAGACTGTATGCCGCTTTGAATCCAAGTTTTTTGGGGGAAAGTGGGGTACAAATAAATATAATAATTATTATTATAATTATAGCAGTAGCATCACAGGGGGGTGGGGTGCAGAACACACTGGGTGACATCCCAGAGGAAGGGTAACACCCAGTTTATTTATTTTTATTTTATTTAGAGTATTTATACCCTGTTGTCCACCCACAAAGGCTCTCAAAGCAGTTTACAGATTGTTACAGTAGGCCCTTGTTATCCGCTGGGGTTTGGTTCTAGGGCCCCCCATGGATAACAAAATCCGTGGATGCTCAAGTCCAATGGAAAAGGAAAATGGTGTCTCTTATATAAAATGAAAACTCAGGGTTTGCTATTTGGAAATTATTATTTTAAAAAAATATATTTTTAAGCTGTGGATGCTTGAATCCGTGAATAAGAAATCTGTAGATAAGAAGGACTGACTGTAATTTTTTGAGTCCTCCTCCTCCTTCAGTGCAGGAGGAGTGAAAATGCACCTTTCCCGGCTGCTCCATCGCTGGCCTTTCTACCTGGGAAGGAAGCCTGGCAATGGTAGAGCAGGAAAGAGAAATGTACATCCTTCCTCGGTGACGTCCTCCATACACCCTAGCTAGTGATGCCACTGCCTTATAGTACATATCCTTATAGTACATATAGCACTAAACTGGGCAAAAATCAACACTCTCTTCCATATTAAGAGAAGCAATGGCAGCAGTATGACCGATGTATACCAGACTAATGCAGAAGGGCTTAAAGAATGGGAGGAGAAACATGGACAAAACACCCACTGTTATATAAAGCATGCATATGTACAAGTATGATCAGCTTCTTTGGTTTTTAAGAGGCTGTGTGCACCTTTAAGTGCTAAAGCCACACGCATTTGATCATTCTAATGAGACAGGAAGCCTATGATGATGAGACACCTTCTTTGAGGGATCTGCAATGAGTCTGCCTCAGCAGCTCTGAAGTGTGAACTCCCTCATTTATCTTAATTGTTACACTTGGAAAATGAATTAGTGACCCCCTTCACCATCTAATTGCTGTAGGCTGAACCAGAGAGAAGTAAATGGTGTGTGGGAGAGAAATGCAGGGCTGGGACTGAGCAATATGTTCCAAAACAACACAATACAACCCTGAAACCCTTTATCTTTGTATTCAGTTTGCTTGCTTGCTTGCTTGTGTGCTTTGTTGTTTTCATTCCCCCTCATGGAAATGCAGATTTCCCAGGGTCTTTCCTTGTAGTAAGGCAAGAATTTCACCATTCCCAGCTAGCATGGCCAGTTGGCTGGAGTAATGAGGTTTGTAGTCCAGTGCCATCAGGAGGGCCTCAGGTTTCTACCCCCGCTTTAATGAGTGTTGTAATCTTTGTGAAAATCTGTTTATGCTGGTAGTTGTCAAGCCACCTGGTGACTTACTGTATGGTGATCCTATGAGTTTCATGGGGTTTTCTGAAGCAAGGAATATTGGTCATTTTGCCAGTTCCTTCCTCTGAAACATAGCCTACAGCACCTGGAATTCATTTGCAGTGGCTGGCAATTGGCAAGCCCAGAACCAAGCACAGCCTGCCAAATTATTTGTCTACTCTCCTTCCAACTCCTATTTGCCTCTGTTCTTCAGATAGCAGGGGGAAATGTTACTTTGGATATAGAGAGGCTCTATAAATATTTTCAGTTCTCATTAAATTTATGATCCTGGGTATGGATTCTGTTTTTGTTATTTGCCATCAGGTCGACCTCAACTTATGGCGACCTTATGAATGGGAGACCTTCAGGTTACCCTGTCATCAACTCGCATCTTGTAACCTCAGCGGCATGGATTCCTTGATTGAATCAATTCACCTGTAGTTTGGTCTTCCTCTTTTCCTTCTGCAGTCCACTTTACCAAGCATTATCGTCTTTTCTAAAGTCCAAAAATATAACGTTTCTAAGTTTTGACATAAATCTGAATTAGCATTGCCTGACAATCAATGTTTGGCTGGCAGTGGGGGTTATGCTGATTTCCAAGTGCTCTTTTTGAACACCTTCTAGAGAACATGGGTGACCTTTCTCTGCTCTTAGGAAGGGGCTCAGGAAGATATGCATTGCTTACTTTATACGTGTATCTGTGGCATGTCTGCCTGGAAATCTTACCTTCCACCTTGGAGACAAAGCCAAGGCTCCGTTTAAGGTCAGAGCAAATGGACTGCAAACACCAGCGGAACTTGGCATCACAGCGGTATTTGTTGGCACCGCAGGTGTCATAACACACATCCAGCTGGTTGCAACACTTAGTCATGGCTGGGATGCCCATGTCCAGCTGCACAGAGGGAAAAAAAAGGGAAGAAAAGGTTCTGATGTAGAATATATCTATTTTTCCTTTTATAGTTTTATTCTAAATGGTGCGTATAATATTGCATTGTCAATGGTTTCTGGTGCAGAATATATCTATTTTTCCCTTCATAGTTTGACACCAAATGGTGCATATAACATTGCATTGACAATGTATTGTCAATTTATATAACACTGCATTGTCAAAGCCACAGAGAAGTGGCTTATGTTGCACTTATGGAACATAAGAACTGGCTTCCTTCAGCTGAAGTTCCATTATCTTAGTATGGGGACATGTAGTGACACTGAGGTTGCATCTGCACTGCAGAATTAATGCAGTTTAACACTGCTTTAACTGACATGGCCCAATGCTATGGAATCCTGGGATCTGTAGTTTGTCATGTCACCAGAGCTCTCTGACAGAGAAGGCTAAATATCTTACAAAATTACATATACAGTACCAGAATTCCATAACACTGAGTCATGGCAGTTAAAACAGTGTCAAACTGCATTATTTCTGCAGTGCAGATTGGGGCCCCAGTGTTATCTAAGCTTAACCTTCCTTCAGTCTCCAAATTCCTGGCATTGCAGTAACTTCAAACTTCAGTTGAGCATTTAGCAATAGAGTTTAGACATCCGTAGAAAAGGGGCATGTGAATGCTGAAAATGTAAGACATATAGGTGTAAACCATACACCACTCTCTACAATGCTAGAAATTTGGGTGCTATAGGAATTTGGGGGGGGGGGATTCTCATTTGAAGAGGCAATTCTCTCATGTTGCTCCCCAGTAGCTACAGCCCTGCTTTTACATGAAGTCTTGGAAACCATCCACATCTGCAGATGTATACTTGCCTGCAGCATAAATAGTAGTTGGGTGAGAAATTGCTCATTGCCCAGCAGTACCCTTTCTTCCTGCAGATGACCTGAATGCATCAATGAAACAGCCATGCCAGCTCATCTGGAGTCTGTACTATGTCCCAGTAGTATGCAAACATTTTCCCTTTGTTCCATAAGTTTTAAAGGATCAGCAGTATCATTGAACACAGTGGATTGTATGTCACTCACAGACTAACCAACAGAGAGAGGGAGGAAAAAGGATAAAGCAGCAGAAAATAAATACCAGGCCAGAACTAGCAGCAATTTACCCTGGCAGAGCAGGTTTACAGGAACACGAGTATGCTGTACTTTATATACCACCCAAAGCTTTGGAATACCAGATGCTAAATTTAATCTCAGGCAATGGCACTTATAGTTCAGGAATCCCATAATGTATTTGATTCTGGACTATAGCGTGGAAAAGAGTTCATACTACTATGCCCATCATCTTCCTTTTGTACGACAACTTTTTTGTACTGCAGCCCCCTGCAGGCATGAGCCAATGACTATGCTGGTTGGGGGATGATGGAAGTTGACATCCCAAAACAAGTAGCTATGATCTGGACCATCCCCAAGTGTCATGTCTCTTTTTGGGAATGCTTCTCCATTGCAAGTCGATTTCTTTTTCCATATTGATATTACCACAGTCGCTCTTGTTTTTCCATAATCATTAAAATTATTGGAGTTCTGCATCTTCCATCTATGGGCATAATTTCCACACAGAGGGTTTGTTCATTCACTGCAGCCGCCAATAACAGTTGGGGGCTAAATGCTCCAGTGACCAGACAATCACATAGTAAATTATACAGGCAGCAATCAGATGACACATTATCATTCTACTCGCCATAACCAATCGCCACCTTTGGCATGCGGAGGCAAACAGCTTGCGCTGGATATCACGAGGGGAGTGACTGGTTGGGCAAACTGACCAGGACTGCCTCCTTGTTTGGAGAAGGAAAAAACGGACAAAAATAGCCAAGCAAGCATAACAGTGCTGGCAACCTTTCCCCTGCCCACAAACATTTGGGTTAGTTAATTATTTCATCAGGAAATTGTTTGTTAGCAGTACATACACTTTCTGGTACCTTGAGACCCAGGAAATATGAGCTACAGCCATTCGGTTCCGGAGACTTGTAATTTGGTCTGGGCATTGGTGCTTTCCCTGTAAGATAAGCGAAAGAGAAACAATTGCCTTGGAAAAAAAATACCACTGTCCAAAGTCCTGCCCTGGTTTGCTGAACAATAAGAAAGGCCTCTAAGTTTGGTAAAGGACAAGTACATTTAACTAGATACCCCTAAGAATGATATAATAATGATTGTATATAGTAAACATGTAATAAATATATTATGATATATATGTATATGCATGTATGTGTGTGTGTATATATATAATCAAATTAGATTATAGAATAAATAAAATATAATGAAATTAAAGCCATTGGATTACATCCTTGTTAAGTCCTTTGGACTCGAACTGAAATCAAAGGTTTTGAGAGGGAGAGAGGGGGAAGTGAAAGAAGAGGAGGAGGAGGAGGAGAACAAGAAAATCGGACAGAATTGTCAGCTTCAGCACTTGTGTTTGAATGCATCATTTCACATTTGAATTATAAATTTACATTTGGAAGGTGAATTCCCCACCACCACCATAACATTCAATTGCTTCAGATGTTGCCATCTTGATTGTTCCAGTTTCATCAGATATGGAATACAATATTTCAAAAGATATCAAAAGCCAGGTGTCAAAGGCATACTATTATGTGTGGCCAATAAAATACTGCCAACTATATTACAGAGCATTGCATGCTCATACCCAAATACTGCGGTTTTTCTGTCCCCTGGACTTGTTTAATGTTCCAAGTTATGCGCGTATCACAAATCCAGCAAGTGCCAAAAACAGACTAATATGATAAAATACTGGAAAGGTGTTTCCAGAAATAAAACGTAATATTCTACAGCTGCAATATTCAAGGATTTTATTTTATTTTAGCTTGGTCTCTGCAGCACTACCAAGTTTAGAGAATGCAACTATGTATTAAATGAGAGAGGACATACTCAAGTACCAGTAGAAATGGGCTTTGTCACCACTTCTTTAGTTAAAATAGCTACTGCAATTGCTTTCATGACAGCAAGGCAAGCTGTTATCAACATTAGCAACGAGGGTTTAAAGAGCAGAGAAACACTTGGAATTATCTGCCCTGGAAAGGAGTAATCTGACATGTAATTTATAATATAGTTAGAGGCAAGGAGCCTGTCAACAGAGTGTAGTCTAGTTCATTATTTAGTTTTTAAATGGAATCCCTTTATCATAGGCTTTGGGCGGTCTTTTGGAGACAGCAGATTCAAATGCTCATCAAGTAGAAGTCAGCAACCGTGGACAAAGGAGAGCCAGGCCAGAATCCTATTAGTAGTAGCAACTAGAAAAGATTGATTGGATCAGCTGCTGAATGGTGAACCAATACTTACATAAATCCCATTGATTCAGTATGTCTACTGGATAGTTGGGTGACTAACAAAAGGATTCAAGCTGTATGCTGTTAGACCTGGAAGATCTTGGGTTCAGTTCCCACTAAACCATGAAACCTATTGAATGATGTTGGGTCAGTCACTCTCTCTGAACCTAACTACCTCTTAGGGGTGTTGGAAAAGTAAAGTAGTGGAGCGCCTTGTTGCCTTGAGATCAAAAGATGGAGAATTGATGAAAATTATAGGGAGAGTTCTGCACTATGAATCTGGAGACGAGGGTTTGAATCTCCAGCCATGAAAAGCCACTGGGTGACCTTAGGCAATTCACACTCTCTCTGCTTCAGAAGAAGATCGTGGCAACCCTCTCTGCCAAGAAAACCTTGTGATAGAATCACCTGAGGGCTGATGTCAACAGCTATTTGAAGGCACACAAGAACAAATAAAAATGAGTAACAGGGGCAGATAAAACAGATAAAAATCAGTGGCTAAGGAGGGCCAACTGTACTTTTCAGGGTAACAACATTGTAATGATGGCCCTTTCTGAAAAAGATCAATAAATGCAGGAAAGAGATTCCACTTCAACATTAAGAAGAACATCCTGACAGTAACAGCTGTTCGACAGTGAAACACACTCCCTCGAAGGGTGGTGAGGTCTCCTTTTTTGGAGGTTTTTAAACAGAGGCTGGAGGGCCATTAGTCAGGAGTGCTTTGACTGTGAGTTCCTGCATCGCAGGGGGTTGCACCCTTGTGGTTGCTTCCGACTCAATGATTCTATGAACTCTCTCTGTGTGTGCAGGTACACCAAGGAAACTATACTCCTTACTTTTCCCCTTTTACTCTTGGGGGACTAAAATATTTACAAGGCATTTGGAGGAAAATCTGTTCCCAACTGTAGTTTCAGGTGATTGCATTTCTCTTGGGCACCCTAACAGTAGGCAGAAACCCCTGCATTTTAGATACAAAGAGAAACCTGTTGCCAAACTAGCTGTCAGCCTTCCAAGGGCATCAGAGGAGCAAGACGCCCTCACTTTTGATGCCATGTCAGATGCCACATCATCGGAGTCAGCTCTAACACTGGACAGAACAAACTGACAGATTCAGGTAGCAGACTTCTGATGACATGAAAGGACAGGTGATTCTTAATTGAGTTATTTAGTTGAATTGTTAGAAATGAGGATGTTTTTTGTTTTAGTTTTTGGGTAGATTTTTTAAAAGAATGAACTAAACTGCAACATTGAACTGGAATTCACCAGCCACTGCTTGTGGTGTGTTTATTTTAAGAGCCCAAATAGCATTTCCAGTGTTAACCTGGAAGTTAGTTCAAGCTTGCACCTAAATGTATGATGAGCAAGCTACTTTATTCATTTCCAGGCCTATGATTATTCTACTTGCGTAATATACATGTTTCCATTTATTCTATTCTATTTATTGCATTTTGGGTTGGTAGATTTCAGGGCCATAATCTGAGCCAGGTAGCTTCTGGAAATGTAATTAAGCATGATGTATCAACCACAGTTGCACAGAGGGTACCATTCAAATAAAAGGCCCCTGGTCTAATAAATTAGAAATACACACACACACATACACACATGTTTGTCAAGCCAGGGCTCTCACACCTTTGCCCTTAGGACCAAAGAAGAAAGGCCAAACTCTGAGATCTGGCAACTCAGTTGCATTTTTTGTTTTGATGTAATGCATGAATTGGCCCTGAACCCTGCTCGGTATCATGGTGTGGGACTCTTCATTTGTTTGTTAAAGATGCAAAGTGTCAGGGAGTGCTGGGTACCTTCACACCATCAGCCACTCTTGTGGGGGTAGGGGATGAACAAGGAGTTGATTAACTGCTCCTGAAAACTCCATTAGTACCAATTTCAGAGGCTAATGAAGTGTGAGAAGCATTGTGAAAGCAAAGTACATAGTTGTACATCTCAGTAGAATAAGGGGGTGAAATCCAGACACAGAAACATTTTGCCCTGAATGCTATCATTAGTCCAGACTAGAGTAGTTCTGCTAAATCAGTAGGATTTACCTACATTTTGATTCAGAAGTGGACGCAGAAAGTCGACTCTAGTTGGGACTAACCAGTAGAATTCAGGCCTTCATGTCCAAAGAGATTCCTACATTTTGATTCAGAAGTGAACGCAGAAAGTCGACTCTAGTTGGGACTAACCAGTAGAATTCAGGCCTTCATGTCCAAAGAGATTCCTACATTTTGATTCAGAAGTGAACGCAGAAAGTCGACTCTAGTTGGGACTAACCAGTAGAATTCAGGCCTTCATGTTTCATCACGTAAGTTAGAGAAAGAAACGACGAGTGGTAAACATGATTAATCCAGCTACACCTGCGAGAAGCTATGTTTGTACCAGCCTCACTGGATTTTATATTCAACAATGGGGCACTTATCCATTATTATTTTATTTTACCTGAACAATCCTGAGTGTAAGTTGGAAATGATGTATCACCTAGTAAACCCTAATCTGTTCAGGTCTGTGCTCTTCCCCTCCTCCATCTTAAGACTTTGACCAGGCACGCATCATGACTTCAACACCAAACTAGTCTCTCCTTCCCTCCACTTCACACACATCTTGCCTGGTAGAAGACTTCCTGTAACTTTCTGATTGCTTTAGAGATCTTTGGTGTATCTACACTGCACAGTTTATAGATGTTTGATACCACTTTAACTTCTCTGGCTCCACCCTGAAATTTCTTTCTAAAAAAACCATTTTGTTAAATATATACAAAAAGCATGAAACAGCAACACACAAACAAGTTTTATATATAAATACAGTCACCCCTCCATTTCTGCGGACTTCGAATCCATGTCCCTCACCTGTTCATGGGCGGCAAACAGAGGGGGACAAAATGGGGTGCGCTCTGCCATTCAAGTCAATGGGGCTTGACTATCTGCAATTTTCCATTTTTGCAGGGGGGGGGGGTTGGAATGGATCCCCCACAAAAACCGAAGGGCAATTGTATAAAATTACATATGTACCAAATAAGCCATACTATCACAAACACAACAAAAAAAATCTAACAACTAAAAATATACCCTAATGACATCTCCCCCTTACCCAAAAAGTAGTTAAAATCCCCTATGCTCTATACTTCCTCTAATCGTTTAATACACCTTTTGCTTCTACTATAAAAATGATCTAAATTCATTTCACAAAACCTTAAACTAATATGTACCCTCAGTGTAGGACTCCTGGGATTTCTAGTCTGGGATGGTGCTTAGAAATCTCTTCCATAGTTCAAGGATTTGTTGTAGAGCTCTTGAGCAGTGATTTCTAAGTATCTCCCCTACAAACTACAAATTCCAGGATTCTCTGGAATGGAGCCCTGACAGTTAGGAGTGGGTTCAAGCTCCTAAAATTGTGCAGTGTGGATGTTTCAACAAAACATGCTCACAATTTTGTGCCTATGTGATTGATCTCAATAAAAAATAATAATACTGCCAGCATACAGTTAAAAGAATCTGTGTGGTGGTGGTACTGTATATGTGCCTTCAAGTCACCTGTTGACTTATGGTGACCCCATGAATTTTGTAGAGTTTTCTTAGCCAAGGAATACCAAGAGGTGGTTTCGCCAGTTCTTTCCTCTGAAATATAGCCTACTGCATCTGGTATTTGTAGGTAGTTTGCCTTCCAAGTACTAACCAGACCTACCCCTGCTTAGCTTACAAGATCAGACGGTCTGGTGACTTTAGACTATTTAGCCAGGTTACAAGAACAGCAGAGATTAATCCTTAACTATAGGTGAAAAGGTGGTTGGGGAGGGATGTAGCTTGTTTTATTTGATGTAATTGTATTTTATTGTTGTTAGCTGCCCCGATTGATCTCAAAGAGGCGGGGTATATTATTATATTATTATTTTAGCAATGATGGCCTAAAGCCCAGGAGTCATATGTAGCCCAGAATTATATGCATCTCAATGGTGCAATAGTTCAGTTATTGATTTTGATAATCACAATCTGAAGCTAGGCCAAATCCTGAAAAGGTGGTGTTCATATGGAAATGACAGGACAATATCCAAAACCATAAACAAACAAAACACTAGAACAACAACTTTGGGTCTGTCCTGACTGGAATTGAGAGAAGGAGAGGAAGCAGATGATCTTACCATATCTGCATCTGTACTGACAGACTCCATTCTTTCCTCCTAGCAGCTCCGAGACAAAGTCTAAATAGCCATTAACTGCTTCAAAGCCATCTCGGATAGTCCCGATGCCCCAGTCAGAAAAAGAGCTTTCCTCTGGCAGCACTGACTGCTGGGCAGTGCTGTCTTGTATTGTTTCTTCAGTGCATCTCCCTATGGTCAAAGACAAGCAGAAGATCAGAGTGCTGACTGCCAATTTCATTGTGAAGTCAAACAAAACAAATCCCAACACCAAGGAGCTGTGATGGAAAAGTGACTGGGGGTATTGAGAACGGAGTACTTTTGAGCCCAGGGCAGGTGCACACCCCTCTTCAGTGGACTTTCAACTCTGCTCTGGGAATAGCATGAGGTCACCACAGTCAGGGAGCACAAAGTTTAGGTACTTTGGTCCAAACACAACTCAGTGAACACAGTGTGTTGCCCAATATTTAAGGCTCTATTATTTACTCACTGGGTTGGTTCCAGCTTAGACGCCAATATAGCTAGATGTCTGGCATGGCATAATCCCATGGCTAATCATAAAATGCTGTAGGAGGTGAATAGCGGAAAGGGTGGCCTTCCAAATGTTGCTGGATTGCAACTCTCAGGATTCCTCACCATTAGGTATGCTGGCTAGGACTAATGGGAATTGCGGTCCAACAACATCTAAAGGGCCACAGCTTTCCCACTCCTGCTATGGGGGAAACTGGTGCTCTCCCAAGATCCTTGAGTCTCCCCTTTGCTCCTATTTGCTACAATTAAAACTAGATGAGGCTATCAATTTTGGTTTTGCTGCATTTCTCACTTCCCTATCTCCACGTTTGTTTTAGCCTGTATTCACATTGGTCTGAAAATGTGACAACTGCACACTGAGGCAGTTCTTAGTGGTGTGCGTGTGTAAATGCAACTTATATGTGCATACGTATATTTTTTGGCAGGCTGAAGGGGAGTAGTCTCTTGGCCCTGCACTCCAAACCATTGGTCTCAATGTACATCGGTCACTTTGCTGGCTCACCTACGCAGTTATGTAACAAAATCAAGTAGGGAGTTCTGATGCACATTGGGACATTCTTGCCTGTGTCCCCTTACACATTTTTGCAATTTTCTAGTGCTTCTGCTATGTAGCTAAGTATACATAAAATTATGCAATGCAGACTGTGACGAAGGATTCCGACCAATAATTTTAAAATACATTTTTTGGAAAAACAAAATGTAAAAGTGTGTTGTTTTTTTTAAGTCTCTCATCCCTTTCAAGCAAATTAAAAATAGAACCAATTGAATTACAGTTAAAAGCATACACTGCAAGCAGTCTGATAGCATCTTAAAGGTGCCACAAAGTTTGTAGTCATTTCATTCCCTTCTCAGGTGTAGCTAACAGGAAAACATCATCTGCCTTATCTCTGTAAGGCACGTGGTAACCTTGACACGCGTCAGTGAACTTCAGGAGTCTTGGGCAGCAATATCTTTTCAATATTAGATTAGGTTCAGAAAGATATTCTTTCTTTCTTTTTTTGGGGGGGGGTGGTATTCTAAATGCCACAGACCTTCAGGACTCTGGTTCTGTTCTTCAAACTACTTATTGCTTGACTGGGCCTATTTTCCTCCCTGTCTTTTCCCAAGGGAAGGTTGTTTCCACTTCCATACCTTGTGCAGGACCAGAATGAGACATTTTGTTCCCTTAGAGAGAGACAGCAACAAATCAAAGTTCCTTCCAGGGCCAGATTATCAATTTTTCAATTTGAGAAATTGCAGCAACAGCAATAGCATTTGCATTTCTATACCGCTTCATAGTGAACTCAGCACTCTCTTCACAGTTCACAGTATGTAAGCCAATTGCCCCCAAGAAGCTGGACACTCATTTTACCAACCTACGAAAGGATAGAAGGCTGAGTCAATCTTGGAGCCCTGGGTTCGAACTCACAATCTTGTGGCTGCATTAATAACTGTTCCACCAATCCTCTGACAAACTAGGAAGCCAGGGCCAAAAGAAAAAAGTATATCTGGATTCCTGTTCTTCCCCACACACTTCCTTAGGACTTTATCACATGAGCCTCATTCTTGCTGCCATCACATTAGTAAAAGGAAATGGATACTAACCTGTTTGAGAGCTTTTCTTATCACATGTCCCTTTACTAGCATGAAGGGGACTATTTCTGCCATCATCTCTTCCACACTCCCCCTTAACCCTCCCTCCCTGCCCTATGCGCTACTCAGCATGCCTTTTGGTTTTTTGGTTTTAATTTTTATTTGTAACACAGTTCACCAGATTGGCCATTGTAGTTCAACCTATCTGGAAAGCAACAGAGTTGGAAAGACTGCCATAGCTATGTACTATGTATTTGACACACTTGTGTGTGCCTTGGCCAGGGGAGCTTTCTTAGAATTGAAGGTTTGGTTGGACAAAGTGTAACCCTCCAAATGGCGTTGGACAACAACTCTGATCATGTCTAGCCAGCATGGCTAGGATTTGTAATCTAACAACATTGGGAAGGCTACAGGTCCATCAGTCCTTCAGTTACATATAACACACCTCTCATTCGTTGAAGATGCGGGCAACTACTATTACCAGAAAGAACTATGATGGTTTAATGGTCATGCTAAATTGTGCAGCAAAAATATGCAGAATATTAGATTCTTGGCTTGGTCCTATATTCTGGATCCTGGCTGTTGCTCAGTTGCTACCAAGAGTCCAATGCATGGAGCCATTTTTTAACAAATGAAAATGTTAAAATGAAAAATATGGGATCTTGTTGACCTGTTGCTTTCATCATCCCTCTCCATTTACTATGCTGGATAGGGCTAATGGGAGTTGTAGTCAGAATGAGAATGTCAGAAAAGCCACATGTTGCCCTTGAACAGCACACAAAGACCAGCTACTTGGCTCTGTTTAGTGGGGATGAGAAACAGGGCTGTTGTGTGTGCCTCATTTCTACAGGTTCAAGGCAGAACAAAGATGGTATCTTTTAATGGACTGACCTGAGCATCTGACTTACTGCTAAGCAATACTTTTTAGTCTGCTTCATGAAAGGTTGCGGAAAACTTAAAATTAGAGTTGTCCTGATAAAGGCCTTCATCTTCATACATTCTGTCAACACCTCCTTATCTGCCGTTTATTCACATATTGCCATTTTAAGCAGTTATCAGATTGAATTGACCTATACACTTCAGATGATGAATGTCTGTTTTTCTTGCCCTCTGGTGCTTTAGTCTTAGATCTTTTATCAGCAAAAGCTGAGATGGGGAAACCCGGTTCAAGAGTCCTGTTGTCCATTTGGATTTGCTTCAAGGAGCAATTAAAGTACCTCTCAGCTGAGCTGAATAATTTTCCTCTGCAATAAAGCATGGGGTGTGTGTGATCTATAACTGGCCCAGAATGTGTGAGTGTGAACTGAGTAGATGTTTTCCCTCTGAGCATCACTAGTGTGCCTTCTATAAAATGGTTATTTTGTTATATCTTACAGGAGGCATAACGTTTGGAGTTGTTTTTGCTCCTGGAGATTTTCTGTGAATAAAAAGCGGTGCTAGAATTCCTCTTTATTCACAGGATAATCATAGGATAATCACAATGTCGTGTGACATCATGTGATAATCATGTTGTAGAGCAATATTGACAGGTGCATAGCACTATGCTCCTGTCTTTTTTGCAGCTGTGATAATCTCCTCATATATTAAACCTAAGAAGGTACCTTTGAGTAAGCAGAATGTATAGTTTTTTTAAACTGAAGACTAAAAGCCCAGCTACTTAACAGATCTGTACCATCTTACACAACTTTGAAGGTTTGTGTCACAATTTGCAGAGTTCTGTGTACCATGTATAATTCCAGCCCCATTGTTGTAGTTGTTGCATGCCTTCAAGTAATTTCTGATTTATGGTGACCCTAAGGAGAACTTACCATGGAGCTTCCTTGGCAAGATTTGTTCAGAGGAGGTTTTCCATTGCCTTTTCCAGAGGCTGAGAGCATGTGACTTGCCCACGGTCAGCCCCATTGCTGCTTATATATTTGTGGCCTCAATACTGTACTCCATCAGTGCATCAGAAAAAGTAGATAGAAATCTCATGGTAGAATAAATCACATAATCTCAAAGGTGCTGCTAGATTCCTTCTCTCCCACCCTGGTCTCTTGCCTTTTTATGCTGACACAGGTTAACATGGCTATCTCCTTGAAAATCTATATAGTCAATTTGTTCATTGTAACTGGTCTCTTTGGTATCTCGTGGAACTTGGAAGTAATAGAGTTACATGCATCGCAGTTTCATGTAGCAAATTAGTTTCTTTGGTATTAGCTTCTTAAATGATGTTATATTCAAAAGTAAAATAGAAAGTGGGGACAATGACATTCTGGAGTAGACTAAACACCCCCCTTACTTAGGAGTAGACCAAGTCTTACTCATGAGTAGACCGAGCTGTCCCCTCAATGTATGAGGTCTGCTTGAGGGGTCTTCTCTGGGTCAGGAGGGCATATTTAGAGGGAGGGGATTTTAAGACATTTTGAGAGACATCTTGAGTGCAGTATTTCACGTTTTATGTCTTTATCTTAGTCCTAAAGAAAAAGCAAAAATGCAAGCCCTGCAATAAAAATAAACAAAATAATAAAGGCCTGGTGCAATCAGGTGGGAAGCGGCAGGCCGGTGCCGATTCTAGGGTTCCGGAGTGCATAGCAACCGCACACTCCAGAACCTAGTCCGTATGGACATCAGCATCATGGCAGCCTCCCATTCAAATGGGGGCCACTATGATGATGTATGCAACACACAGCGTATAGATGTCACTGCATGTCACTTATGTCACTGATGTGCCAAAGTGCGCCAATGGTGCACTCTTGACATGTACCATGCGCCATTAAAAGAACCTGCTTTTTGCAGGTTCTTTTTACTGTGGAGGGAGCCCACGTGGTTTGGCTGCTGTGGGCTCCCTCCAGAGGAAAAATGGCCAGCTCCAGCCTACTCTTTCGGGGCGGTTTGTCAAGCCCCAAAGAGTTGTTTTTGGGAAAGGAGCTGCACCTAGCTACATAACAAGTTGCTTTTAGATGGTAAATTGCTCTGTCCCTTGACTTTTCTAGTGCTTTCCCACATCCTTATTTTGGTATATTATATGTAAATTTCCATGCAGCAATTTGGCATGTGGTTAATCTTTTCCTTTTGTGCCCAGAACATCCATCATATAAGCTTCTGGTCCAAGCTGAATGCTGCTCACCTAATCAATATTTCTATTCTATACAAAAGTTGCTTATTCTTTTATCTCTTTACATTTGGTAGTAAAATCAATATTCATTGATCCAAGCTTTAGTCTGCATCCTATTGCTAATTTCCCCCTTGATATAAGTGTACTACGAGTGACCTCCCCATGGTACAGCAGGCCTCTCATTCCGTGACCATAAAATTCATGCATTGATCATTAATGCACATAAACACATTTGTGCAGGCACATGATAAAACAGATATCTTTTATTCAGCCAAAGCAACAGGTAGCAGAGACTGCACTAATGTTTTTCACATAACGCTGTGTTCAATATTATCCCGTGAATAACTTATTATCCCATAATTGTGCTAATGGTTTTCACACGACATTGAGGTGAAACATGATTAAACTGCCATTAACCAGTGAATAAACCAGACAAGAAACAGCAGCAAATCATTCACGGGATTTTCCCATGAATAACATTTTGCTGTTTATTGCCTGGTTATGGCTCCTGTGTTAATGTCATTTTAAATGCATTTTAGTGTAAATTACGCAATTTTCTTGGATTAATCACTGTTTAAAGTCCCAATTTCTCCCCATGTGATAAACTCCATAGATGCACATGACCAGAAGGCAGCAACCTTGGGTGGCACTGCTCCTGTTTTATATTGAGGGAGGCCAAAGTTTGAATCCAGATTACCAACTCCTTCTAGGAAAAAGGGAAGGATCCTTTATACTCAGGCACACATAGCTAGGAAAAGCACTGAACCAACCAATAACATGGCTCCTATTTGGGGCAATTAACCTTTTTGGCCAACTCCACACAGGCATGTTACCCATTTCCTCCTTCCCTGCTTAATTGCCATTGATGTGTGCCTTCAAGTCATTTCTGACTTATGGCAACCCTATCATGGGGTTTTCTTGGCATGTTTCTTCAGATGGGGTTTGCCATTGCCATCCTGAGGCTGAGAATGTGACTTGCCCAAGGTCACCCACTGGCTTTATATGGCTGAGGAGGGATTCAAACCCCTAGTCTCAAGTCCTAGGGGTTTATCATATGACAGAATTTGGGGGTATAATGCAATGGCAATCCGAACACAATTATGGGGTTACATGTTATTGCGAATGAGTGTATCTCATGCAATTTTGGGCAATGGGAAGTCATTCCGAATGCAATCATGGGGTTTCATGTAATTGCGTATTAAAGTATCTCATGCAATTTCGGGCAATGGGGGGGGTCATTTTCGGGAAATGGGAAGTCATTCTGAACGCATTCTGAATGTGAATTACTAGCGAATTCACGTAATTGCAAATTGGCTCCATTTGCAATTGAGAGAACTTCCTCCCATGTGATAAACTCCAAAGTCTAATGCTCAAACCACTATACCACATTGACTCTCTACCCGTCCAATAGGGCATCCCAGCTGGACAACCTTCTTGCAGAACTTGCTACCTTTCCTTCCATCTCAGCAAGACATCCTCCTGGTAGGTATGATTGTTTTAGATCAACACAGCCACCTGCACTTTTGGTCTTTCTGTGGGGGTTTCTACAAAGACCATCTTGGTAAGATCCGCTATTTCAAAATGTGCCTCTCCAAGTCTGATTGCACCTCACCTACTTTCCATTTACCTGTTTTGGCCACCCTTATTACACTCCAGCACCCCCAGCTCAATGTTCCTGGCTATGAACTTGAACAAAGGACCAAAGTTGCATTCCAAAGAGATGGCCACAGCTTTGTGCATTTGTCTGTAAAGGCACAGAATACTTTTTATGGGGTTGGGAAATTAAAAGACAAGACATAAATATAACACACTCATAGGCAAGTATAAGATACAGATATACCATCTCTTCCCAAACCAAGATGATAGATAGATTTGCCTTTCTAGGAATGGAAAGATTTGTTAGCATTTCACACCTTCATTGATGCTGGAAAAATACAGGGAAGAAAATCTCAGTGCACCAGCTCCCCCTGTTGACCTTCTGGCTGCAATAGCCCAGAGAATCTCTCAGGTGTCCTTGAATTTGTCTGGCTTTGTCCTTTCTAAAGATGTTGATGCAAAGAAATCAATACAGGTGTGTAGCCAGGGAGGAGGTGGGAGATGGAGGAGGCTTCTCCACTATGAAGTATGCCATATAAACCCAGAGAACATGGACTAAGGATACAGAGCAAAGAGATCTGCTAAACCAGAGGACTTACACTATTAGATTTTTCTTTTTACAAGCATGGAAGATCCCATGGTGCTGGGAGTCTGGTGGCCCAGTCCAGGTAGGTGTAGGTTAAAGCTGAGCATTCCCCCCAGCGGATGTTTTAAAACTACCAAGGGAACATACCTTTGTTTCTTAAATGGCCTTCCTGTCTTTTTAAAAGTGAAAGCAGCTTTGTAGTTGTCTTGGAAGACTAAATGAAATGTTACATTTTAAAACTGTACCAAAAACCAAAAAGATGAACCTGCCCTCCCCAAAGTAGGCTAACCATTTACATCATTCCAGGCTAAAACATGTGAAGGGGGAACGCCCATCAAATGAAGGTGGTTTGTCCTTATGACTATGAATCCAACACTGCTGGTGGATTTGTTCTTTGTTGTTTTCCTTCAAGTCGTTTCTGACATATGTTGACCCTAACATGAGGTTTTCTTGACAAGGTTTGTTCATAGGTTTTTCCATAGCCTTCCTTTGAGGCAGTGTCTTGCCCAAGGTCACCTATGGGTTTCATGGTCTAGTTAAGAATTGAACTCTGGCCTCTGCAGTCGTTGTCAAACACTCAAAAATATTTTGCCACACTGACTCTCTGGTGGATATTCCTGATGTTTAAGAGTGGCACAAACTGCATTTTCAGGAGTGGCAGATGAACATGGACAATATGCTCCAGAAACAAGATCACTTGCATCTCTAGGGAGTGTTTCCTGACACCCATCTTTTATGACCCTGATCTCTCTCTCTCTCTCTCTGGCCTTCTTGCAACAGTGGCAGCAAATGGCTGCATGGCCAGATGACATGTGGCACCGAAAAGGTAATAATAATAATAATAATAATAATAATAATAATAATAGCTTTATTTATATACCGCCCTTCCAAAGATCAGGGTGGTGTACATCATGTTAACAGACATTAAAACCAATTTAAATACAGACATAAGTACAATAAAAAATGATATCAGTTTTGCTATTAGTTAAGTACCCTAAATACCCTAGAGGCACCAGATCCTGTCTGAACTTGGACAATAAGCAGGGTCAGACCTGGTCAGTACTTGGATGGGAGACTATCAACAAATCGCAGGTGCTATAAGCTGTATTTCAGAGGACGAAACTGGGAAACCCACTTTGAAATATTCCTTGCCTATGAAAACACTAGAAAGCCAGTGTGGCGCAGTGGTTTGAGTGTGGGGCTACAACTCTGGAGTTTAGGATTCAATTCTTCATTCAGCCTTAGAAACCCACTGGGTGACCTGGGGCAAGTCTCACACTCTCAGCCCCAGAAGAAACCATGATAGGTTCATCTTAAGGTCACCATCAGTCAGAAATGACCTGAAGGCACACAAGCAAGAAAACCCTCTTAAATTCATAGGGGTGCCATAAATTAACAAGCAACTTGAAGGTGCATACACGTTAAGTGCTGTTTGCTGAGGATGCAATATTTCTATTGCAAATAAATAAGCGAGAAGGTAAAAGAGCAGCAAAAGATAACATAATAAATAAAAGAGTTTTCACTGCAGGTATTGCCATGGCTCAATGCTATGGCATTCTGGGAATCGTAGTTTTGAGAGATATTTAGCCCTCTGTCAGAGAGCTCTGGTGCCACAACAAACTACAATTCCCAGAATTTCATAACATTGAGCTACGGCAGTTAAAATAGTGTCAAACTGGATTATTTCTACAGTGTGGGTTCAGACTAAGTAACAACTCCTGGCCCAAACCCCAACCCACCTTAAAAGACAGCAGCTGGATTGGGTGAATGAAATCCATCCAACTCCTGATTGGGGTGCAAGGGGGATTATCTACCCCCTCCTTACCAGTGAATAAAGCTGTGACTTCCATTATTGAAGAAATAGCTGCTCTGCCAACACTTTGGTGATGGGAGAAGAACAAGACGCATCTGTTATGATTTAATAACGGGAAACAAGCGCAACTGGCTATCACACTGTCACGCTTTATGAACGATTTACCCATGTTTTACCCATGGTAGGCCTCCATGTAATAATCTCCTTAGATGTGTTACTGGGGTCTAGCTTCTGATAGTTGCAGGCTTGCTTGCTGTTGGAAGTGGAACGTCATCCTTTGCCCAATCTAGCTGCTGGCTCTTAAAGTGGGCTGTCGTGATATTTATTTACAGTAAGACTACATAGTGTTAGTGAATACAAGCAGTTATGGATCCACAACTAAGTTACACATAACTGCAATACTGAATGTCAACCTATTTTAACAGTTGAAAGAGGAGATTTGCTTTCCCGCACATTTCTTTCCTCACCTGCTATTGCTGCAGCCATTCAGGTGATATAACATAAGCCTCCTATTGAATTTTTAAGCACAGATAGAGTAATCCAGAACATAACTGATCTGAAGCCCCAGGATGCATGGTCTAAACTAGTTCTGAATAAATCTTTGAGATACTGGCCCACAGTTGGATTCCAGGAAAGAAAAACAGCACACACACAAAAAGTTACACACCAGAGTTCAGGGTGGAGGATCTTCCCCCATTAATGGCCGTGGCTTTTTTATTTATTACAAAAAAAAAGTAACACAGTAAGGCAGTTTCTCAAATGTCATCATTGTAAGCCAAAATACTTTTCATTCATATGTCCAAAGAACTGCATTCACAAGGATTAAGCTCTGGATCCTATAACAATACAGAAGGCAGCAAGCACTGGGTCTACTTGAGCAGTTATGGGTACTGAAATTAAATTTGGTTTAGTACCATGGATTCAAAACTTAGCCCCATCAACTAATAATTGGCAGAACCTATTTTCTCTTTTCCCTCCCCCTTCCCCAAAATGGAGGGCATTAAATTGAACCTTCACATGAAACTGAAGTATTGCCTTAGGTTTTATGGATTCAAATGTAGATGTGATTTACTTTAAGTCTTCATGAGCAATAAATGAGCCAGTAAGTCAGTCAGAACAGAATTGTAAACATCCCCAAATGCCTAGTTCCTATGCTTTTATACAGCCTCTTAAGATTCAGAAATAGTTTTTCAGCTAAACAATGCACTGCACTATTGTAAAAGCAACTTACATTAAGCAACAGTGCCTATTTTTATAGAGAAGAAGCTAATGAAATAGTTTCCATACATTAAAATGTGTGGCAAAAAAAGATAGCTCACTACAAATACTTGTGGAAGGGCATCCTCTTGAAAATCTCTTAACATTAAATGAATTTCCTCATAGAATGCCTCTCGTCAATCTGTTGTTTGGCTCTATTTCACATAGTTATGCTTTGGCAAAAGCTAAACCAAATCTCAATCCATTACCAAAATATCCCAGAATATCTCACTCTCAGACCTTCTTTGCAGTTCCATAAAATAAGTTCATCCATATTTTCTTGTTTGGGTTTTGTTTTGGGAAGGACTTGCTACTATAAAGCACAAACTTGGTAAAGCCCATGCCTGTTTTTGTTGTTGTTTTATGGGTTGCTTTTTTAGGGAGGGGTTGTTGTGTGTGAGTTTAGCTACTGGTGGGTTTTTTTTAAAATGGGGGAGTAGGGTGAAATACATCACCTTTTTACATACAAAGAAAAATTATGATTTGGACAATATACTCCAAGGGCTGTGATTAACATGCCAAGCAAAAGAAAAAGGTAGGAGCAGGGCATTACCTACTTGCTCTGAAAACATTTGTGGGACTAAAGATTAGTGCTCCCAAGCCAGGATGGTCAACTTTAATATCCAGCTTTTAAATAGCCATTTAAATAGCTAAGTGAAAATGAGCCTTGCACATTCACAATCTTGATTTTTTTTTTTTTTGCAGTCCTACAGAAGATGTTCCAATTTATTTCACTATTTGAAAATGATCCAGGTGAAGGTGACTCACAGAAAGCGTTCTGAATCACATTCTTCAGAGGAGTTCCTGTGGCACACATGGCTTGCAGAGCTAAGTGTGAACAGAGTGCCGAATGACTGACAGTAGCAGAACATTTCCAATGCTTTTAGCATTGAGTGGGATAAAATGTGGCCCTCAGATGTTGTTGGGCTGCAACTCCCACCAGTCTTAGCCCCCTCAGCCATTGGTGAGGAATGTTGGGAGTGGGAACCTAACAACATCTGGATGGCCACATTGTTCTATCAGTGCCACATAGAAAGAAACCATGTATTAACTGAAACTGAATTTGATTACAGGAAGAGGGCATTTACTGGTAATATTGGTTAAACTCTGACAATTTAGTCAGATTGAATTTACTATTTTGTATTTTCCCCCCCAAACAAGACAGACAGAAAGAAAATAAATTGCTTAACTAGGCACTTACCAGCAGATTAAACACAATACAGAGTACCAAAGAGCGGCTCTGATACAGAATATTTTGTACATCTAGTAAGACTAATGGACTTGGCACAGTCTATCTATTCACATTTTCCTTAAGCTAGGGAATTACAGATACGATCCTCAGGCTGAAACTGAATTAATGTTTGCAGAATCTTCTAAGAGGATCTTTGTCACTACCATCACTCTTACAGGTACTCCTTCCCAATTTAGTCAATGTACTCTGCAAGACAATTAAGCCTGTGTATTTTAAGCTTGGGAATAACAGGCACTTAAAGCAATTACTTCAAAATTATATTTTTAAAAAATTGCAGTTGATTGAAAGCAAAAACATGAATGTCTGGTCTCATAGCAATGCTGGACAGGATTGTGCATGAGCCTGAGTGCATGAGCACATAACACTAAATGATATGTCTGAACCTGGCTGTTATGTGCATGGTTACTCAACTTTCTGAATGGAGAATGTGGGGGTTAATTTTGCTAAATCTGTAAACTATGTGTAATGATGAAGTTAATCTTTAAGTTAAAGTAGAAATTTTTGTTTCTTGGTTTTGTCTACAAACTTAATTTTTTAGTTAAATCTGCAGAACCAATTTGATGTTTCAATTAGCAAATACTTCCCAAACGGTACCTCTGGCACCTTATGCCTCCCTTGGTCTTTGTACTTATACAAAGATATATGCTACTGAAAATTACAGTTGAAGACAGACATAACTTCTAAAGCAGTTAGACTAGTCAGGAAATGCCATTACTGTACTGAATATAAAAATATACCTGTTACTCTCCAGAGGAGAGCTCTGAAGAAAGACAAAGTGGTTCTGGAAGTCTGAAGCTAAACATGGTCTAAATTGTCAATCATTAATACCCCCTTCTCCATTTCGGAGAGCAGTTTTTGTTTTTTCAAATAAACATTTTCAGTTGGGGACTAAACAACAGTCATTTATGAACAGTCATTAAGCACTTTTAAATTTTAAAAAGGTGAACAGAATATTTAAAAATGCAGCTTGTAGCAATTTTTAAAAGACAATGTCCATATGCATGTGGTAGTAGAAACCAGATATAATTCATTCTTCCCTCTGGAATCTCGGGAATCAAGATAAGTCTGACAACAAATAAATGTAGCTGGATCAGAAGACCGTACCTAGTAATTCAATACAACAGCCACTTAATATACAGCTAGGACTTACCAGTTGGAGTGGATTTCCTAGTCACCTGTCTGCATTCAGATATAACTTGAAAGGTTTGCATTTTCGCCGATTTGACAAAAATCATCAAAGAGATGTCAAACATGCCAAAAACTCTTAATGGAGACTTGCCTATAAAAATGAAAACTACAAAGCCTGAAAAGCAGGATAGAATATAGAGGCGAGCTATAATTAGCTTCTTCAGAACTAGTGTATTGCACAGGTATTCACACCCATCCCTATGACTTTTCCAAATATTGCTGTGTCACAACCAGGAATTGAAATGGATTCAACCGACATAGCTACCACTTGATATGCAAAAGATATTCAACACTGTGAAAATGCAAAATGGCATAAAAAGTTAGTAAACAAAAATGAACTGGCCCTTGTTAAAATTTTGCTGTAACACAGCTAAAGAATCTCTGGTGCAACTCACCACCTCCAGAAATCATGTAAGTAGTTGAATTGAGTCCATCTGTAGACAATTCCAATGCCACATGATCTGAGATTGTTTCAGTTTGTTGTAAAGCATGTCTAAATACAGTATAATGATGATTTAAGGACCTATCAAAGCTGTACAGAAGCAGCAATGGAGACTGGATTATTAAAAGTACACTGTGAACATTCCCATTAAATCTCTTTTTAAAAACTGGAAAGAATATGATTCACCTGCAACTCTATCTACAGAAGACTGATCATCCAAACTTCAATGACTGGGTAAGTGAAGGAAGCAACCAAGAGGCCAATGGAAATTCTGAAGGAGTTGAAAAGAGCTGCAGCTGAAATGGGAGAATATGTCCACAGGCCAACCATCCCTTAGATGCTCAACAAAGCTGGGTACAATAGATAGTCACAATAAATATGTGAACAAAGGTTCTCTGACCAAAAATGAACTTTTACACTTGTCACAAAACGCAACTTGTGCCCCAAAACCAACAGTATTCATTGCCCCAAAACCAGCATCACCATGATGAAGTATGGTAGTCGTCGCAGCATCATAGGATATGGAAAGCTCATAGAAATTTAACCAAAATGACTCACAGCTGTAATTCCTATCAAAGGTGCTTCTACAACATCTTGACTTGGTATGCATATGAATATGAATAAAGCATCCTACAAAAGCCATTTTGCTTGCACTGCACCTTCACAGCACTGAATATTGTTTGTATATCAAGTGATATCAATCCCAATTAAATTTGTTTCAGTTCTAGTTTATAATACAACAAAATGTGGTAAAGTAATGAATACTTCTACAAGGCACTGCATAAGTACTGGAGAGTCCAAATTAACATCTTATGTGAATACAGCTCTAGATACCACACCATTCAAGAGACACAACATACCAATGCAGATAAAATGAAAAGCTCTGAAAGGGTTTAGTATTATAAATATATCATCTTTGTCAGAAAACACTTCAGTTGAAAAACAAAGTATAGCATTTGGGGTGATGAATGGGTGCATTTTCTTTTCAAACAAATTGTTTCATATGAACTGAGGTTCCCAGCCTAAGGCACAATGCCGTGTTTAAGTCAATTACATTCTTGCCTTCCTGGATTCATGGGGTTGAGACTTATTAGATAACAATAAAAAACAGAAATAATTATTGAATGATTGAAGCTGAATCACAATAAAGTTAAAACACAAATTATACTTGGAAAACAAGATTTTTTTCTCTGTCCAAGCTGTAATCATGCACATGGAAGTTGCCAAAACAAAAACAAAAAAACCCAGTGCCACAGTACTGTTTAAGCCAACTATATGTGCACAACTACTGGCCCAGGATTATCAGACATATTCATATGGGAAAGACTACCAGAAAAGAAAAGGGGTGGGGTGAAAGGAAAATTGTCTGCACTTGAATTTTCACAGCAGTAGCCCATGAGTAAAATCCATAATCTGTTCAGTGGAGACTTTTGCCACTGATATCAAACAGATTTGGCTTGCAGTCCCTATCCATAGTTGTGTAATAGTGGCCAGACACTTTAAAAACAAGGAACACATGTAGACATGATTTGTAATACCTTAACTTCCATGTGAACAAAATCCTTGGCAGAAGAGGGACTGTCCATATTCATTTTTACCACCAGCAAAAGTTTATAGTGTGTCAATACAAGTTACTTTTGGCCTTGACAATTCACAGACATTAAAAATCAAATATTCTCTCTATAAAAAATTTAAATGGGTATATTAGCAAAGGCATTCTTCCATAGATAAGAAAAGATGGTATTTGTCCATAGATGAAACACTGGTTGGCACTGGAGATGAAGGTTGTAATGGAGTGTTAGTGTAAACAGTCAGTATTAATCAAGGCAACGTGGAAGGGAAATGTAACTTGCACAAAAAGAGAAAGAAGGAAGTTCTTTATCAGTCTAATTCTGATAAACTACATGGTCTTCGAAATTCTTGCCCACGTTCATGGATCCATTTGTTGGACACTATAAAAAGAAAAAGAAAAAAGAGCTACATTTGGACATCAAAACTTACACAAATCTAAAGTCAATGAATATTTATTAGCTTATAAAAGATAGTTTAGAAATGATAAAACATTTCATGATAAATTGCTTCTGATTACTGTCAGACAATGAAGAGATATAACATCCAGCAATACTGCTTCTGCAGATAATCAATACTCTGTAATTAAACTGCATTGGACAACATAACCAGTCCACAGTAGCTTTCTAAAAGGACAGGCATCATATCAAATATGTGTTTTGTCTCTATTCTACACACAAACACAAGAATCACATTCATTTAAATATCAAACTCAAGTTCCATTTTCAATTGACATTTCTTTTGGGGCCTTATCTTTCAAATACACTGGACTGCATATATTTGCAAAATGTGAGAGACACGAGGACTGTTTCATATTGTGGATTTCATACATACCCCATTTGTTCCCAACCAGTACTGGACAGGCAGCATGCCTTGTACTATAGTCCCCTTCTCCACTTGGAAAAAGATTATACCAAAAAACAGCTGTACCCTGGTAAAATACAAAGCAGTATCAATATGTTAGAGTCAGCATGGTGTAGTGGTATGAGTGCTGGACTATGACTCTGGAAATCAAGGCTTAGTTCCCCACTCAGCCATGGAAACCCACTAAGGTCATCTTGGGTAAGTCACATTCTCTCAATCCCAGAAACCCCATGATACATTTGCCTTCAGGTAGTCCTAAGTGGAAACAACTTGAAGGAACACAACAATGAATCAATAAGTTACATTAACTCGTTAACTTCTAGAAAAAAAAATTCAGGGCTAAGGCCTACAAAAGTAGAAACTCCACAGGTAGTGGCCAAGGAGATGTAGCAAAGGGACAGATCACCATTACCTTCTAAGCTTTCCTAAATGCTTATGTTCATTTCATCTCTGCCTGAACACCTCACTGTTTTGACAATGAACTAAAAACAAAAAACAAAAAACAAATCACACACACACTTGCTGGAGCCTCCAACGCTGCTCATGTCTGTTCTTTCAGTATCTCCTTATTTTTCTTTGGATCCAAGTTCGTTGTCATTGAGACTACAAGATCCCTATCAATCACTTCATCCAGCACAGAGCCCAGAGTAGTCACTTGCCACTCTGTGTTACACATGACAGTGACAGGTATGTCCTGCATCATAAGCTACTGTCTGAATGGATTTTCATCCTTTTTTACAATTCTGGTTTAATCTAATTTTAGTGGTGGCATGTCATTCTCCTTCCGTGAAGTACTCTTACAGTGTTATCATTTACTCTGCACGACTTAATTAAGTAAAGCATACAGCATTAAAGATGCCCTATGACACTTTAGTAACAAGCAGCTAAATGCCATTTTCAAAAATAACATGAGATCAATTAAAACAAGAGATACAGTTCTAATCAACTATGGAGAAGGATGACATATTGCTCAGAGACAGTTCTAAGAGAGATTGTATAGTGTGCTCTTGTTATCCATGGGCTTGTCATCTGCAGATTTGAGCTTCCGCTGACAGCAAACCCTGTTGTTTTAAATGGAAGTGCATGCACACAGCCATGCTAGCAGCTGCGCACATATCACGGCCCCATAATAACAAGACTTGGGGTCCCACATTTTTTGTTATCTGCCGGGGAGGGGGGGCAAAAACAGGAAAGGAAAAGGATGAGTGGTTTTAACCAGACCAAACTTTTTGTAGTTTTCGGGTATTTTTGTCAGCAGAAGACATCTGTGAGTTATTGAAGCCTATTTCATCTTTTTCATGATGAAATAGACGTTGCAGCAATGTGCATGTGTGGACATTCAACACTATTCACTGGAGAGATGTAGATAGAATATTTCACATCAGCTTCAATTTATGATCAAGCATACTGTACGAAAGTGAAAAGAATAGCACAGAAACAAACAGCTAATGTGCACACATTTTACCTACCTTTCTAGGCCAAACACTAGCTCCTACTTCTGGAAATACAGTTGCTCCCCCTGCTGACACATCACTCATCTGAAAAGAGAAAGTGTGACACATACGCTAACTATCTCAAAGATCCTTTTTTTAAAAAAATTATATTTCGTTGCAGTCTTTGCAGAAACCAGTCTTTGCCACTGACGTGATAAACAGTAAGGCAGATCAGATTTAGAAATGAAAAGTGTAGTTGCCATCTTCACGCCAAATATATAAAGTGCACCAGTACAGTAATATGATTAACATTACAACCTAGTAGAAGGGCTGATTAACATCCCATAAATAAAAACATGCCATGGACACACTATCCTCCTTCCCTTTTAGTCTGTTGTTTCTCATTCTATTGGCTGATAACAAGATATTTCAAGAGAGGTGTCCCAGTAAGAGAAAATGACCTTTGTGCCTGTCATTGTTGCAATTGCTCTCATGTTACCTAAAATCTGTCAATAGACTGCATTTTTAAACTGTCTCTGGATATCTGAAATTTGAGGTCCAGAAGTATCATATGTGAAAGGAACACACACATACACACTCTGATATGTCATGAATATATGAAAAATACCTATTTAATACAGGTAAAAATCTAGTGTATTTAAAACAAAACAAAATAAAAACAGATTGAACAGAACTCAAGATAGAGCTCTACAAACTGGTTTACCATGACAAATATGGCTGAACGTAAGCAAGTGTTACATGAAAAATCCTAACTTCATAGAAACACCAATGAGGGCTGATAATAGTAATTATACATTACCATTATCATTTTGCAATCGAAGCATCTTACTTACATAGAATAACCACGTAGCAATTCTGTTGCCTGTACCCAGTTCTTTAAAAGCATCTGGTTCATCTTTCTGTGTTCAAAAACAAACATGGTTTTATTGTACAAGTTAAGCAACACTGGCACATGAGCCCTAGCACTAGGATATTTGTTAGCAAACTTCTTCAGTTAAATGAAAAAGAATTTAGTAGAAAAAACCAAGCACTGATTTTGAAATGATAGGAATCTATTTACAAATTGCTAAACACACAATGCATGCTTTTGTGGTCCTGGGGACTGCCCAAATATTTCTTATTGGGCATAAATTCCAATGTGATTTTATATCTGTTTATATGTGTCATCTATCAGAACGTTGCTATAGCTGAAAAACCCTCATTCTGCATGCTTGAAAGGAAATGAGATCAGGGATCTTTCTATTCGCTTGGTATTTTGTTCTATCTCTGTAACACTTTGCAAGAGTTGTTCTTGCCTGCAAAATTGGTTGTGCAATTATTTTTTTAATTCTCTTTAAAAATTCTGACTACTTTTAATTCACTTGATTACTTAGATTCAAGCTGCCAACTGGTACCTGGGTATATGGAATGAGTTAACTGGAATTAGATATGGAAGCTGCCTACATTATTCTTGGTTTAAAGTCTGAAGAAGTTATTTCTATCCAATGACTGGTTGGTATACCAGTGGCCCTACAGAAAAATTAAATATATAATTTTAATTTTGCTAGTTGTTGATGTCACAACTATTACTCTTACATTCAATGATATACAGGAATTATGATTAATGAATAGCACTAGTAAGGATTCTGCATGGTGTGGGATGGGAGGAGGCCAATAGAGGTGTGTGATACCATGAGTTACTGTATCAGATGATGCCAACCCTAGTGATGCCACTGATCACACTCAAGAACAAGACATGGTTCTTCAATACAAATTCTCTTTTTCAACAGAATAAGCTTGTAATGCTCAAGAGGTCTCTTGAAATACTTTCTCTTAAAACCAAAAAAATTATTCAAAGAGAACCAGGCAACAATCAACTGTATCCTGAACATACAGAATTTAAGCCAGCCAAACATTTAAAATACAGCCAAACATTTAAATTGGCAGCTTGAACTATCTATGCCAATGAAAACAAGATTTTCTTCATCCTTACAATTAGAACAGAACCTTTCCCATACTGACCAACTCTAATTACTTTCACATGTACATTCCTTGTAAGTCTTTACAGCTTCTTTCCACAAGATGCCACTGAATACTTCACTGTCCTCTAGTCCATTCCCAAGCCCAATTCAAAGTGCTGGTTTCGATATTTAAAACTCTAAATGCCTTGACACCAGGTCAACTCAAGGACTGCCTCTTCCCAAATATACGTATCCAAATCTTAAAACAATTTAACCTTTTGATTCCCTTAATGCTCCATAGATCTTGTGATTTTTTAAAGAGTTCTCCAATTTCAGATGTTTCTGATGCTGTTTTAAATTCTGCTGTACTTAAATTTTATAGTTTTATCCTATGGATTATTTCTTTTTTATTGCAAAATATAACAAGGACCTTTGTTAGTGGGCCACATACCAATGTCAGTAAACAAACAGAGCAATATTACTTTGTCAAACAGTTATCCTTTCAGTAGATATCTTGGGAGAAATGCCCATTTAACATGGTGGGACTTAATGCATAAACATGCATAGGGTATGGCTGTAAAAGTATTCTTTCAGAAATTAAAATCATGCACACAAACAGATTATTAATTTGCAATGTTTGCAAGACCTTTAAAGGGAGAAAGTAAAGATTTTATATTGTGTTATGGCAAGAATTTTAAATTACTATATGGATTACCTGGTTCAAAGAAAAATGTTAATTGAAGGAGTTACTTAACACACATGTGCCCCATAAACCACCATCTGAGTTCATTTGTCTTATCTGCAGCCTTGAAATAAAATGGATTAAAATAAAATAGACCAGATAGAGGAAAATAAAAGCAAGCAGACTTTGTGAGATAGCAATGTCTTCAAGTAATTTTAAGATTATTCTGTTCCTATGTGCTGTACAACTTAAAACCAAGGTGTAACATTTTATTGTTTCAGTGATCTCAACTACAAAATTGCTGAAGCTTACCCTACCATCTTTGCTATACATACTACTTGTGCTATGGAGTATGGTCATTCTACCATCACCTATAAAGCACCAGATCCTTTTCACCAACTCAATTTTGAGGCACCCTTAATCCTTCCCCTCCCCCCCCCCATCAGCATCTTTATATATTTTTTATATTATTTCTTGTTATTCTCTCTTTTTCATTATTCAGATGGTGGTTTAGAAGACTTTGTTCATTCAAAAGATTAGACAACTTGACAAGTCTGAATTTCACACGGACAGTAAACATTGTGCCACAGGCTAAAAAAAGCCTAGGCTTTGGAAGATTTTTTTTCCCACACATCTCTTTACTTGCCCGAGCAAAGTCATAGTGGGGCTCATACTGTCCTCCCACTCCATAATTTGCTACCTGGAAAAAAGAAATATAGTACATGTGAAGCAGAAAGGCAAAGCAGATAGAGACTTACCCTTCCAAAATCAAAATGAGGCTCGTACTGGCCTCCTACGCCATAGTTGGCTACCTACAGCAGAAGAAGCACAAATATCCGATAAACTACCCACGAGGCAAGAAGAAATATCTCCTTCATATCTACAGTGGATTTTCTCCCTAAGAGACAGTAGAATAACCTAAGCTTTCATATGTTGTCATCTTCTCTAGTGTGAAATACTAGATTAGAGTCTAATGTTGCTAGTAATTCCCAGGTTTAATAAATGGTCTGAACACAGAATTCTAGTTGCCCTTATACTGGCAAAGTTAAAGTATATGAACACCTAATATGACAAATGTGCTTATTTCACTTTTTATCATTTAACTTCATTTTCTTGACTCCATTCATCCTCAGTTGCAAACGTTGTATTGGAATTTCTTTTCACAAGTCTTTAACTGCACTATTAAGAACTGGCATCAACTGCATTCCACATACAAGCGCCTATAAGGTGAGCTCTGGTATAGTCTGGTTTTGTCTTTGCTTTAATTAAACTCAACCAAGAGCGAGGGTATTTTAGAGCATGCAGCCAATATGTAGGTATGTGAGTAACTCTTTCTCTGGCTGCCATGTCCCCTATGAGTTTCCAAAAAGCAACCAAGGCTAAATTAGCCTGCACATTCCTGCCCTAAACTCTTTCCTCCTGGTGGATATTCAAATTTAAAAATAGCATCAAAGCTCAGTTACATGTCTGCTACAGCATACAATTAACTTTTTGTTGCTCTGCCCTGTCTTTGAGATGTTAACTGTCATGTCAAACCAGCTATTAAAAAAAGCAAAACTGATGTTGACTTAAACTGAGACTCCTACAATTTTCATTCTTCGAGGTGAGAAACAGATTATTTTAGAATAAAAATGTAAATCGCTTTGAAATTAGTTTTGTGTCCATGATAGCAGGATCCTGAATAATCAAAAAGTGTGGGGAAAAATATTCAAAAATATATTCAAAACATGTTCTTAGAACGAAGTTGTTATGGATGGTCACATTCTTGTATTTATATTTATTAGCTTACTTGGAGTTCCTCTGCTGTGGAAACATCCAGTCCTGTTAGATCCTGTATTCTTGTATTAATCCGTGCCACTACAGGATGTTCATATCCAGACAGCCAGGCACTAAGCATGAAATGAAATGTTATTCCTGATCTGAGAAGCTATATATCAAGACTGGTAAGAAACCATTTATAACTATATGAAAACAGTCTATAGGCAAATATTTAGCCTAAATGATAACTGACACTTTCATAACTCAATGTACAATGAACATTTTTAACTCTTTTGCAACAGTGCTGAATTTCTTCAAAGCAAAGCAATTTCCTTTAACTGGTGCACATCCATAGTCAAGTGGTGCAAGAACTTTGCGAACTAAAGTCCACACAGAGAACATTATACACATGCAGCATTACAACAATATATGGTGCTTCTTTTTGGACCAGGCCTAAGAGCAAATAGTCACTGTAATACAGTGCGCCCGTATCATACGCAGGCATGCCATACACAGCTTTCAGCTTACGCCGAAGCTGCATGCCTGAAGAAACAATGGCATGTGCATGCCACCGCACCACATGCACAAAACCCATTGTTTTCAATGGGGCTTGAGAATACACAGTACTTCCTTTATGTGGAGGGGAGGTCCAGAACGTAAGGGAAGGGCTGACTGTATTATACTGCTGCACTAATTATATACAAATAATTGCATACAATTTCAATAGCAACTTTCTGCATGGGAGTTCTGGCACAGTCCTGGGGAAAAGTGTGAGTGAGCTGAAGTTAAGGTCATACTGGGGGAAAATGTGTTGACTGTTACGTTAGATCAGGTTGGAGAATTATACCACTACTCAATTACAGCACTATGGTTCCACTTTAACTGCCATGGCTCTGTGTTAGGGAAGTCTGGGGTCTTTAGTCTGGTGAGCCACCAGAATACCAAGTAACCATCCCTAAAATACAACCCCCAAGATTCTACAGGATGGAACCAGTTAAAGTGGAATCATAGTGCTATTATTGTATTGTGGGAAAATGTCCACGAAAGCCAGCCGTTTTTACCATTAACTATGTCTGAAAGAGGAGGAGTATCATTTATTTATTTTCAGCTCTAGTTTTGCTCTTAATTCTCACTCATCCAGTCAAAGCAACAAGCTGGCTCTGCTGGCTCTCTTATATATATCACAGGTGTGTACTTGAACCCAGATACATGTATTAATCTGTGAAAATAAATAAGATTTTCTCAGAATCCCTCTTTCAGCACTAAATAGTTGGTAAGAACAACTGTTGTGGAAAAGGCAGTTACGAAGGAGTACAAAAAAATTACAGCTATCTCAAAAGAATAAATCAAATCAATGTTTTACTTTATATTAATTTCAGTAGCTAATGATTCTTAACAAGTACAAGAAAAGGCTTCCTCACTCTCTTTTTCCATATGGATACACATAATAGGATATAGTCTTTGTATATAATGTATTACTACTTATACTTAAATTTTACAAAGCTCACAGTGGCCTTTTAACAAGCTTACATTTCACTCACAAGATGAAAAAATGGAATAACAGGACATAGTATTTTAAAAATGCCATTCCCTTGTTAAAGTGTCCAGAAATAGTATCAGTTTAAATGGGGGGAAATGACATGATAATAGTTATTCCACACCTGAAACTGAAATGCCTATGAACAGTTTGTCTCTTTCGTGGCCATGCTTTTATAATCTCTAACACAATGACATTTTGAAGGTGTTCATTCTATAGCTACATTCTTCCATTCCAATTTGCATTTTCTACCACTCCCCATATATACTATATCTATAAGCACAACCTTCGGTTTCATGCTTCCCTTTCAATGTTAAGATTGCTACTTTCCCAAAAAAGGTTGTAATACTTCAGAAGTAGCTTTTCTGCGGCATGGAGCAGCTGAAACTGCCAGATTTAAATTTGCTTGTTGCTATTAAAAACACTGGGGGGTTGTCAGCTATGGGTGGCAATCACTTTTTGTTGTCCAAAATGTTGATTCTGCCTTATAGCTTGCATTTTCAGCAATGCTAACAACCAAGAGTCATAGTTTGTACACTGTGAAAACATGAAATAATCAGAAGCTGGAAGTATGGTAATTTAGCCAACACAATACTTGAACTTCATCAATAGCCACAGATCCCATGGAGAAACTTATTTGCTTAAAACCACATCGTCCTTACTACTCTAGCAGATTTATTGTCCTCCTTTCAAAAGGATCACAATAAATCACTAATCAAAAGAAGTGAAATGAGACACAACACAGGTTACAGAATCTCAAAGAGTATGGAGAATATACACTTGAATGTATGACTGTGATTAGGATGTTTGTAAAGAGGGAAGTTAAGATATCAATTCTCAGGCTTAGAGCAGTTTCTAACGCAAGATACAAAGCAAATAGAAAATGTCTTCCAATAAAATAGAGGCCAATAAAATTAAAGAAACTAGGGACACATGAAGCAGCAGATTGTATTTTTAAAAAAGGAATTAAGATTATAGCAAGCCGAGTTAGTTTTACTGAGCGAAATCCAGCTGTTAGTCCCTCTACACCAACTGAAGCTATGGGACTTACATCTTTACTAGTTGGGACCTAATCTACAAAGACCTACAAGTTCTACACACTTGATAATTAATCTGTACCAGATTGATCTATCATGGTCACAAATTGACAGATTCTATCAACATTTTGAAGAACATGTGCATGTTAATCCCCTACACTATAATTCATGATCAAATACATGGTATTACTGGAAACAAAACAGATAAATGTTAATTCATATCTCGCATCACATTGACAAGAGCCATGTAATGTAAGGGAGCCCTGGCAGTGCAGTGGTTAAATGCTGGTCCTGTAGCCAAAATGTTGTGAGCTTGATCCTAGAGGAGGGCTCCAAGGTTGACTCAGAATTCCATCCTTTTGTAGGTCAGTAAAATGAGTACCCAGATTGTTGGGGTCAATTGGCTTACAGACTGTAAACCACTTAGAGAATGCTGAGCTCACTGATTAAGTGGCATAAAAATGTACATGCTATAAACCACCCTAAGTACTATTCTGGTAGGAAAGATAGGAGATTATCACATGTCTTTTTCTCCTAAACTGGGCATGGGCTTAAACTGTTTAAAAACGGATGTTATCGCATATCTCTGTGCCCAGCTTGGAGACATCACATATTCGATCTGGACTTCTCCCAAACTTAGCACGGAGGTGTGCAATAACATCCATTTTTAAACAGTTTAAGCCCATGCTCATCCCATGTCCAGCCAGGAGAACAATCTCCATACAGAAATATGTAAAAGCAACTATACTGTGGTGGTCCTCTATTGCAGCAGCTGCTGTCGTATGTTTCCATCTTTCCTCCTTTCCTACAGTATTACGTGTAAAATGTTTCTGACTGGAAACTTCATTCAATGTCTAATTCATTCAATGCCTTCTTTCATTTCATGCCAGTTAACACAGGTCCATCAATTTTATATCTATCAGCAAGAGAGAAGCGGTAAGTAAAGGGAAAAGGATATGTTATCCAATGGAGGAGGAGTTGCCCAACCCCCTCTTCCTTTCTCAGGAAGTCCACTTGTCAACACGTTCCATATCACTTCAGTGTCATATTGAAGCAAAAATAATACCACACTGTCTCCCTGTCATTTATGAATCATGCTCTCTGAATTCTCAACTGTTCTAACTGTTCTGTTACTACTGTTGACAACTTTATGGATTTTCAGACTAAATATTTAAAGTCAAATTTCATAAGTGTAACAATATTTGTGAAGTTGCTATCTTCTGAACTAAATCAACGCTCAAGTAAGATACTTTCTCCATTACTGTAATAATCAATATTCATTTTCATTCATTAAAAGGACCACATGTCTTTTCTAAATTACATGATTAAAGAAGGGTTCCTGTCATTTTTAAATTACTGTATCTTCAACAGATTTGCTCATGGGAGAGTCTCTCCCATGATCTAAAAGTTCTTTTGCCCAAAGTGAACACTCCCACATGATCTAAAAAAAAGTTCCTTTAGAGAGGTTATAGGAGTTTTTTTTCTAGAGAGGATATTGTACTGTAGAGCAACTGTCTTACAAACATCCTTCATTGGCAGCAGCTTCATGAAAGTTGTGCTAGACTTGTCAAATTATGATGGCATTGCGTATGGCTTGGCTCAGAGTTTGGCTTCCCACCGCTGGCTAAATGCCATCTTGAACAGCCTGCCACGTACTTCAGCATGAACAGTAGCCTCCTCATAAGCACAGGCATGCCATAATGCAGAAATGTGTTGGCTAGGAAAGAGTGCTTGGAATGTGTGGGAGAAGGAAGTAGACTTCTCTTAAAAATGCAAGAGGTGGTATTTTTGGTTGCCAGTAAGAATGGTTCAGTCAGAAATGAAGAAAACATTCTAGCATCCTTGAGAAAGGACAAAAAGCTATTTTCCTGCCAGTAATAGTCTCTAGTTTTGTAAATACGAACTTCTTCATACTGATGTTCATTTGCTTATTTTATGTAGACACAGCTATGTTAAAAATGAGGAAATGTTTAAAATGAATAGTCAAAATGCATATTGCGCATAACTTGACTTCCTCATACGCTACCAGCCTGACTTCATGCTTCTGATAGCAAGCCAGATAGAGGACTGCATGATAAGCAATGAACAGGGGATGGGTTGCAGCTATGGGTTGTCACATCTTTTAAGTAGCTGGCAGAGACTGGAAGCTGAAGAAATAAATTACTGAAGGGTTCATAAACTGCTTTTATATTAGTTCCTACATTTTGCTGTTGCTAAAAAGAAAAATAAGTTGCCCATATGGATGATCACAGCTCACCAACTGACTACAAAAAGAAGTCAGACTGCATATATTTTTCCCCTGATTTATTCAGCTTGCTCAAGTGTGGATCTGAAAGTAACAAACTGTAAAGTCCTGGGCAGCATGTCTCTCCTTAAATCCATTCCGCAGTACAGTCCAAGACTTAAAAACTTTGTCTTTGAGCTTTACCCCAAAACAGTATGCTTGACCCTTGTCTTAAAGTGCTGGTGAATGACACATACACTGTAGTGTGTTACTGTCTACAAGACTGCAGAAACAGGAGGCAATCACTTCCTCCAAACAACTGTTTCCCAGACTTTGCCACTGACTTTATTGAAGTTGAAATATAAAGCCATTAAACAGCTTGCACACTAAATTTGTAACATTGTGATCTTTCACATCGGACCCATCATAAAAGCCCCACACTATGTTTTGAGATGAATCTAGACTAATTAAATTTTAAAAATTTAGTATGCAATGGTCAATGAGCTGCTTGGCCAGCAAGCCTATAGTAGCAGCACCACTAAGGGGGATAGCAATACCACTTACATTTATACACTGTTTTATAGTGCCAAGCACTCTCTAAGTGGTTTACAATGTGTTAACCAATTTCTCCCAACAAGCTGGGTACTCATTTTACTGACCTATGAAAGGATGGACGGCTGAGTCAACCAGGAGCCCTGCAGGATCGAACCTACAACATTTTGGTTGCAGTACTGGCATTTACCCACTGTGCCACCATGGCTGCTGGATGGGCCAGCAGGGATGATACGGTGTGCAGATGCATTAACAGCTGGGCCGCTCTGGATCCAGCCTGATCCAGCTGTCCTCACATTCAACATACCAAGGTAAACAGAATTTTATGTTAAAACAGATTAATGGATTAAAGAAGTAGATTTATACACAGGATATGGCGTGTTACTAGAGATTTTGGCCAGTGTAGACAAGCCCTAAGCAGTGTTTTCCAGCCTGACCACAACTTCCCACCTACAGGGCAACAGCCACTGGGAGTAACAGGGGTCTGTTCCCTTGTTGATCAGGATGCATCAGACTGATGTTTCCAAACATTCTTCCCATGAATGCAACAATCAGAAGCAGAATCCCTGTCACAATTTCTCCTTGCACTGGAGATTGCTGGAGGGAGGTGGTTGGAAACATCAATCTGCTGCGTCCCAATCAAAAAGTGTCCCCTGTCACTTGCAGTGGCTGCTACATGGTAAGGAAGGGGGGGCGTTTATTATAACTGAATACACAGGAAGCATGAATACATGTCAGTAATAATAATAATAAAATTTTATTTGTATCTCCCGCCTCTCCCTACGGATCGATTTATGAATGCATAACCCTAGATTACATACTCGTAACTGCAATTGTGAATTCCAGCCAATTCTTTTTAATAGCAGTAAGTGCAGTTAATTGAAATAGCTCCCTAAAGGGATCTGAAATATTCTTTCCATAAACAAACAAGTCCAATCGCTGATCAGATTTTTTTTAAAAAGCAATTGATATATTTAGTCCACTAAGTATTTGAAAACAGACTCTGAACTAGGGATGTCAAGCTACTAGTATCACAGGACCTCCTTCCTGTTTATTACATGCCTCCTAGGAAGTGTTTAAAATTAACACAGATATGATGACACAGCAAGAGAAGTAAGAAGGTGATATAGTGCATGGGTCAATATGTTAGTTGGACTAGATTCATGCATAACAGAGATTAAGGTGCACCTACTGAACTACTTAGAAGTGCTTAATTCCCAGGGATTTCAATGGGAAAGAATTAAGCCAAAGCTTGCAGTGCTAAATTGTGATTAGGTCTTACCCATGGAGTTTACAATCGAGGATTTCCCCTTTTAAGCATTCCAAACTTTCAGTGCAGCAGATGTTAGTACTCTGTTTCAAGACTACACCTTTTCTTCTAATTTGCTGAAGAGGAAAAATATGCACAGAATCCCACAGGAAGTGTGATGCAAGCATTACAAAGAGAAATTTGAAAGTTGCTTAGACATACCAATGACCCCTTACCTCTTAGAGACTCTGTAATGTGCTGTGGTCAGTTTTCCAGTCTGAGGATCATGCACAGTAGCTCGGCTCAGCTACAAAAAGAGAAAGGACAAGGGCTTACTCTAGTAGCAAGCTTCTGGGCCAAGCCACAGGCAATTAAAAGGGTTCTGATTGGTCTGGATATTATGTAATGCTCAGATCAGAAAGAGTGTTTAAAAAGCACTACAGTAGCTGCTGCTACTGGTTTTCCCCAATTCAACTCTCAAATTGGTTCAATAAATTTGCTTTGATTTGTCCTTTCACTTTTTCTTCCCCCCAAATGGAAAGGTTTGTGAGCCACTTGTGTGCAGAGTTCCACAGAAAACTTCTCAGTATCCAGAAGTTGAATGTTCTTTCCTTGCTGCCTTTTTAAAAATTCTAAATCTACACATAAATGCTAATGGGACATTTTTTAAAAAAGCAAACAAACAAACATATGTAAATTTAAAACTTTTTTGAAACTTTGTAAAAAAAAAAAAAACCAATAGTTGACATTTAAGAGTGGATTGTAAAGATTCATAAGTCTCCTAGCTTCTTTGGGCATTTGTTTCCTAATGGAAAGTAGGCAAATTTTGAAACATTAATAAAGTGCCACAACAACAACCTCCTCCAAGCAGGACAAATTAAGAAAATTTAGCTGTAGCAACAGCTTCTGCTCATAACCAGGACTGTTTAACAGCTAGAGGGCTGGATTTTAGATTGGAACATGGTTTAAACCAAGAATTTGGCAGTTTGGGGCCATTTATAGTATTTTATGGGCCATTCATAATAGTAGAACCATTCATAACATTTAACATAGTGTTAGCCACCTTGAGTCCCAGTATTAAGGGAATTGTGAGCTATGTATCAATAAAATAAATAATAACAATGCATTATATTATTACTACTGCTGCTGCTCACAACATCTGGGCCTAACCTGCCTCATTAGTTACTATGAGGCTTAAATGAAATAATCCATTGTGTCTACTGTCTTGTGCTCCTTGAAGGGAAAACAGGATACAAACAGTATTAATGATGATGACGATGATGATGGATTGGTAGCAGAGAACAGCCTGGGAGTGCCCAGCACTCAAAAAATTGCCAAAATTAAGCTGCATAGGCAGGAACATTCAGAGCCCCACATAAGGGCAGGTTAAAAAGAAGGTTTAAATATACTGTTATTGTTGTTGTTGTTCTGATTTAATACTGCGTCAAAACATAGAGGACAAAATCCCATTTTTTTGAATAACTATAATTGCACAAAGAAGAAATCCATTTAATATTTAGCCAAAGCACCAGAATTTTTTTAAAGCTCTAACAGTACATAAATCCACACACCAAGCTGCAAAAAGATCTCCAGTGTATCAATGAGCCTGGCTCTAACGGAACAAAACAGGAATTAGCAATCCAGGCAAATTGTTTTTGTTGCAATGGGCATACACAAGTTGTTCAACTTTTAATAAACATGACAATGTGAAGGTCAGCATGTCTCTAGTTTTCATGCACAGGGAAAAAAGGCAGGTCATCTTGTTGGGGATATTCCAGAAGGCTATTTTTCAAATCCTAAAGTTTGCCAGACTTTGATGGAGGAAAGCAAAAAGGAGATCACATCACATGGGGTGGATTATCCACATGCACATTGCAATAGACTAAGAAAGCATCCTAATTCAGCAAAGAAGAACAGAACTTCTGGTTAGCGGAAGAATCTGAGAAACTCGGCAGTAACAGTTTGTTACAATATCTGCAAATAGCAAGAGCTAAACCAAATAAATAAATAAATAAATTTCTGGATATTTTTTCTCTCTTAATGAGCACCACAGAGGCACTCGTTATAGGGACAGGATGCATGACATATGAAGTCTTACCTTTTGCTAATTCTGTAATGTGCAGTCTCCAAGACTCCCGTTATGGGGTTTGAAATGGTGGCTCGCCTCAGCTGTGAAGCGAACCAATCAGAATAGTTGAATTACAATGTATATATCGCATCACATCAATCCGACCATTCAGAACCCTATGACGGAGCACAGGCTCCAGCAGGGTTCCTGTCCCTTAAAATAGTATGCATACGGGCAGTGTAGTATCTTGCCACTACCCTTTTAGTAACATATAAGTACAAGAATGCAACTCACCTGCACCTGAAGCAGCAGGCTACTCCTTATAGTTACTGAAACTATAAAATCAGGACTAAAATTGGACAAAGCCATCTACTTTGTTTGTAAGATCAAGCCTGAAAGTTCCCTGTACATACTTGATACATGTATTGCAGTTATATCTGTGTTAATGTAGGTTTACTTGTGTGTGACTTAAGGCAAAGCTTAAGTCTACCTGCCAAAACTGGTTTCACTCTTGATTTTTCCCCCCAGCAGCTAAAGCAGACTGGAAGCACAGGGTGCAACCATGCTTTTATCTAACTGTCACCTCTTGGACAACCTTTCATTTCTCAGAGGAAAAGTAGTGGCCGTTGTGAGCACAAGCCAAACTAAGGAAAGGTTAGCCAGAGTGCAGGTGAGGGTTGTGCGAGGCTACGTCACAGTGCCTCTCCAGAGAAGCCTCAATGACAGGTTCTCCATGAGACCCTTGCTGAATGAACAATTTGTAGCCCATGTACTGATACTGATCATGCCACACTTATTCAGAAACACATCTACTTATAGACTGGTGCCGACAAAGCATTACATGAGACACACAAGCTCCTTTCAATATAGCAGAGAAAGTGAGTAGTCACCCCTGCAGTGTGACAGAGGCATTTGGGCACCAGTTCTCAAAGAAAGGGACAACTTTTTGTCAACCTCTTGACTGAGGAGAGGGTTATCTCCCCCTGACCAGCTGTTAAGGAGATATAATCTGAATCTCTATATATCATCTTACTAGCTTCATTGGCAAGCTCCTTAGGCGGGCCATCACTAGCCTACAAACTCTTTCAAGTTTTTTATACTGTCCTTTGTTTCCAAAAAAAAAAATCAAATTATCCTACATACATAACATGGATAAACTGGTTTTATTTAAAGTCTCATGCAGGAGTGGGCACCTGTTAGCAGCTGCATGCTTCATGAGCCCCAGAAGATTTTGGAAGCCTGTTCCCCCACTCTAAAAAAGTCACGGGTGACTATTCTTCCATGTTTGTTTTGTGCTCCTTAGGCTATTTTATGCCCAGGAGCAGCCTTTTTTTAAAAAAAAATCTGGGACACTGTTTTTCCCTCAAGCCTTTTAAATAAAAGGCCTCCATTAGGCTTTAATGGAGGGAGGGAGAACGTGGTGAAATTCCCCATGCCCCCAAGGGATCTGTGGCAAAAAGATGAGGGGAGGAAGCCTGTGTGGCCACATAAAATTGCCCTTGAAATGGGTAAGTCCCATATCCCACTGTGTTTCTGTACAATTAACAGGTTAGTTCTGGGGTTCCTTTTTTCACATAGTCTGTGGATTCATTTTTTAAAAAGATCAGTACTTTAGAGAAAGGGAGAATTGTACTGACCCCTATATGAATCCTGCCCTTTAAATCCAGGGTTACATAATTTCTTTCAAAAGCTTGGACTATCTATGGGCCCATACAGATAGGCCAAAATAAAGATTCTTTGGGTCTTTTTGGAGGTATGCTGTTTAAATGACACACACATCTTAAAAGGCCAGAAGCTGGGCCAAAGCCACGCTCCATTCCTTAGGACTGGAGCGTGGCTTTAGCGTGCCTTCTGGTATCTTAGAACACATACATCATTTAAATAGCATAACTCCAAAGTGACCTGAAGCAGCTTTATTTTGGCCTGTCTCTATAAGCCCATAAGATGCATAGATAAACCATATGTTACACACCACAATAACATCTACTGCACAGGGGTAGATAAAAATATATGACTATCTATTACTGTGATGGATATTGTGACTCAGAATTGCATCTGTCCTTATAATTTATCTTGCCAAAAGTAATGTAGAAGAAAAACAGCAGTAGCAGCAAAACATTCATGTAGAGGTGGTTTGCGTATAAAGATCCTGAATGCCTGCTGCCATCAGAACTGCCTTCCAAAACAAGGCACATGAAAGTTCCACTCTGCTAAACTGCAGGGAGAACTGACACATAAAAAGCCTAGTTTGGATTATTTATCAGTTCTGTAGGACCTATACTCTGACAGAGAGTGCCACTCCTGCTTCCTATTGTGCTGTTTACTGTAATACACCAAGGATTGAACTTGGGAGCTCTGCAGATAAGTCAAGTGCTCTAACCCAGAGCTAAACCAAAGGTCTACATTAATGACACAGAGAAAATGTTTTATTATAGAATTACCAAAAGCAAGGCACACCACTGCAAAACACAAACTCTGAAGAAGAATCTGTGCACTGGTAGCATCATTTAAAATATATGGACAGTTTAGATTCTTTACCCTTGGTTTTGCAAGCTCTTTGACAGTTTCTATTTCTTCATCAGAAATTATTTCCAGGAAGCGAACAATCCGAGGGCGGTCCCACTCATCCTCTTGCTTGACAGGTCCCAGTATATACCTAGGATTCCTATTTCCATCAGAATAACGGCAAAAAAGTTTCTTTTGTCTTCTAGGAGTCTAAAAGTTTTAAATAAAAGGTTAGATGTTATTATATTAGACAGGAAAAAAATAGCTAGCAATACTGGAACTGGATTATGAACATTTTAAGAATGTATGTTTATTACCATTTTGAGACCTTCTCCACGGCACAGCATTTCATATTTCTGTCTCTCTGGCAGATAATCTTTTGATCTTTTCTGACTTTTAGTTTCTTTTCCAGTCTTTTCATCTGTTTCGGCAATAGATTTGTTCACTTCTTTTTCTTTTTCTTTAGACATTATATATTCAAAGTATTTCAAATTGCCATTTGCTCGCTGATGCTCTGGATCTATGAAAATAAAGAAAAAGAAAATGCACACAAAATTTCTTAACTGCAGAGCGCATTTTGCAAAAGTTTACGTTTTGTAACAACTTTTATATTGCTCTTCATAGCAATTTTTAAACTTAAGACAAATGATTAAATCTGTATACTGTATACCAAAACGTAATCCTTAAAGTCAGCCATTTCAGTCAGGAGACATTCCTATTCTCATTGTTAAGAAAGAACAACTCAAATACTCAATATGATACGCTTCTTTTTGTAGTTGCTTCCTATGTGAGTCTTCCCATCCAAAAACTCAACAAGATCCAAAAAGAACATTTCCTGAAGTGACTGCAAGATTTTAACTCTGGAAGGGCTCTACAACTGCTCTGAGAAAGGATAGTTTTAAATTATGAATATGGCAATCCTATGGATGCCTGCTCAGAAGTAAATCCCATCAAGTTCAAAATGTTAAAAATAAACATTTACTAAGAAACTAAAGTACTAAGAAAAGTATCTTTTGATCCACAGAAATTCTTATGTATGCAAAACACTCATTAGGAGGTGAAATGTTTATGAAAAAGTAACAATGCAGTAGTAAAGACCATATTTACAAGCTGATAATCCCATTGCTACAAAAATAGAAACCCTTGTTGCCTTCTGTTTAAGAGCCCTAAAGAGCTCCACATTTCTAAACACAATTATGTTTTATTACAGCTGACAAAAATCACAATCAATGTGTCAGTCAGAAAGCAATTAAACACAAAATAGCAATAAAAATTTCATCCTGCTCCTGAAATATGTTGCACTAGCAGTTGTGCATCCAGAAAGGGTTGTATCAACTAGGGCATTATCAACAACACAGAAAAGATACATATGTGTGTTTGCTATAGGCAGATCAGATTTAGTCGCTGAGATATTTTGGGATGATGTGCTAGAAAGACAGAACCTAACAGTATGAGAATGAACCTAAGATACCATAACAAATGTCACTTCTTTAGAAAATTTGAAACAAAGAATAAAATATGTCTTTATACTTAAGTATTTTTAAAACACGTCAATGATGTAATGCAGTGATTCTCAAACGGTGTGGTGGGACCCCTAGGAAGGGCAGAAGAGTTGCTCAAGGGGGTATGACACACTGAGGTCCTGATCTTTCCTCCTCCTCCTCTTCCCAATTTTTTTTTATGTGTAAAATTTACACATAGAATCATAGAGTTGGAAGAGACCACAAGGGCCATCCAGTCCAACCCCCTGTCATGCAGGAACTCTCCATCAAAGCATCCCCGACATGTTGAGTTAAATATTGGATTTATTTAAATAAAACTGTGCAAATTTGAACAATGGTATTTCCTTATAATATGTTAAAATATGAATATGCCTGAATGTGCAAATGGAACAGAATTGAATGTGAAAGGGGCAATGTTTTGATAGTAGCCTTCCAAAGTCTCCCTCCCTGTTCCTCTCCTTTTCCACACTCATTGAGACAACATAAGAGAAGCGGTGATAGTCCTTAGGACTTAGTACATTAGGACCTCAGGTTTCACATTCTGGACACTGCTCCCTAAAACTCAAACCACACTGGTACTTCCCAGGAGCACATGGATAAAATGGCAGGAAGCTATTGGAATGTTAAATACAGAAAGCAATGCTGGCAAGACTCGAATAAAATTGTATTAATGTATCATGTATCCTGATACGGTATATTACCAACAGTGTATCAGGGCAGAGAAGCAGAGCCTTCCCTCCATGCCATCTGCCTTGGTCCAGGGGTCAGAGGGAGAGAAGATCTGCTGGACCTGATCCCCTTCCTCACCACCATTCCCTTCTCATTTTGTGTCATGTCTTTTTAGATTGTAAGCCTGAGGGCAGGGAACCATCTAATTAAAAATAATAATTGTCTATAACTATTTATATCCTCCTTGCTTTTCCCTTCTTTTAATAACAGTGTGACATTTGCCTCTTCCCAAGTGGGTGGCATATTATGACTTTTCACATTATTCATGGTTTTCATACTTAAAACTGGATTTGTTTCAAATGACCAGAAAATTTAATAAGATAAAACTGACCCATTTTGAAACAGATGAGAGATGTGCTGTGTCCACCAGTTCCTACCTGAAACTATGCTTTCTGCTATACTGAAAGTAAATGGTAAGTATTTACCTCCAGCAGTGCCGCATTTGCACTGAGAAGGAGAAGATTTTATGCAGCACAACATAATTACTCCTAGCCAGTTTTATTTTGGTAAAAGTAACAACTGAACATAACAAGCCAGATGAAAATAGTCTGGAATAAAAATCTGAAATTGTAACATACTGGAATTATACATGATAACATACCCAGCTCAAGTAGCCGCTTTGTAAGCATCATTGCTTTGTCTAGATCCCCCTGTTGGTAAACAGCATAACTCAAGTAGTCTAGAACAGAAACTTTGTCTATGGAAGATGAAACCTCTCCATCATCAAGCTGTTTCAGAGCTTGCTCCATCCACAGTTCAGTGTGGTAGTAATCCGCTTCAGTGTAAGCAATTTTGCCCAATTCAAAACAATCTTCAGCTGTTAGAAAAGTCTTGTGCTTCACTCCTACGAAAAACAAAAAACCCTTATAATCGTTCATGTTTGTACAAATGTACTGAATTTCTTCTAAATCTGTACTGTTTAGTTTTCCCTTGTCCCGTAGTGATAATGCATTTTTAGAATCAAACTTGTGTACGACTAGTATCATTAACCAAAGCTACTTGAACCTTTTTATTTTGTACGAATTCAAGCATAACTCTTGAGATAACAAAATACTAGAAGATTCTCTTAGAAACAGGCATGCTCAAAAGTACTGAGGAACTATCTGGCAGTGTCCTTCCTCCAGAGCTGCCCCAACCCTCCCTCACTGCTAAGCTGGCATCCTGATGCTGGCCAGCTGGCCACATGTGTGTCCCACTGATTTGCCCAGTGCATCAGTCACCACTGTGGGTTGCTTTACTCTGACGTCAGAACAGGGCAACCAGCAGCAGTCACATTCTGACCTCAGAATTATCGACTGACAGCAGTGAAGGACATGCCAGGTGGCTCAGCAGGACATGTTTCAAGTAGTCACCCAGCATCAGAGCAAATCCAAATTAAAAAGGCTAAAACCCAGTTTGAGTGCTGATGGGCCAGCTGTTGTCTGATCTGCTCGCAGAAGAACCAGGCTTTGGACCGGGCAACATCTGGCCTTCCTGCTAAGGGAATGGGGAGATACTGTTGTATTGGCCTGAGCAGACAGTGACCCAGAAAGAGGAGAGATTCCTAATATGATCAATGGGTACCTTTATCATTGGTTGTATTACAATAATAGTTTTTACATTTATATTCTGGCAGAAGATCAGTTTAAGAAATGTTTGCAACTGCATTTTCATCTCTGCAGAATCCTACGAATGACAATTCATGGGCAACACTATGATATACAGAATGATACACAAGATTTAGTGGTAGTTGTAATAGTAGGAATAGTTGTGAAAATTTAAATGTATGGGCTGGTAATGCCTTTCATCACGTAAGGTCACAAGGGGTGCAAAGAGAGTGATCAAAGGGAAACAAAATAAGCTTCCTAAAACAAGATCCCTTATGGGTTTAAGACCATGACAGCCCACTGTTTCCATCTGTGTTAGAGCCACTGAGGTTAAAAACAGTACCCAAGAGGGTCTCTGCCCCATTCAAAAATGCAAATCCCAAAGGTATGCTGGGAATACAAATGAGATGTCCTGAAAACAAATGTCTTGTCCAAAAATGAGCAAATCCACTATAAACGAATATGAAAAGGTCCCAATGATATTGTCTAAGACATGGGTTAGAAGTATGCAGCCTTCCAAATGCTAGTGGATTGCAAGTCCCATCAATCATAGTGGTGAAGAATATTGGAAGTTAAAATTGAAAGGAAAAGTAGGGCGCGAAAAGACAGTCCTAAGGACTGGAGCGCAGCTTTGGAGTAGCTTCTGGTCCCTTAAGATGCATGTGTTATTTAAACAGCATACCTCTGAAGTGACCTGAAGCAGATTTATTTTGGCCTGTCTGTTCGCGCCGATAGAAACATTAAAATAAAAAAAAATGTTGCATCCAATATACAGGCTTTTACTTTGAGTCTACTACAACAGTACAGAGACAGGTAGGGAGGACCACTGTTCAACCTCAAACTGTAGCTGATGCAACAAAACCAAATTCTCCTCTCATATACAATCGGCCCTTCACATTCGCAAGGGGTTAGGGGAAAAAGACCCTCGCAATGTGGAAAAACTGTGAATAACTCCCCCCCACACACCCACACACGGAGGCCAGTTAAAGGGAGGAGTGGGTGGGGGAAGAGGAACCTGAGCACAAAGAATCATAGAATCATAGAATCACAGAGTTGGAAGAGACCACAAGGGCCATCCAGTCCAACCCCCTGCCATGCAGCAACTCTCCATCAAAGCATCCCTGACAGATGGCCATCCAGCCTCTGCTTAAAAACCTCTAAGGAAGGAGACTCCACCACACTCCGAGGGAGTGTGTTCCACTGTCGAACAGCCCTTACTGTCAGGAAGTTCTCCTAATGTTGAGATGGAACCTCTTTTCCTGCAGCTTGCATCCATTGTTCCGGGTCCTGTTCTCTAGAGCAGCAGAAAACAAGCTTGCTCCCTCCTCAATGTGACATCCCTTCAAGTATTTAAACGGGGCTATCATATCACCTCTTAACCTTCTCTTCTCCGGGCTAAACATCCCCAGCTCCCTAAGGCGTTCCTCAGAGGGGAGCAGACTCTTCACCATTTTAGTCGCCCTCCTTTGGACCTGCTCCAGTTTCTCAACATCCTTTCTGAATTGTGGTGCCCAAAACTGGACACAGTATTCCAGGTGGGGCCTGACCAAAGCAGAATAGAGTGGCACCATTACTTCCCTTGATCCAGACACTATACTTCTATTGATGCAGCCTAAAATTGCATTGGCCTTTTTAGCTGCTGCATCGCACTGTTGACTCATGTTCAACTTGTGGTCTACTTGGACTCCTAGATCCTTTTTTCTCCACTCTCCTTTCCCTTTAATTGGCTCCCTGCCCCCTTCCCAGTTGGCCAAACAGCAATCCAACTGGGAAAAGGGTCATGGGAGAAGGGAGACTCCTCTCCCCTTTCCCCACCAGATTGCTGCCTGGGCTGCCCAGGTAGCAATCCAGCTGGTCATGGGTGGGTGGAGGCTCCTCTCCCCTTTCCTGACTGGATCGCCAACTTCCCAGACAGGCCTGGCACGTGCACTCTTCCCGGCTTCTCCCTCCTGGGCTTTTTTCCAAGAGGAAGAGGCCAAGAGGGAGGAGGAAGAGGAGTGCTCGAGCTCGCGGCCTTGACCTTGTGAATAATCAAAACCGCGAGTGTCAAAGCTGCAAATGTGGAGGGCCGACTGTACTCATCTTCAGCTACTTTCTCCTTCTTTGCCGCAAACTTTAACATTGTATCAAACCCCAGAAAACTATGGCTTTTGCTTGCCCTCTTAAGAATAACAAACCAAAGTTTTGAACTACTTTGCCATTTTTATTTGGAAGACAAGCAAAACCCATAGCATGCGGCTGCAAGCTATAGTTTATGCTCAAAAGTGTAGCATACAATAGGAAAAGCCAGGAGGAAAGTGGACTATGTGAGCACAGGATTAGTTCCCATAGTAACAAATCATTTATGCATGATCTAGCTCATTCTCTTAAAAAAACCTCACATAAATAGGCTTTCTGTAGCCCCCCCCCCCCCCCGGTAAAATAGTTCTCTTTGTACTTACAAGATTTTTCAAATCCTTACCTGGAAGATTTCCCCTAGAGAGGGTGTCTGTATCTAAATTATATGTATCCTGGAGCCGTAAGAGAGCTTTAGCAGCACCTGTTTGATCTTCATCATTAGGGAAATATTGGCGTTGAATAGTCATATTGGAAATAAACCCTAATGATAAAAAAATATATTTATATTTCTCAGTTCATCTACACAAATTTCAATCCTATTCCACTACAACTAGTCTGCCACCTACTATCTTCTTGGGTCCTACTTGTTTACTTTTGTTTGTGGCCTTATTTTCTGTCTCAGACGATGCACATCCCCAAAGCAGACAGAAGCATCACGGAGAGCATGCTGAGCCGGGATAAGCCAGCACAAAAAGGAACAGCGAAAAACTGCTCCTGCCAGTGGCCCATTCAGGACTGTGGCGATGGCCTGTTTGGGACCACAGAGATGGCTCACTTTGAGAGCAGGCCATGAGGTTGCCAGATTCTCCACTGGACTGTGGGTGGAACAGCCTGTGGCTACTCCTTTTGGCCAGTCTGCTTCACCTCACAGCTGTAAGGCATTAGCCTGTTGGGGAATCACAGTTTCCATTGCTTATTGTTCTGGATGCTAACTAGGATTTTAGTTTACTAGAATAAACTGGATAAATGTATCCTATATACAGTTTACATATCCAGGGACAGCCATGTTGACCATACAACAGTAACATTCAAAATCCACAAACCAGCCATGGCTTTATTGGGCCAACCAAAATGCACAAAATACATTATACACTGTGACTGCACTGGCTTCTTCATCAGGCAAACATGTTAAAAACCATACAGGAGAAGGGGGAGGGAAATGATAATGATGATGATGATATCTTCATCATCACCACCATTGAGTCATAGGCCTTCATTTTGTCAAGATGTTGACAAAATGTAGACCTGTGATTTTATTTTCCCTTCACCTGTGTGATTTTTAACACCTTTACCTGATGAAAAAGCCAGTGGAACTTCAAAAGCTTGCATGATGTATCTTTGTGCATTTTTGGTTGGCTCAATAAAGATATTTCTGTTTTGTGGATTTGGAGTATTATTGTATTTTGATATATGTAGTTTGTGTTACGTAACCATCCCCAAATATCTTTTTCTATTTTGTCAGTATCTGCCTAATGAGAATATATATTTTCTGAACTAACTCAGAGAATCAAACTCTATGCCTTGATTTTAAAGCATCATGTATGGATTCAACATCATTTCTTCCCACTTCTGCAAGAAGTATATTTGGTGCAGTGTTGCAACTCTACTTCAATTGTCATGAACCTGCAATTTGCTGGTTAACAGGTCATTTTATTATCTACTACCCTACATTTCAATATCCCAGCCATTCTTGTATACTAGAAAAACACCTACCATCAGACATATCCTTAAGCACCAAATTCTCTAGTTCACTCCATTCAGTGTTAAGTCTCTTCATTAACTTGAATGCATTCACAGGATGTCCCAAGAATCCCTCTGGGTCCTTTGTTGCAGTGTCTGTTAGCTTATCCAGCTTCTCTGCCCATCTTGAGAAAGAAAAAGCAAGGTAAGTTATAATCAGTGGACCCACTCACACAGTGGTAAGTTTGGCTTAGATTATTTCAAGATCATATATGAGAGGATGTTTTAAAATTTAGCACATTAAAAATAATTAGTCTTTCTTTGAAAGACTGGAAACTGTTTATGGATTTTTTGAGCAACAAGAAATCTAACAATGTAATAATCTGTGGCTATGGTTATTAGTAATTTTAGTACAATTATTTAGTTGGATCTGTAATGATAAAATAATATTATTTTCTTTTCATTAGAGTCAGGATTGGGTGCTGTCTCCTGTGTATCAGTCATACTTTTTTTCCCCCTTTTCTTTTTTCTTCTCTTTTTCTTCCTTCCATTTCTTTATCTTTGATTGTATATAACTTTGATTGTAAATTAGATTGTTAATGCTAAACATTAATCTCAAAAAGACCCAACAACTAGCTTCACAGTTTCTCTGGTTAATATGTTTATTAAAATCATAGCCTGAAGTTATTTAGACTAGAGAGGAAGTAAAGTATAGTAAGTCTTATGTTTATCTTTTATTATTCACAGTACATATTGACTTTGGACTTGTTACAGCCAATATTCTGCAGCAATAGCAAGTTTTTTCTTACTTCCATAAAGGTTACATACTATGTGGCCTAAAGGCAGTTTTTATGCACTTAGGGTGGAGTCATCAGTAAATATTAATATTCAAACCACTACATACTTCTTAATCTGTTCCAGCTTGCTCTCTTCTGCTTTGATGTAGTCTTTCAATGAAGTCACCAGGTCTTTTTCAGTATTAATTAAGTCGGTCATGTGTCCTAAAAATAGTTTAATGCAATCATTACATATATGGTTACTGTTTGAAAACCAAGAAAAGGAAATATACAAAACATTCACAGTTACTTTGCCCACCCCAAGACTTGAAAAATGGTCCCAGGCAAAGGTTTCTCCCTACTGTGGATGTTTGAAATAAATAGTCACTCATTTTGCGACATAAAGTGATAGTGTGATGTAGTGGTTTGAGCACTGGACCACAACTCTGGAAATCAGGGTTCAATTCCTTGCTCAGCCATAGAAAGCCACTGGGTGACTCTGGGCAAATCACACACTCTCAGCCTGAGAAAACCACATGGCAGGTTTACTTTAGGGTCATCATAAGTCAGAAATGACATGAGGGCACACAATGAAATCAAAATTGATATGCTATCAATTGTTGTTGTGCACTTTCAAGTCATTTCTGACTATTGTTCCTGAAGCTGAATGCAAGCTGTAAGGCAGTAATCCTTTTAACCCATTATCTTGAAAATGATGCAGAATCCGTCCATATTTCACAATGATTAAGATTAAATCTACCCCTAAGAATTTGGATTTTCCCACATGTTACGTTTTCTAGGTGATTTTACAATGCATTAAGAGTTTCTGGTAGTTTTGCCTTCTGAAGTGCAAAATGGGTGATTTCATGTAACACACAAAGCCATGAACTCTACCTTGTTATGTATGCGAAGCATGCTGGTGCATGTCACTCATTCTTGCAGAAGGAGAAGCTTACACAAGCGTTGTGTGAACAGAGCAAGCTCCCCTTTTCTGGCTTGTTTCCCAACAAATCACAGAAACAGGGTTTTTTGGTCTGTTTGGAGTGAAACAAAACACAGAAGGCTACAGCTACACAGTTTGTGTAGCCTCTCTCACTGTTGCAAGCAAGAGTGACAGAATAGTGTACCAGCGTGACACCTGTACACACCAAGTCAGGGTTGCCATGGATTCCTATGTTTTCGTGCAAACATATCCATTATGGGTAACCACTCAGAAATAGGTTTAGAACTTGATGCTGACTAATAAACTGACAATCTGAGACATAGCTTCTTCTTCATCCTCTTTATACTTTATGTAGGTACTCCAACAATAGATTTGGCAGGATACTAGGTAATTCCATCATATAACAAACAGATGGTTAACATGCTATAATCACATATACTCTTTCTAACATACCTCTAACATACTTTTTTTTTCACCAGCCTCCATCTTTACTTTGATTTCCATTATAGGTCTATGCTCTTTTCCTTCTTTTTTTAAAAACATACTTGGATGAGCTGGTAATGAGATTTATACAAGGGGGTATCCAAAAGTTTTAATGATCACCTTTTTAAAAAAACTGACAGAAAGTTTGTTTTGATTTGAAGTTGTTAACTTATCTCTATGTACTATGTAGTCACTATCTAGGTTTATACATTTTTCCCAGCGTATCTTGACCCTCTGAATACCTGATATTGTACCAGTAGAAGCCTGCAGATTGCGCCTGATGAGGATTTTACACTTTAGCCACTTCTGGCACAGCTAGCCACAAAAATAAAGGACACAATGAGTTGATTTTCTCAGCAACGTGCACTTAGGGACCAATGATGTCACTGACAAAATTTCATCAATATGGCATAACCTCCGGGTGATAATTATTACTCTACGAAACCCCCTCGTAAGATGCAGTCTGCAGACTTCTACAACATCAGGTATTTGGAGGGTCAAGATACGCTGGGAAAAATGTATAAATCTATCTAGAGATAAGTTAACAACTACAAATCAAAACAAACTTTCTGTCAATTTTTTTAAAAAGTGATCATTAAAACTTTTGGATACCCCCTCGTATGTTCTCCCCCTTTTGCATTTTATGCTAGCTCAGCAAAGGATTCTGGAGGTAGCTGCTGTTTACGTTTCCTGTTGTAAGCAGGAAGACATTGCTACAACATGATTAGACAGAATAAAATCCTGCTTTTTTCCCTCACTTTAAGCTTCATTGCATTGTTTACTGCAGATATACTACTGTAACCTGACACTGAAAATCTGTATTCTCCAGCCCTCCTTCACCGTGATCCCAATGCCAATGCTGTTAAAATACATTCCAGCTAGACAGAGGATGAGGACAGGGGCTGGGCAGGCATAGAAATATTTTGTATCTTTATCAGAGGCTTTGGTTCATTCAGCACTGCCCCTGGAGTATCCGGGCACCGGAGTTGCCCTGACCTCCCCGTTACCTTAGCTCTCCTATCTGACACTGGGTGGCTGTTCACACATGGCCAGATGCCTTGTTCTGACCTCATTGTAAGTAACTGATGGCAATGGCAGACTCACTAGACAGCACAGCAAGACACTCATGTAAACAGATGCCCAGCATCAGACAGAGGACTCTGGATCTTCTGGGAAGTTCTGGAGCAACTGGGAACTTTTTAAAATCCACAGTAAGAAGGATATACCCCAAGTTTGGTGTTGAATGATCTTGACTTCAAGACTATTCACACCAGACCTGGAGACTGGACCCTGCACCATCTAGACTCCCTGCCAAAAGGAGTAGGAGAGGCCGGTTTATTTGTCCCAGTTAGAAAGGGCCTTTGTTAACTGAAGTATGCCTGTAATCCACAAACAATATTCCATTTACAAACAAACAGTCACCTTTACTCACCTAAACAGGTAGCATTTAAGTGATTTCCACCACCAATTTATTTCTCCTTGAGATCTCTTTGCTACTGTGTTTTATATTAAACGCTAGTAATTTTTGACTGAACATCTAAACTTTATCACTGTTTATGTTTTAGCTTCCTTATCATCACTAGATGTCGGAAGAAAAACAAATAAAGTGAATAAAGAAATAGTACAATTGTGTTCTCTTTTATCATTGCAGTCCCTTCCAACTCTATGATTCTATGATTACTGAACTATTCAGATGTTCTAAACATGTCTACACAAAATCACTGCTTACCAATTGAAGTGAAGAAATCTGTATAGGCATAAGAAGAAGGCAGCAGAATGCCAAGAACTAGAAGACACCAGGACTTTGTAAGCCCCATAGTTATTACTTGTTCACCTTAACACACACCTGAGAAGAAAAATAAAGTTAATATTTTAAATACAATATTAGAATGTGAATACAGTTTAACCAGTTAAAAGCATTTGGAAATGATATAGCTATGGGCAATGCAAACAGTGGAGAGAGATATATGTAAGTAAGCGTGTAATGGTTTGAGTATTGGACTATTATGCTGGAGATCAGGGTTCATATCGTCAATCAGCCATGGAAACACACTGTGTGACCTTGGGCAAGTGACACTTTCTCAGCCTCAGAAGAAGGCAAAGGCAACCTTCCCCCCCCTCCCAACAGATATTGCCAAAATCACATTGGAGTCGCCATAAGTTGGATCAACTTGAAGGCACACAAGAACAACAGAATCATTACTATTAAAAACACTACATGTGGAACATGTTTTGTACATATCTGTAAACAGTACCTTTGGATTACAGGTCAGGGAAACTGGCCTTGTAAGAGCATTAATAAGCAGAATTTGCCCTATAGAGTGTTTGTTCCATGGAACACCAGTATTAAGCAAACATGTCCTAGATTATCAACATTTTCCCAGAACTATGTGCCAAATATTGTACTGAAAGTACTTGTAGTTCTTCAGTAAATGAAAGGAGCACAGAGAATCTTTTTAGAATACTTTAGCCTCGCCAAGATTAAATGTTAAAGGAAAAGGATTTAATTATCAGAATCTATCTGTTATCTGTAAAGACAAAATTTCACATTTAGTTCACAATCAGTGGCCACATATGCTCTGGAACTTCGGTTCATCACAAATTCTGAGCATGTGTTTACTTGTGCTTCCACATATGCCTCTCCTAGAAAAGTAGTGTCCAGAAATTTTTAAGCCACAGGAAAGAATGATTTCCCCTTACGGTTTTTTCAGGTGGGGAGAGAACAGATTTGTGAGAGATATTTTTAAAACTGAATTCATACTTTTCTATACTTTGCAGATGAAAAGTCACTTTGTTATTTTTAGACCATAAAATGTATTAGGTATAACTTGGTTTACTCGTAAAATTAGAATGTTTGGTTTATTTAATTTAAAAGCATGGGTACTTCAGATAGCAATCAAAAATTTAATTTAATTTAAAATGGTTTTAGAGGGTTTGTCTTCAACTGTTTGTTCTAAGTGGAGCTACAAGCTGCTGAATGCTAAGAATTCTCGCATCTCTCAGGTTCTGGTTGCTTATGAGAAGAAGACCATTGCCTAAATTTAAAAATAAGAGAGACTGTAAACATTACAATAAAACAGAAGAAGATATGTATTCTGAGCATGGCAATTCTACAAACAGAAATATTTATGTCCCCATCCAATTAGGAAGGTGGGCAGGACAGGGTCAAATACTTGTGTTATCTCCAATCACTTTTTGGAAATTACATATTTCACACATAGCCTGTCTGCACTGGCCAGGATACACCAAGTGCAGTCTGGAGTATCCTGGCCCTGCAACTACTCCAACCTCCCCATTACCCCAGGCCCTCCATTTCGATGCTGGGCTGTTCACCTGCTGTTACACAGCTGGGTGGAGGGTAATCATTTGTCCTGGAAAATCTGGAAAATCCCAGACTGAAGTGGCTAAAAAATGTCCTGGCTGGTTAGGCCAGTTGAAGCAGAAAGTCACAGATTTCTCCTGTGTTGCATTTTAATCTGATGGGTACATTAAAATGTGGCAGTGGTGATGAAACCATGCAAGAAGACTGACTGACAGGAGCCTCATCTGACCTTGGAGGATCCGGTCGCTACTGCACAAGTGTAGTGTTGCTACTGTATTCTTCCATTCCCTCCCTACTTCCCCCCGAAAGACCAAGAAGATAGGAATGGAAAGGAGGCAATCAGAGATAGCCTTGTGTTGTGTGGTGACGGGGTTGGTGGCTTGAGCCCAGGTATAGGCAATATGGTGCAACTCTGCTTCCAAAGAGCCTTGGGAGAGTAAGGGGAGTCCCTTTATTCTCTGAGGCTGCTTGGAAGCATACCTCTCTTTACACTAGCTGGGAGTCGGGGGGGAGAGAGCTCTTAGCTTGGTTCTGGTACTGAAGCTAAAACATAGGGGATTATCACATAGAGGCTTACCATGCTTAAATCGCCAGCAAAATGCTCCAGAAGCGTGAAGGTGTGATAGCTGGAAGTTCCCGTTACCGAAGAAATGGCTGCTCTGTGAACACTTTGTCGACAGGAGAGGAGAGGGAATGCTTCAATAGCATGACTAATAATCCACCTTCATGTTTCTGGAGCATCGGGCTGGTGATTTAAGCATGGTAAGACTCGGATGTGATAATCCCCGTAATGACAGAAAAAGTGCAATGGTTAATGTGTTGAATTGGTAAAATCAGAATGCAAATTAATAATAATAATCATTCTAATAATTTGCATAGTGTAGAGGCCAAGATATGATGGACAGGAATACGGTAACCCTAACTAGGAGCCTTGCTCTGATCTCAGAGTGAGTGACACAAAGCAGCGGTGGCCACCCCAAGCAACACAGGAGGATGCATTTCGAACAACTGCCCAGCGACAGAACAGAGGGCCCCTGATATTCTGGGAAGACCCAGAAGTCAACAGGGTGTTTTTAAAATAAGTATTAAGAGGGATTTGGCCCAGGTTTGGTACTATACAGGCCGGACATTGTCCACTCGATTTGTGCCGGACTCTGGATTTGGGCACTGCATCATCCAGAGAGCAGAAGGGGAAGCTAGTTTATTTGCAGGCAGGGCCCTAGTCACTTAACTAATTGGGAAAGTGAGTCAGATAAGGAGGGGGAATCCCAATGTTATCACTAATAAGAAATTTAGAATAACATGAACATTTGCCCCAGTCTCTCTCCCAATTAGGAATGTAGGTGGGAGAGAGGGAAGGTGAACAGAAAACAGAACTCAGCCAGCACTTTGGTAGCTAACAGCGTTCTAACCTCAGAGATCTCATGAAGCACTGGCTGAGTGTGCCTGGCTTCACTCCCTCTACTTATGGAGTGCCCAGAAGGAGACTAGAGCTAGCTTACTGGCTGAAATGATGGCTGGAGCTTTCCCAGTCAGCACTTCACCTTGGAATCTAGTTGTGTCATCTGATCCAACTGGGATTCTGGGATCTGGCCCACCTCCCCTTAAAATGGTTCTCCACCCTGTTTTAAGGGGAACATGTCTGGGTTTCTGTCTCATCCGTTGTCTTGGAGTTTGGGGACTGACGTGGCTATTTTCACTTTTTAACTGAAGGAAATTTACCAGGTAGCATGCTCAGGTCCAAAACACACTGCAGAAATAATCCAGTTTGAGAGCGCTTTGACTACCCTGGCTCAATGCTAGGGAATCCTGAGAATGGTAGTTTTGTGAGACATTTAGCCTTCCTTGTCAGAGAGCTCTGGTGCCACAACAAACTACAATTCACAGGATTCCCTAGCACTAAGCCAGGGCAGTTAAAGCGGTGTCAAACTGGATTATTTCTGCAGTGTGTTTTAGACCTCAGATACTGGATTTTTCAAAATCTATTGCACAGATATTACACCAGTTTAGCATGGAGACAAAAACAAAATCCATCCACATAGGTCTGCATACATATGGCTGTTCCCATATGCATTAAATCAGTAAGACAGCCTGTTCACATATGCATTTAATCAGTAAGAGAGAGATTATCATTGCTCCAGAATGATAACCTCCTGAAAGGCCCATAGGCAGTGATATGAATTGGCCCCTAATTTTACAAGCCTGAAGCATTCAGAAATAGGGAGATGTGAACCATGCTTCACTTCACAATGAAGTAAGCTATGTGAATTTTTCCTCCAAATGGTCAGAAAACCATTAGTAATTGACAGGAAAGTACAGGAAAGAGCCTTGTAAAGTAAGAACAATAAAATGGGGGGATCAGATTGCAAGTATGTAAGGCATTGATGGGAAGCATGTGGCCCCCAGGATGATATGCTGCAACTATCATCCTCTTTTACTATCTAGAGTAAACTAGAGTTGCGTTTCAACATCTAGGACATTTTCCCCGTCCCATGAAACAGATATTCATAAATTTCTACAACTAGTGTTCTCAAGTTCACATGCAGGCAGATCAATCCCACTTTCCATTTAAGACAAGTGTAACTTATGGGCTCTTTAACTATAATAAAAGAAAGAATGTGTCTGACAGCAAGCAATTTGTCCTGGAAGCATTTAATGACTTAGCTACTTGCTGATCAATACTTCCTAGTTAAGCATCATGCAAGCTATCTTCCACATTGGTACAGAGCTTTTGTTGTGCTTCAGCTGTTGGTACAGAGCTGTTGTGCTTCAGTAAGATGTATATACAACCCACTCCTATAACCAAACTTAACACATTCCCTAGAGACTAATCAGGCTTAGCACCAATACCAAATTCACATATTCCAATAAAACAAAAATGAAACTATTGGCTAATTGAATACTGTACAGGTTGAGCCTACCTTATCTGAAATGCTTGGGACCAGAAGTGTTTTGGATTTCAGAGTTTTTCAAAATTTGGAATATAATGCATAATGAGGCATCTTGGAGATGGAGGCCAAATCTAAACACGAAATTCGTTTATGTTCTGTATGCACCTTATACAAATAACCTGAAGGCAATTTTACACGTAATATTTTAAAATAATTTAAACATAAAACAAAGTTTGTGTACATTGAACGAAGAATCAAAAAGCAAAGGTGTCACCATCTCAGCCACCCATGTGGATAATTGTAGATTTTGGACTATTTTGGATTTCAGAATTCCAGATAAGGGACATTCAACCTGTACTGGAATTTTTTTTTCTTTTTGTCAAGCTGATTTTCATAATAACCTTTTCCCTCACACTATTTTTGAAAAATCTGATTTAGTCATCTCTAGCATCTTTCTTTCTTACACTCAAACTTGTACATTTCCTTTTAGATAAATACAGCAAAGAAATTAGGACAAATAACTGCCAATTATTCTTGGAAGATACACCCAGATACAATGCTTAATTAAGTTACATATCTTAACTATGTACACATCAGAGTCTGAAACTTTAAGGTGGAGTTGCTTCTCATCAATTATCTCTGAATCTCCATGCAATTTCCCTTGGTGGTGTACCTCACCTACTCTTTCCCATTCCGTATGAATTTATGAACCACAGTTGCTCATTCACATCCTTTCACCTGGCTCCTTGTCCTTACCTGACCCTATTTTCCTTTTGAGCACCAGAACTCAGTTTTCTACTGCCCACTTCTTCCTCCTTCAGACACACCCTTGAACCAGAAATGGCTTGTGCCATCAGCACTATACTAGGAGTCCATATCTTTTCCATTTGTTCCATCCATAGAAAAGAAGGGGAGCTGGCAGGGCCATCTAGTTGCAGGCCACATGTTTTACCAAAGTCTATGTGTTGAGATTTTTGAAATCACAACAACAGCTGAACTTTCCAACTAAGATAGCATAGTCATCATGCCCAAAAAGAACCAGAAAGTTTATAGTTTACAACCATGGTTTAGAGAAGGTAGCATTTAATAAAACCAGGATTTACACAACCTCAACAACAAAGCCAAAAGCAAAAATTAACTTTGAAATTAAAACAACAAAGAACAAAAATCAAGTGAATCCACTTTGATCACACCATGAATGTATGGAGGTATTTATGAAATAGAGAGCCAGTGTGGTGCAGTGTTGGACTATGACTACAGATCAGAGTTCGAATCCCCACTCGGCCATGGAAATCTAATGGGTGTCTTTAGGCAAGTCACATTCTCTCAGCCTCAGCCAAAGGCAAAGAGAAACCTCCTCTGAACAAATCTTGCCAAGAAAACACCAGGTCATCATAAGTTATAAATAACTTGAAGGCACACAGTAACATTTGTGAAACAGATAATAGAGTTTGATATCTGTCAGACAGAGCATTAGTTGATGCTGTTTTCCAGTAACACTATAAGAAATCCTCAGATATATTGATGTTTGAATGTTAGGTTGTCCTAACTACCATATATACTTGACTATAAGTCGACCTCGTGTACAAGTCAAGGTCAACATTTGGGGGCAAAATTGTGCATTTTTATATGACCCATGGGTAAGCCGAGGGTCAGACTTAAGGAAGGAGCCCAGCTGGAGACAAGGTACTATGTTGACCTGTGTATAAGTTGACCCAGGTTTTTGGGTTAATTTTTTGACCTAAATTTCTCAATTTATACACAAATATATATGGTAGTCAACTCTTCTGGGTTATAAGTATTCAGGGATTCCTCTTTTTAAAAAAAACAACAAAGAAGTAGCCATTTAAAAAACTAACTTTGTAGTGCCAAAGTCGGTTATATCCTTTGGGCTCGGTATAAACACCATCTGCTTTGACATTATGGATATACAGAAACATGTTTTCAGATTTTGTTAATAAAAACAGTTCAGGCATAAAATACTGAAGCATATGGTTATATCCTACCAACTGATCAGAGGCTTGGTAATCGTCCAAAAGGCTTGATGTCAAAGACTGGTGAAAGTCGAGGTGCCTTTTGCATTATTACTAAGCTTGTGAGCAGTTAGTAGAAAATATAAAATAAAATTCTTGAGCACCATTGCTTTTACCATCTTACCATCTTTTTCAAACTGCACTAAACTGAGCAAACTGCATCTGGAGAAGGGCAGAGAAGCGCACTTTCTCTTTTACTGTTGACAGAATTCTCAGCATTTATCCAGATGAAGGTACTCCTGACCAGTCAAAAGGCAGAGAATGGGGTTCAACCTGTGCTAGGTGAAGATGCACTCCCTTGCAGATGCAGGTTCAATTTGGATGTCTTCCTGGATTCCTCCTGGAGACTAGGTACTCAGGCTTCTACGATGGGCAAGAGTGTATTTGTAGTTACAGTTACAACACAACTGCACCCGTTTCTGGAGATATCTGATCTGGCCAACGTGACACATGCCTAAATTACACTTTGTTTAGATTATTGTAAGAAGCTCTTTATGAGGCTGTCTTTCAAAAGTGTTCAGAAACTTTAGCTGGCACAAAGAGTAGTAGACAGACTTTTACTGGGACTGGTTACATGAAGCAACTCCTCTGTATCAGTTTTCACTTCTGTTTGTTTCTGGACACAATTCTAAGTGCTGTTCATGACTTATAAAGCCCTGTACATCTCAGGTTCTGGCTGGCTGAAAGATATTGCTTTTCTATAGGAACCTGCTAGAGTTCTAAGAAATTCTGGGAAGGCCCTTCTCTTGGCTCCACCAACCTTACAGACACACAGAATCAGGAAGTCATACAGCTGGAAGACACCTCTAGGGCCATCCATTTCAAATCCTGCCATATACACAATCAAAGCACTCCCGACAGATGGCCATCCAGCCTCTGCTTAAAACACTTCCAAAGAAGGAGACTCCACCACACTTCAAGACAGCATATTCTATTGTTGAACAGCTCTTACCATCAGGAAGTTTCTCCTAATGTTTACGTGGAATCCCTTTTCCTGTAGTTTGCATCTATTGCTCCATGATCTACTTTCTGGAGCAGCAGAAAACATGCTTACTCCATCCTCAGTATGACATCCCTTTAAATATTTAAACATGGGTACCATATCATCTCTTAACCTCTTCTCCAGGCTAAACAAACCCAGCTCCCTAAGTCATTCCTCATAGGGCATGTTTACCAGACCTTTTTGCCATTTTTGTTGCCCTCCTCTGGACACATTCCAACTTATCAATATCTTTCTTGAATTATGGTGACCAGAACTGGACACAGTATTCCAAGTGAAGTCTGACCAAAGCAGAATAAAGTACTACTATTACTTTCTTCAGTCTATACATTATACTTCTTTTGATGTAGGCTAGAATCACATTGGCTTTTTTAGCTGCTGCATCACAGTGTTGACTCCTGTTCAGCTTGTGGACCACTACAACTCCTAGATCCTTTTCACATGTACTGTTATCAAACGAGGCATCACATTTAGTGGGAACACAGCTTTCTGAGGAGCAGTTCCCAGACACCGTAACTCCCTTCCTAGATTGGTTCCTTTCTTCTTATCCTTCAATCAGCAGGTGATGACTTTTCTATTTCAATAGGCTTTGGTGAAATCTTTTTATAAAGAAAGACCTTTTAACAGTGAGCTGCACTATTTTAAATGGATATGTTTTAAATAGGCTAATCACAAATCCAATAATGTGGTTAGTTTTAGCATGTATGTATTTTTTGTAATTTTTGGTGGTTTTTTTGGGATGTGGCCATGTTCTAGACAATTTTATTCCTGATGTTTTGCCAGCACCTGTGGCTGGCATCTTCAGAGAAAGAACATGAGGAATAGACTCTTCTAGCACATGGCCAGATAGCCCAAAAAACCCACAAAAAACTATGGATGCCAGCCATGAAAGCCTTCGACTTCACGTGTATTTTTCATTTTTGTGAGCTATCATGAGTTCCAGTTCAGAGGGAAAGTATGTTTGTGTGCGTGCGTCTGTGTGTGCATGTGTGTGTGCATGTCTTCCAAGTGCCTGTCGAATAATGGTGAGCCTATGAATTTTCTTAGGTCCAGAACACTCAGAGTAGTTTCCCATGGGCTTTCTCTGAAACGTAGCCTGAAATATAGCACCTGGTATCCCTGGATGGTCTCCTATCAAAATACTGACTAAAGCTGACCCTGCTTAGCTTCCAAGATCAGATGGGATATGGTGCCTTCAGGGTATTTAGCTTTCCTGAGGAAAAGGCAGGAAGTAACTTAGATAAATAATAACATCTGTCCCACTTCTGAGGTACTATAATGTTCCAAGACTGCTTTCAAGGAAAAACTGAACAGTGAAGAAACTTGACAGGAAGAAAACCAAAGCCTTTGAAATGTGGAGCTAAAGAAGAGTTCTACAGATACCATGGACTTCTACGAAGACAAATGAATGGGTCCTAGAGCAAATCAGACCTGAACTTTCACTGATTAAGCTGAGGCTGTCATACTTTGGACATACCGTAAAATGATGTGCCACCGGAAAAAGGAATAACAGTCAGCCAAGGGAAAGGTAATGGAATTAAATCAATCAAGGAGGTCACAGCCCTGAATTTACAAGATGATGACCGGCCAGTTGATGGTCTGCATTCTTGGTCATTATAAAGTTGTGATAAGTCAATATTGATTTGATGGGAAATAACAGCAAACAAACAAAACAATTTATGAGGACCTTTCTCACAGGGGAGGTAGTGTCTGTTCGCATTCAACTTGCTCTAGCAAGCTCTGGAATTTTCTTTGCCTGTTTCCCTTGCTCTCTTCTTTTCTACAGAATACTTGGGATAGTCCCGGGGATTAAGGCACTCAGCTGGAGCAAAAGTTTGATTGATTGCTGGCTTAATTTCTCGTGTCTTCTTTGCTTGCCTGCCTCATTATTAGAAGACCACTGTCACTGGATGCAATAATCCAAAATGAACAAAAAACACTCAAGGTGTCTTGGGCAGATGTCACACTGCAGCAACAAACCAGACTCACACCACTTTAACTTCCATTGCTCCAACCTATGGATTTGTAGCTTGATGGGGTACCGGAGCTCTCGAACAGGGAAGGCTAAATATCTCAGAAAACTGCTAACACCAGAATCCCACAGCATGTAGTCATGGCGGTCAAAGCAGTGTCAAGCTGCTTTATTTTTGCAGTGTGACAGCAACCAGGGTCCAGGATCCATTGGTGTGCTTCCACAGCATCCTCCTAAGTCAACAGCTCCTCCCTTCATAGCTGCAACCCACACTGTGCATCCTAAAATCTCTCTTTGAAAGAACAGGACATTCCTTGGATCAAATTTGGGTCATTACAGAGGTCAGAGGTGGAGGGAAGAATGTCCTAACTCTGCTGGCAATTGATGTCAAAATGAAGCGTGGCACAATTGATAGTACCGTACACAGCCTGGCAATGCCCATGTGTATGGCAAAGGGATGACAGTCCAGCTGCTGCAGGCACCAGACTCTTTTCTGCTTGCCTCCTTTCAATAGTATCAAGAGTTGCACTATCTGTTCCAGGACAGTTTCAAAAGTTCCAGTGTGTACTAGAAAGTGGTTTATCTAGCTTGCTTATACCATACATTCCTATTCGTAAGTAAGTTCCAATGGACTTAGGAGGGGTCCCCAGTCTGGGGTGCCTGCACCCCCAAAGGATGCAAGATGGAATTTCAGGGGTTGCACAAAGAGTGGCTTGTGCCACAAGTCATCACCCAGTGGATCACACACGTTTGGACAAAAATCATGAATGAGAAGCTGGAGTAAAGAAGTCATTGAATTTTATGTTCACATTTGGGATTGATTTTACTGTTTACAATTTTTTTTTCTGAACAAATTAGAACCTAATTCAAAGAGACAGCCTCATTACTCTGTAGAATCAGTATGCAGAGCAATCTTGTAGTACTACGAAAGCTCATGCTGCCAACTTCTTTCTTTCAGTTTGTCTCAAAGGTGCTAAAAGATCTCTCTGCATAGAACCTAATTGTTCAATTTAGATTTGCCTCTTGTTATTTATTTTTTATAATTTGTTCAGCTACGGTATTGTATGTGGCTCAATTTTATTTTCAAAAGTTCGAAATTAGGGACTGCTTCATCATCAAATGTGATATTCCTTTTGTAGGAGGTGAGAGCATTAATCAACCATTTCCTAGGGTTTTGGGGAATACAAAAAGTTGGGAAACAATGGACTTGTGATAGTCTCCCATCACATAATTGGGTATAAGACTGCTGTTACAGCTGACATTATATGATCTCAACTGCACATTCTTTTTAGATAGTTTTTATTCAAGAAGAAAGTTATGCCTCTGCCTTTAGCAGTCTGTTTCAGGAATTTGAATTGATATAAATTGATGCAGAATAGCCTTTTATGTCGCATCAGCTTCAGAAATCCTTTACTTTATTCTTAAAATCTCGTATAGGAATTTTGAGTAATAAGAAAAACATGTATTCATAATATTTCTATATCATCCTAAATAGGATGCAGTACTAAACTCTTGGGGGGGGGGGGCGTGTAAAACTTTTTGAAGATAAATCAGATGTTTTAGAGCAGCCAGTACATTATCAGAGGAAAAAATGGACTTACATAACCCTGCATTTCTAAAAGCTCTGATTTTTTTTGCATCTGTGTGACCTGCTTAAAATGGCATGCTATTCATACTTAGCAAGCATGAGTAAGAGTCAGCATAAATAGCTTCTTTCCAGAAGTTTGTGAAGCGAGCAAAAGGTTGACGAAAGAATGCTACTGCCACGTATTTCACCCCTCCCCCATTCACGTAATGGACACTCAGTTTCTTTCCAAGTGAAAGCTAATAAAAAGGACTGCAACTGAAGAAGAAGCATTTAAGTTTCTGTATAAACAGCTCTTTTTCGAGTTGGCTTTTTGGTCCACTCTGATGTTTGCTCCCTTTTATTTGCAGAGATCAATTTACACTGGGAGGGAAGGGGGGAAAGCCAGAGCATGCATTGCTTGCTAGGAATGTCTGTGCAAACCAATCCAGCTCAAACGTTTTAAATATGTGTATGTGTGAATAGTGTCTTATTTTGAAGAATCAAATGAAAAACTTGCCAAATTTAAAGTAAAGTCTGGATAAACTTTGAATGTATTTTATAACCTGCATAAATATGACGTAAGCCGTGTTAGTAAGGAAAACCAGTATGCAAACGGATCTTGTAGCACCTTTGAGACCAACTGAAAGAAAGAAGTTGGTAGAATAAGCTTTCCTAGGACTCTTTCACACTGGAGGAATTTCTTCCAACTTCGAATGCAGCCAATGCGAATTCACGTGAATTCGCTTGTTTAGCGAATTTACGTGAATCCCCATTGCATTCGGAAGGCGTTTGGAATGACTTCCCATTATGCGAAAATGACCCCTCCTTGCCCGAAATTGCGTGAGAAGCTTTAATTCGCAATAACGTGAAACCTATGATTGCATTCGGAGTGACTTCCCTTTTGCCCGAAATTGCGTGAGAAGCTCTAATTCGCAATAACGTGAAACCTATGATTGCATTCGGAGTGATTTCCCTTTTGCCCGAAATTGCGTGAGAAGCTCTAATTCACAATAACGTGAAACCTATGATTGCATTCGGAGTGACTTCCCTTTTGCCCGAAATTGCGTGAGAAGCTTTAATTCGCAATAACGTGAAACCTATGATTGCATTCGGAATGACTTCCCTTTTGCCCGAAATTGCGTGAGAAGCTCTAATTCGCAATAACGTGAAACCCCATGATTGCGTTTGGATTGCCCTTGGATTATACTTCCAATTTCCCACGTCTGAAAAAGTCCCTAGACTTCTGCCTTTGTTGTTGCTGTGTGCCTTCAGGTCGGTTCCATTTTACAATAATCCTAAAGTGATCCTACCATGGGTTTTTCTTGCCAAGACTTGTTCAGAAGAGATTTGCCATTGCTTTTTCCTGAGGATGAGAGAGTGTGACTTGCCCAAGGACAGTAGCGGAGAATCGAACCCTGATCTCCAGAGTCCTACACTCAAACCTAGGGTGACCAGATAACCTCCTTTTCCGGGACCTGTCCTATATTTCAGCGTTCTGTCCAGGAGGAATTCCAACTTGTCCTCCATTTTGAGCATGACTAAGAAGTATGAATTTATATTTATATGAGCATTTTCAAATTTTTATTTTGTCATGTCCTACATTTTTCTTGAGTGTCTTACATTTTACGGTACGTTGTCCTCCTTTGCAGTTATGATATGTGTTCACCCTGCTCAAAAAACAAAGGTTCAAGTCTTGGAAAGCTCAGGCTACCAACTTCTCTGTTTCAATTACAGTCACCCCTCCTGATTCGTGATCTTGCTGTTCGCATCCCTCGGTTTTTCGAGAACAGCAAGCTGGGGTGGGGGGGAGATAAAGGTGTACGCACCAGAGCATGCCCCCCTTGTAATCAATGGGGCTCCAATATTGGCGATTTTCCCAATTCGCGAGGAGCATGGTCCACAATGGATCCCCGCGAATTAGACGGCACGAATGTCTCAAAAGTTCTACAAGGTACCTTTGCATACTGATTTTTATTACTAACGCAGCTACGTCTTTGAATGTCATATTTATTTAGGTAATAAAATGGTGGAGTAGTAGTAGACTCGAAGTAGTAGAGTTAAAGCAGACTTAAGCCTACTTCCACAGATATTACCAAATATACTCGACTATAAGTCAACCTCATGTATAAGTCGAGGGCAGGTTTGGGGGGCCAAAATAACGCATTTTGATACGAACCGTGGATAAGTCGAGGGTAAAACTTAAGGGCATGTAACAAAGGATGTAAAGGATGCAAAGGAGAATAATGCCAAAGAAATTCTGGCAAGCATAACTGTTTGTGCTCATCCTAAAGGCTTGATGGATGAGAGAGTAGAGGGGATCCATGCTTCTTTTTGGTGCTCCCAGGATAGACTAAGCTTTCGCTTTTTAGCACTCTATTCAGAGAAAAGGGATGACTCATACATTGACCCGTGGATAAGTCGACCCAGGTTTTTTGGGTCAATTTTTTGACTAAAATTTCTAGACCTATACACAAGTATATACAGTACATTGTTTTAAAAAATTAAACGATAGGCCTCACACGTGTTCTGGTATATCAAGGCAGGCCCAGGAATCACAACTTATTCACTCCCGCCTCTCCATACACACACACACACACACACACAAATAAAAGCCAAAGAGCATGATGCCAGGAAGAGGAAAGACAGAGATTTCTTCTCCCACAAAACCCACACACGCCACAGCTTAACCGTTACGGAGTAAAACACTGAACGCAGCTCTCAAAAGGAGCCGGAACAAGCGTGGGAGTCGAAAAGCAAGATTCACTTCCACGTCAACTCCTTTCTCGCCTTTGGGGGAATAGACAGGGGAACAAAACCCTGCCAGGAATTTGACAAGACGGGACTGGTCTGAAATCTGGGCAACTCGCTCTTTACAGGGATTACCAATTTACCAAGTTTCTCCCCGCACTCTTGCAAATTGCCCAGATTTGCTGCTGTTGTGTGCCTTCAAGTGTTTTCCGATTTATGGTCTCCCCCTTAGGCGAAGTTATCATGGGGTTTTCTCTGCAAGTTTTTTGTTCAGAGGAGGTTTGCCGTGGCCGTCCTTGGAGGCCGAGAGAGTGTGACTTGCCGCAGGTCACCCAGTGGGTTTTAAGGCCAACCTGGGCATCGAACCCTGGTCTCCAGAGTCGCAGTCCAACATTCAAGTCAACATGCCACACAGAGGAAAGCAGGGAGATGCCCTGAAATGAAAGGAAGGAGGAAAGAACAACCAGAGAAAACGCAGCTGGCCTCCAAGAGAAAGCCAGCGTGTCTGAAGAAACCGCAGCCGCACTGCAGAAATGATCCAGTTTGACTCCACTTTAACTGCCACGGCTCCATGCTATGAAGCTGTGGGATTTGTAGTTTTGAGAGACACTCCCAACTCTTCTATGACTCCATTATTTAACCTTCTCTGTCAGAGATCTCTGGTGCCACAGCAAACTCCAAATCCCAAAAACCCAAAGCACGGCCCCATGGCTGTTCAAGCCATGTCAAACTGGACTATTTCTGCCATGTGGATGCAGAACAGTGGATATTATTTTAATTTTTTTAATTGTAAAGTTGTTGTTTTTCTATTTATTTATCTTGTGAGCTGCCTTGACTCCCTTTTCTAGGAGAAAGGCAGCATTTTTAAAAAAAAAGAATTAAATAAAGAAATGAAATAAAGAAATGCTCTAGTTTCTGTTCCACTGGGGTGCAGCCTGGAGGTTAAAAAGGGAAGGAACAGGAGAGGCATTATTATTATTTATTATATTTGTACCCTGCTTTCCTCCCAAAACTGGGACTCAAAATGATGCAACACAGTTGCATCCACACTGCAGAAATAAACCAATATGACCTCACTTTAAACCACCATGACTCCATGTTATGGAATCTTGGGATCTGTAGTTTGTTGTGGCCCCAGGGCTCCTTAACAGAGATCCAAAAGACACTGCAGCATTAAATCCAATCTTGAGACTGCTTTAACAGCCCTGGCTCAATGCTAGGGAAGCCTGGGAGCTGTAGTTTTGTGAGACATTTAGCATGCTTTGTCAGAGAGAGATCTGGGGCCACAAAAAAACTACATAGTTCCCAGGATTCCCTAGCACTGAGCCAGGGCAGTTAAAGTGTTGTCACAAGGGGGATTGTTTCTGCAATGAGTTTAAAATGTCTCACAAAAGTATTGCTCCCAGAATCCCACAGCATGGAGCCATGGGAGATAAAGGAGTCTCAAAAGTGGGCTAGTTCTGCAAAGATGTCTCTTGGAAAACTACAATTCCCAGAACTCCACAGCATGGACCCATCAATAAATGAGTAAAAAGTGGGCAGGAGGAGGAAGGGGGGGATTTATTGGGGAGCAAGCAAGAAGAAGGCACCACCAAGCAGCAGCAGCAGCAGCAGAAGAAGAAGAGAGGCTGCCAGTGCCACCCCATCCCTGCATCTTCCCAATCCATTCCTTGCATGCATCCTTGGCCCTTAGGATTACCTACCTGAGCCAATAGGAACAAAGGGAAGAAGGAGGGGATGAAGATAAAAGATAGAAGAAGAAGAGCTGCCTTGCTTTGCTCTGCTGCTCTGCTCTCAATGCAAAAAATGCAAATGCAATATGCAACCCTACGTGAGCCTGGTCACAGAGGAGGCAGGCACAGCCCTTCTTCTCTCCTCCTTCATGCGCAGGCGCAGGCAAAGCTGCTGCTGGCTGCTCCTCCATTTCCCGGACGCGTCCTCCATTTCCCGGACGCGTCCTCCATTCCTCTCCCTCCCCTCAACCCAGATGGATTCCAAAACCAAAAGGGTCCTCCTCTCTCTCTCTCTCCACTTTCTTTGAACCAAGACTAGGCATGGGTTGTTCTCATGGAATAGTTCACCTCTGGTTTGGAGGGCTTGGCAGCTTTTGCTTTGCTTTTGTTTTCCCCCCACAAAGTCCTACATTGTCCTCCACAACGTCCTACATATTCCCCCCTCCAGAATGTCCTGCATTTGGGGCAGGATGTCCTACATTGTTGTTTCAGAATGGCCCACTGTTGTTGTTTTTTCCAGAATGTCTTCCCTTGTTCCCAGAATGGCCCACAGTTTTCCAGAATGTGCTATATTTCTGCAGAATATCCCACATTTTTTCCCAGAATGTCTTTACATTTTTCCAGAATGTCTTGCATTTTTCCAGAATGTTCCACACTTTTCCAGAATGTTTTACATATTCCCAGAATGTCCCACCGTTTTCCAGAATGTCTTGCATTTTTCCAGAATGTTCCACACTTTTCCAGAATGTCTTGCATTTTTCTGGAATGTCCCACCGTTTTCCAGAATGTCTTGCGTTTTTCCAGAATGTCCCACGTTTTTCCAGAATTTGCTATGATTTCCCATACTATCCCACATTTTTCCAGAATGTCCCACAGTTTTCCAGAATGTGCTCTATTTTTGCAGAATATCCCACTTTTTTTCCAAAATGCCCCCCAGTTTTCCAGAATGTCCTACATTGTTTCCAGAATGTCCCACAGTTTTTTCCGGAATGTGCTATATTTTCAAAGAATGTCCCACATTTTGCCACAATGTCCTACATTTTTCCAGAACGTCCCAGTTTTCTATAATGTCCTTCATTTCCCAAAAATGTCCGGCAATCCCCATAAAATATTCCAGAATGCCCTACGCTTTTTCCAGAATGTCCCACATCTGGAATGTCTTACATTTTTCCAGAACATCCTATATTTTTCTAGAATGTCTTACATTTCCCCACAATGTCCTACATTTTCCCAGACTGCCCCAGATTTTTTCCAGAATGTCCTACATTTCCCAAAATGTCCTATAGTTTTTCAGAATGCCCCACATTTTTCCAGGATGCCCTACATTTTTCAGAATGTCCTACATTTTGCAGTGCCTCCTCCTCCTTCTCTGCAGGGTGACCAGACATGTCCTCCTTTTCCAGGACATGCCCTATATTTTCCAGCCTCCTCTCCTCCCTTTTTGAGGACCACTGAGAAACATTAATGTGTTGTTGTTGTTGTTGTTGTTGTTGTTATTAACATTTATTTATAGAGCTCTGTAAAGTTTGCACAGCACTTTTGCATAGTAAGGGCCAAATAAAATAAGGGGGGAAAGGAATAAAAACCTTGCAAGCAGCGTAAAATCTAAAGCAATGTTTATTTTGGAGTTTGTTGTTGTTTAGTTTTTATTTGGTACTTTTTCCCCCCCTTCAGTGGCGTACATTTTTCAGTGCCTTTGGCCACCTTTGCAGACACCTGGGAGGGTGACCAGACACGTCCTCTTTTTCCAGGACACGCCCTGCATTTCAGCCTTCAGTCCAGGAGGGATTCCAACATGCCCTCCATCTTGACCATGGCTACGAAGCATGGATTTATATTTGTGGTTTTGCTTTTCTTTGGGTATGTCCCTACATATTTCTTTAAGGTCCTACATTTTGCAGCACCTTGGCCTCCTTTGTGGGTACGACGCCTGGCAATGTCCTCCTTTTCCAAACACATCCTACATTTTGGCCTTCCACCCAGGAGGAATTGCAAAATGTCCTCTCTCTCTTGAGCATGGCTACAAAGCATGGATTTATATTTCTATGGACTCTTTCAGACGTGGGAAATTGGAAGTATAATCCAATCCAAACGCAATCATGGGGTTTCACGTTATTGCGAATTAAATCTTCACACACAATTTGGGGCAAAAGGGAAGTCATTCCGAACGCAATCATGGGTTTCACGTTATTGCGAATTAAAGCTTCGCACACAATTTCGGGCAATGGGGGGGGTCATTTTCGGGTAATGGAACGTTACTCCGAACGCACTCCGAACGCAATGGGGATTCATGTGAATTCACTAAACTAGCGAATTCACCTGAATTCGCATTGGCTCCATTCGAAGTTGGGAGAAAGTTCCTCCCGTGTGAAAGAGAAGTATGGGTGTTTTAAGCTTTCCTTTGGTCATGTCCCTACATTATTCTTGAAGGTCCTACATTTTGCGGTGAGGACATCGGGTCACCCTGAGCAAGAAGCTCTCCCTTGCCTTTCTTCTGTGTTTTCACCATCAGGATTCAGGCCTGGACTCAAGTTGAAAAGTCCTCCCTCCATGGCAAGACCATCTGGCCTAGGAGGGAGTGAAAGGGCAGGTCAAACTCCATCGGGCCTGTCCTAGATTAAGAAGCAGAGCCCTCCCTCCAGTCCATCTGCCTTGGTCTCGGCCTCAGAGGGAGAGAAGAACTGCTGGACCTGATCCCCTTCCCCACCACCATTCCCTTCTCCTTTTGTGTCGTGTCTTCTTAGATTGTAAGCCTGAGGGCAGGGAACCATCTAATTAAAATAATAATTGTAAACCGCTCTGATAGCCTTTAGGGCTGAAGAGCGGGGTATAAATAAATAAATGTCATTATTATTTTCTTAAAGAAAACATGGTAGCGGAACTGTAACAAAAGAATGGTGAACATACTTAGGCCATAGCCATGTGGGCCGTGTCGCAAAGTACTATAACCTCCAGACTCCACAGACTCGGTGATACTTTTATGGGACCAAACGCACAAAATGTTGCAAAGCTTTGGAAGCTCCACTGGGTTCTTTGTCAGGCAAAGCTGTTTAAAAGCATATAGGCATATATATATATATATATATATATATATATGGATATGATGGGCTGACTGTACTGCTTTTTGGTGAAAACTGTTAGCCACCGTAATCAGCTGGAACTGGAACATAAAAGAGAAAAGTTATTATTTCACATGATTGTAGCAGCAAGGATTACCATATACAGTATTCGAAGACAGAAGAGATACCTACAGTAGAAGAATGGAGACTGAAAATCGTGGAATTATATGAAATTGATAAACTGACTACTTTACTTAAGAATGGTTCATTGAGTAACTTTTATAAAGAATGGGATTTAGGGAAAGAGTATATTCAAATGGAGAAAAAGGAAGAATTATATGTTAGTTTATAAAATGATGAAAAAGAAGTTTAAAATAGATCTATAGAAAAGTGGCAATATTGGATCTGTTATCATTTGAAGACACAAATATTTTAGTTAGGTTATTCGAATTTATGGGTTTTGCTTTGATATTAAAATAAGAGTTAGTGAGCTAAAATTAATTTTGACTTTTGGGAAAATCTCAGATATCTCAGGAAGTATAAAAGGTGATAATATACAGTATCCTATAACATGTATGACACACTTTTGTTTGATCTGTATGTTGTTTATTTATTTAATAGAATTTAATTTTTTTACATTTTTATTGAAATAAATAAATATTTTTTTTAAAAAAGAGCATCAGTTTCCATCATAGAGAGGTTAAGATAAGTGGATGAGAGATGAGGAGACTATGGATTATTTAAACTATTTAACTCTGTAACTCCTGCTCTCTTTGAGACATCTTTAACTCTTCACCTCTAAACATTGTTGTATTTCTAACAGGTCTAACAGGTGAAGCTATCTGTCTTTATGGAAAGATTCTGCAAAATGGAATTTGTGAACAATGGACAATCTATCTGGGTGTGTTCATTTCTCCTGGGGCAGCTGCTTATTAAAACTAATTAAAGTTTTTAACATTTATCTTTAAAAAAATAAATGAAAGTGGGCCCTTGGTATTCACTATGGTTTGATTCCAGGGAGAAATGTGCCCCTCTCCTGACATTGTTTTTGTTAGCTTTGACTTATGGCAGTCCTATACCTGTATATGAGAGACTTCTAGTTCACCCTGTAATAAACAGCCCTGGTTTTGCAAAGGCAGCGCCATGGCTTCATTTATTGATTCTGTCCAATAATCTGGGATTCTGGCTTAATCTGGGGTACATTTACATTGTAGAAATAATGTAATTTGACACCACTTTAAGTGTTGTAGCTCCATTCTATGGAATCCTGGAATGTATAGTTTTACATATTCTTCTCTGCCAAAGAGTGCGTCACAAAACTACAAACTCTAGGATCCTGTTGAATGGAGACATGGCGGTTAAAGTGGTGTCAAACTGCATTATTTCTATAGCGTTGATTTACTTTTACTTGACACGTGTATTTGTCTTTTTAGTAGTTCGTGGTACCCAGCGTGTAGACACAATATTCAAGCTTCTCATTGCTAGGCTTATGTTAGTGAGGTCTCATTAGACTTCCTGGGCCTTGGAGAACCAGTTCACTCAAAATTATATTTTTCTTATATCCTGTCCTAGTCTAGGACCCCAAACAGCCACACATATCAAATACTATACTACTAATAAACCACCACCTCAGAGATTGACTGACCTCTAAAGGGGAGAGGGAGATGCTTTGCAGTACGTAATAATACTGTCCTTTCCACCTTTTCTCCCTCCAATTTCAAGCCTGACTCCCGACTCCCATCCATCAACCTTTGTGTCCACTTCATATCTCCTAATCTGAAGGGGTAAAATTCTGATTTAATCTCCTAATTTTCTGTTATTTCTCTGCTCTCATATTTCTGATTTTTGTTATGCCCCAACTTTGGAAATGAAAGAAAAGTTGGAAAATACTTGAAGGCACGCAGCAGCAACAACAACAACAACAACCCAACAGCTTAATCTCAAGAACCTGTGATGGGACCAGATGATGAAGTATATCCTCATAAATTATACATCAGTTCACTCCTCAGAAGGTTGCTAGAGGATGCACTTTTCAAATCAGTTTAGAAACCTTATACGTTGATGGGTGAAAATCTGATCTCTCTGCTAAACAAGTAGGACTCTGTCAAAGATGTTGTTTCTTTCTTTTTGTTATGGGGGGGGGGGGGATTTATGTGGATTGTTTGCTTAATTAATCCTATTAGCCCAG